>JAWPHD010000278.1:0-527532 GCA_037043455.1 Cyrtodaria siliqua | reverse complement strand
GTGAACTGCCTATTTAAGCAGTTTTGTAGCAGTTGCTTAGCAGATTCTTCGTTTTTTGGCAGTTTCTTAGCAGTCCTTAACAGTCCTGATCTTGGCAGTTTTCAAAAACTGCTAATAAGTTGCAGAAACTGTTAAGAAACTGCTAGGAAAACTGCCATACTTCTTCCTTGGCAGTTCTCATACATCCATGCAACTTAAACAGTTTCTAAGCAGTTCCTTACAAGTTCTCTAGCAGTATTATCCTGCATGACTATGAACGAAAAATTTATTATTTATACATTGACACCAATGTGATTCTGACCAGAGTGCAAAAACGACAGACACAATCTTCCTTTCTTTCAAAATATTGGAGGGAAAATGGCTCCTGAATATTTAATGATTAAAAAGTAAGTGTCTTTGCGATAATACTTAAATGCCTTATTGCATGAAAACATCTTGTGCATTTAATACTTGTATTTAGACGAGAACAATTCTATAGTAGTCCGTAGAAAGAGTAATTTGCAAAGAAATCTGTATTGTCACCTGTTTTCGCGAAACCTATATGCAATATATGAAAAGGTATCAAACAGTAAATGTAAGTTAATTGCATGAAACTAGTACTGCAATACATGTAGTTGATATTTTGTTAATTATTATCTGGCAGTTGCATGTATCAGCTACTTTGAATACTTTAGTTCTGATTAGATATAGAGATAAATCATTATATAAAGTATGTTTTTGTGAGAAAATTGCTTTATATAATAGTTGAATTACAAGCAAGCATTTTTTGAATATTCTGAAGGATTATTATTTGACATGTACGTGTAAACAGTTCTCATGTATTTATATTATTATGCTGTCTCGAAACTTAATTGTCTTAATTATTATGCTGTCGAAACCTTACTGTTAATGTTCACAATAATTAAACTTTTTACTTATTTTTTCGTTCTATACAGTTTGTTCAATTTAACACATTGGTTTGACTTTAATATGTCAATAAACAAATCGGGTCTGGTAGATATGTTCCTTTTGGCATTTTTTACTAAGCTTGTCTGAGTCTATTAGAAGTTCAAAGAATAGTTACATGAACTCTTTTATTTAAGCAGTTTTCTCATGGGTGTGTCATTAACCTTACATGGAGCTTGGTTAGCAATTCTCTAGCAGTTCTTTAGCAGTTCTAATGAATATTCATAGAATTTAAGCAGTTTTCTTTCTGCTGGTGGGTGTGTCATGACCTAATATAGAGCTTGCATAGCAGTTCTCTAGCAGTTCTCTAGCAGTTCTAATGCATATTCATTAAATATAAGCAGTACATTAACATAATTCAGCAAAATAACTGCTTAGAAACTGCTAAAGAACTGCTTAAGAACTGCTAAGGAACTGCTATAAAACTGTTAAAGAACTGTTAATGTTAAGTAAACTGCTATATAGCTTCAGAAGGCTAGTGAACTGCTACTGAACTGCTAAAGAACTGCTTAAATCTATCAACTGTTAAGGTTAAAAAACTGCTTAGGAACTGCCTTTCACTTTGACATGGGTGGTTAAGGGTTAAAGAGAGTAGGTTCATCAGGCTTTTTGTGTGGGGTCTAGGTGTCCAACTTAAAATTTACAAATAAATAAATTTTCAATTCTAAATTTTACGGGCCTAAAAAAATAAATGAGCGTAAAAATTGCTCCTTTATTATAATTTAAAAGGAAATGTTCATTTTGCATAAAAATATTTTACTTCCAATTCCAAATATGTGGCGAATACAAATTTTGTACCTAAACAATAGTGCTGCGCGGTATTATCGGTTTATCGGTGTATTGGGATACAGACCTCAAAACAATATGTACCGTGATATTTTTTAGCATACCGGTTCTTACCGGTTTTCTCTACACATACATGTATGTGTTTATTATGAAAGTAAATCGCAATCTGCGACTGTGATCTATTCTTAACTTTGTATGGTTGCCGCATTGATAATACAATAGTAAATACACATATTGGGAAGTGGATACCATCATAGTTAAAAATAGATGCACTTCCAATAATTACTTCCATCAAAGTACTGTACACCAGTAAATCGGTAAAGTCTATTGAAATTATCAATGCAACTGCACAAGAAAATATATTATGATAAAGTCTCTTGTATCGCAATGTATCGTGATACGTTTTTTGGATGCGATACCCAGCACTACTAAACAACATGGTGCTATAACACCATAATTGGTATCAAATTTTTATCATAATTTGTAAAATTTCTAAAATTAAAATTATTATAAGATTCTTGAAGAAAAATCCTGATGTACTCCTTTAAAGGGGCACATGGCAATCTTGATTTTTTGAAAACTCGCGGCGTCCCGTTAGTTTTTCTAAATAACATCCATTATTTCAATCATTAATAATAATTATAAGAATAGTATAAACCAATTTGTTTTTGCATATTACTGACTTTTGATAATACTGCACCAATAATATATTTCAAAATTTGGTAAAATAACATAGAAAATTGAAAACACAAAATTTTATTTAATGATATGCAAGCCGGTTTAAAGTCAAAATGTTCCTTGATAAATAAGTAGAAACGCTAATATTGTTGTTTGATAAAAACATCAAGATTGCCGTGTGTCCCTTTAAAATGTGTCATATTGTATTGATTATGATCGACTCAATTAGTATCTGAGAACATTTAGAAAAGGTATACATAATTAAAATGAAAATATAAACCCTTAAGGATTTTTTTTTTTAATAATTATTATAAGTACAGTAAGTGCACTTTTTCTTTTACAATAGAGTACTATTCAAGCATTTAAATGACGGAAAACAATATAATGAAAGCACTCAACACGTTCGTTAACCTCTCACGCTTGCTCAAAAATATAAATCTCATTACATAAATACAATAGAAACTATACAATTCCAGGGTTCAATGCAACATTGTTGTATCTTGCTCTTTATTTATATGTAGTTACACCAGTGTTGTGTTGAACCTGGAATATTAAATCAGTACTTGTCAATAAGCCCCATTATCAATACATGACTGGATATTATAAAAAAGAATAACACCTCACTGAGACATCTTGAGCAATTGCCATTTTAATGTATACTAGTATATATATATGTTATGGAATCATTATGAAATCAATGGGTTGTGCTGTGATCTTAGACTAAGGGCACTGTTTTAACCACTCTGATGATCATGCACGCGTGCTGTTTGCTTTATACTAATATAATCTGCTTCTGTCCGTTAAATGGGACTTGTCAAATTGTTCACGGGTGTTCTTGTTAACTTTTATTCCAGAAGATAATAGGAAACATGTGGTATCAAATTTCTAAATAGTCATTATGTAATTTTGTTTGTATGGGGTTTATTATAAGTCACTTTTAACAATCGTTACGGTGTTTACTTGTAGCTGTTAAAGGGACACATGGCAATCGTTCAGTCATATCAAGACGGTGTTTACTTGTAGCTCTTAAAGGGATACATGGCAATCTTGAGTTTTATTCAAACATTAAAATTTGCTCCTCAATTTAGTTATCCTACTTCATTTTGACTTTAAAACTGCTCGCATATAATTAAATAAAAAAATGAGATTTCAATTTTCTTCTATATTTCACCAATTTTTTAAATATATTATTGATGCACTATTATAAAAAGTTAGTAATATGTAAAAAATAATTTGCTTTGAACTATTCTAACAATTACTATTAATGATTGAACAAATGCAAGTGAAGAGAAAAACTAACGGGACGCCGTGAGTTTTTAAAAACATCAAGATTGCCGTGTGTCCCTTTAAATTAGAGCTCAATCCTCAACGTGCTGCTTTACTGGAATATACCAAGCCATTATAAGACACGTGACATGGTACCTCACCTTAGTAGTCACAGTACCATGGGCTGACCAGTCCTTTTGCTAGAACTACCCCTTATATCCTGAACGTCAAGCAAGAGCCCTACTATTGTTTGGGGCGCTTGTTTCAGCCAAAGGTTTCTTGGACATTTTAGACAAAGTTCATGAGTTAATGTATATCATTGAAACACACAATTTTAGTGGTAAATAAAAATTCCTTACTTTTCAAAATCGGTGGAGAAATAAAAAATTCATGTGCGAAAGCTGTTTTTGATGGGCAATTTCAATGCAAAATTCTGCTGAATGAAAAATTTGAAAATCATTTTTTTTAGAATTTTTATCCAAAAATGGTTTTAAATTGTTGGATGTTTGTAAATAATTAAGACACCCTGCAAATTTTATAGCAAAATATGAAGGCTAACTGAAGTTATTTGAAATTTCTTAGTTTTCTGTTGTCCCACCAACATTAGGAATTAACATGGCATTCTTTAAAGACCCATCAAAAATCATTTGGGCTGTAAAATATTTATTTCTCAAACGATTTTTAAAACTAAGGAATTTTTATTTACCTCTCAAAATACAAGTTCTTACGATACATAATTGCTGTGGGTATTGTTTAAATTGCTAAAGCTACTGCAGAAAAACCTTTGGCTGAAACAAGCACCCCAAACAATAGTACAATTTTTATGAAGTCTTTAGTATGACCCGGCCTGGGATTGAACCCATGACCTCTCGCATGTGAGGCGGATGCTCTACCACTAGGCTCTACAGCGGTTGTCTCATTATGTAAGATTTCTTATCCACCATAAATATTAATTTCCAATGAACTTGTTCAATTCTTTTAAAAGAGTGTTTCACTTTTAAGTCTTTGTGGCTTCTATATATTTATTAAGTTAAACACATTGTCTTATTTCATCAAATTTTTTATATTTTTATTTTAATACAATGATAGTGTCATCTCAGGTCATTTTGAGAGTTATCTTAAAGGCTGTTTCACATATACACCGAAACCTAAACGAAACCGAACCGAAGCCGTTTTTTGTTGTTTCGGAATCGGCTAGTGCTTTCACATAATAGCCGAATTTTGATCCGAATCTCTAAAAATAGCGACCTATTTATGACCGAATCCGAAAAAATTAGAAATCCAATTCGTGCATGTTTTCGTTTCGGTTTCGTTTCATTTCGGCGTATATGTGGAAACCTGCAGTAGTACATCCTAATTTTTTTTTTTCGGTTCGGTTTTGGTGTATATGTGAAATGACCTTAAAAGGAATACAGCGACACAGCCAAACAATCGTCATTTATACTGAGAGTTCTGAAAATCTTGGAAAAGGGTGAAATAATTATCAAAATCGGATGATAAACAAAGAAAATATTTGTATAGCATATTTTACTAAACATGTATATATATGTTGATATATTTAACCTATTGTAAAATAATGAAGAAAAGCTTGAAAACTACAAAAGTTTTGCCTTTTATTTATAGAGTCTAAAGTGAAAATAATACTGAATTAATAAATGGAAGTGTAATATTAGCGTTAGTCTGCCATGTGTCCCTTTAAAAGTATTATACTCAATCCAGCAATCATGGGTTCGAGCCTCACTGATGCCATTGGGTTGTAACTTCCACGTGTCTTAGACAAGACAATTTTTTACCACAAAAGAAGGGGTGAGCACGTGTCACAAAATGTCACGGGTAGAGCGTACTGGTCGTATATAGCTCTTGTATCGGTTACACCCAAAATCTATTGTTCGAGGTGAAACAATTTCACAATATTCATGATCTATTCATGTAACACGTAAAAGCGTGCACATTTTAAGTGGCCGCCAGAGAGGCCGTGTCATAAGTTTAGTTTTGTGCTAATGCATGTTAACGTATAGGTATATTTTCCTTAAACGGCAAAATTGTATAAGGGCCTCGCGTGTAGATTCAATACTGTAGATTTAGCCACGTTTGTCACGGACTGAACGGGGCAAATAATGATTTGGGCGTAATGTTTGCTATAAAACCCATTGTCTTCTAGCTTTCGCCGGGATCATCGAAAGTACTTTGTTGGAACAGAGATTGGACGGCAAATTTCACAGGCAACATGTGGTTAGTAGTTTTATTAAACTTTTATCGTATATTTGTATTCAGTGGGCGGCGCCATCTTGTTTGGCGGTTACGACATCCGGTTAGCATTGATGTTTCTCAAACATAACTTTAGACTAGCATATGAGTTTGAAGTTACTTTATTAGATGTAATTATTGTAATTGATCATTAATTGTAAAACAATATTAATTTGATAACAGTGGATAATAGGTGCATTAGTTAACGTTGGCGTATAACTCAGTGATTGTAATACACGATTGTTAACATTGCGTGCAAACATAACTCAGTGAGTGTAATATATGAGTTATTTGATCATGTTTATATTACATGTATTAGGGGCATTGATTAACAGCGACGTACATAGCGTATACATGGCGTTGTAGAATATGTATACATTGCTACTCATCATTAGTACAGCTTACATATATTGATTGAATAATGATTTGTTTGGGTAATGATAATTATGCAAGATTGTTATGTTTGTAAACCGACAGCTAAAACGTATGTATAATTACAGCCTAAGCCATCCAGGATATAAGCCATCCAGGGGATAAGGATCCAGGATATAAGCCATCCAGGATATAAGCCATCCAGGGTTGGAGTAAGCCATCTAGGTTTGGATATCCAGGAGTGGAGCTAAGCTTCCACGAATAACGTTACAAGCGGTGGAGACGGTCCCCGTACCTGCGCAGCCAGGTTTTACTAACGATAACCCCCGGGACACAAGGTGGGCCCGTTACCAGTCCTCACTGGAGGAATATCATTCACAATCTCAGTGGAGATTAACTGTCATTGCATCGCGTCATCAACCCTTACAGAAGGCATTTGATGACAATCATCCATTGAATTCGCGCATCATCATCTTCATGAGCTCACGCGCATCACAGTTATCGCGCTAGATCAACATTGTTATAGCTTTAACAACACTTCAGTGTCTTAGACATTCAGTATTTATAACAATACTAAGAACGTCTTAAACGTTCAGGAGAACATTCTTTTCATAGTTCATTTGTGTATTCGCTTGTTTTTTTAGATAATTGTATATATATTAAACATATTTTAAAAGTTGCATTAAACTTATGTAAATGCATTCACCGTCATTGATTCTTTCCTGAGTTAGCCCAACCACTAAGGTCATCCTGTGACAACTGGTGTCAGAAGTGGGATTTTGGGCGACTACGGAGGGAAAGAATCAATAAGTGATCTTTATTATGATATACTAAATCTCTACTTATTATTTTAGAATTGTGTACCACCCTCTGATCCATCAAGGCGACTGTCGACGATCACGGCTACTGCTTGGAAGACAAGTCAAGACACGACAAGGGTAGGGTGAGTCCAAACTGTTGTTTTGTCCGTTCTTTCCTTGGCGCGAGGTCGCAGTGGTCTACACGAGTGGGTCTGAGGCACTTTTGCTCAATAATTTGGGTGTTTGTTTTTACCTCCCTTGATATACACATAGTATCCAATTAGGTTGGCGAACAAGACGTTCTACTCATGCTGTGACACTCGAGTATACTTATATTGATGGGAGAAGTAAATATACATGTACATGTTATACACATTTCGATGATTGTTTAAGGTTTATGTCCAATATCAAATTAAGATATTTTATGTAGTGCATATGTTTTGTGGAAGCTAGATACTATCTACACATAATCGTTAGTAGTTAGCGCTAGTACAAATGTGTATGTAACTTGTCCTATGATGATGCCCAGGTATTTACTGAGGACACAGTGACTTACCATTAGTAGTTAGTTGAGTAGAATTATTAGTGACGTGTGTATTGTAATTATCGTAGTGTGTAGTCCACAATGTCCATAGACATGACGTCCATAAAGGATCTTACGGAAATGGGTAAGGAGTTAGGGTATGCTGGAGAGGAGCTTAGAACCTTTGTTAAAGACGAACAGGCTAGGGAAAGGGAATTTAGACTTAAGGAAAGAGAATTAGCAAAGCAGGAAAGAGATGAAGAAAGTAGACTAGCTAAAGAGAAGCTAGATGCTGAGAAAGATAGGTTAGAAGTAGAAGGTAGACTAGTTAAAGATAAGCTAGAATTAGAAAGTAGATTAGCTACAGAGAAGATAGAATTCGAAAGTAGATTAGCTAAAGAGAAGCTAGATGCTGATAAAGAGAAGCTAGAATTAGAAGGCAGGTTAGCTAAAGAGAAGCGAGATGATGAAAGTAGAATAGTAAGGGAGAAGCAAGAGTTAGAACATGAGAGGTTCGAAACAGATGGTAGACTAGCTAAGGCTAAGATGATAATGGAAAGGGAGCAAAAAGAGTTTGATCATAAGTTAGCTTTAGAATTGGAAGCAGCTAAGACACATAGTAAGGAAAGTAAAACTGAAGGGAAAGATAGTTATTCTGGGAAGTTAAAAGGTTCGAAGTTACCATACTTTGATGCTGACAAAGATAACATGGACAGTTATTTGTTACGGTTCGAACGTTATGCTGAGTTACAGGAATGGACCAAAGATAAGTGGGCAGTTCATTTAAGTGCGTTATTGAGAGGCAAGGCCTTAGATGTATTTTCTAGATTACCTAGTGTAGATGCTCTTGACTATGACAAGTTAAAGGATGCTCTTTTAAAGAGATTTGAGTTAACTGAAGAAGGTTTTAGAAAGCGGTTTAGAGCTTGTCTGCCTGAGAAAGGCGAGTCATTTATTCAGTTTATTAGTAGGTCTAGAAATTACTTAGATAGGTGGTTAGAGTTAGGGAAGGTAGCGCAGACTTATCAGGGCCTCATAGATTTCTTGTTGCGGGACCAGCTATTCAATGTTTGTAGTAGAGATCTGTTCTTATTTCTGAAAGAAAGAAAACTAACTAGTGTAGGAGAAATGGCAACACAAGCAGATCAGTTTGCCGAGGCTAGAGGTGGAGCTCATAATGTAGTGTCGAAAGACAGAACTTTTAGAGATAGGCAAGGGGACGATCATAAACAGAAAGGCCAGAGTGGAAACTATAGAGGTGGAGGTAGTTCGATGGGTTCTAGAGGAGGTAGCAATAGTGGTAACATAGGTAGACCGTTTATTCGTTGTCGTTACTGTAATGGGAATCATGCTTCACATGAGTGTAGGAAAGCGGTGAAAGTGTCCGCTGTCGTAGACAATTTTAGTGACAATAGTAGAGGGGACAACAATGTAGGTAGTCCGAACCAAGGTTTTAACAACCCATGGAATTTCGGTAGAGGTAGAGGTGGTCAAAACCGTGGTAGAGGCAGAGGTAGTAATAGTCCGGTTATTAAAACCGAGAGTAGTAGCTGTTGTGTTAAAGCGGATGGTGTAATGGCGAAGATCGGAACATGTCTCTTTCCGTATGCAAATCTTCCAACGGCAGATGGTAGAGTGAATGGCACGGACGTAATTGTAATGAGGGATACAGGTTGTACAGGTGTGGTAGTTAGGCGTAGTTTAGTTACGAATGACCAGTTGGTAGGTAAACAGTCACCGTGTATGTTGTTAATTAAGTCGGTAGAGCACGTGCCAATAGCGAGAATAGAGGTAGATACACCTTTCTTTAAAGGGACTACAGAGGCACTATGTATGGACGACCCGATGTATGATTTAACGATGGGGAACATAGAAGGTTCAGTACTTCCGGTAATGTCCGATTTTAGAAGTAGCATAAGTAATGCCGTAGAGACTAGAGCGCAGGTTCAGAAGCAAGCTCAGGCTTATAGAAAATTAAAGGTTCCTGCAGCCGTAGGTGACATATCTAAAGCGGAGTTGATAGAAGCACAAACTCAAGACGAGTCATTAGGTCCTTGTAAGGTGAAGGCCAAGGATGGTGTAGTGAAGAAGTGTAAAGGGTCCGGTAGTTGGAAGTTTGTACATAAGAATAGGTTATTGTACAGAGAATTTGAAGATAGTGGTAGTAGACAGTTTCACCAATTAGTGGTTCCTACCCAGTATAGAACGACAGTGCTTAAGGTAGCTCATGAGTCGATTATGGGAGGTCATTTAGGCGTAAAGAAAACGTCAGATAGAGTATTGGCAGAATTTTATTGGCCAGGCGTTAGTGGAGATGTAACTAGGTATTGTAGGTCCTGCGATGTATGCCAAAGGACAGTACCAAAAGGTCGAGTGACCAAAGTACATTTAGGTCAGATGCCACTGATAGATACACCATTTAAGCGGGTAGCCGTAGACATAGTTGGACCAATTTTTCCAGTGTCGGATAGGAAAAATAGGTACATTTTAACCATGGTAGACTATGCAACTAGGTATCCTGAGGCAGTCGCATTGATCTCAATTGAAACTGAGAGAGTAGCTGAGGCATTAGTTGATATGTTCAGTAGGCTAGGTGTACCAGAGGAAATGCTGACTGATTGTGGGTCACAGTTTACGTCAGAACTTATGGCTGAAGTAAGCAGGTTATTGTCTCTGCGTCAAATCATGACAACACCATATCACCCTATGTGTAACGGGTTAGTCGAACGATTTAACGGGACGTTAAAGCAAATGTTACGGCGTATGTGTACCGAGAGACCCAAAGATTGGGACAAGTATCTCAATGCTTTATTGTTTGCATTTAGAGAGGTTCCACAGAGAGTTTAGGATTTTCTCCGTTTGAGTTATTGTACGGTAGGTCAGTTAGAGGTCCCATGAGGATTCTTAGAGAGATGTGGGCAGGTGAAGTAGATAGTGATGAGGTTAAGACTACATATCAGTATGTTTTAGATCTGAAGGAGAAACTAGAGGAGACTTGTAAGATAGCTCAAAGTCAGTTAGTTAAGGCAAGTACCAAGTATGAACGGTACTATGACCAGAAAGCTAGAGCTAGGAAGTTTAAGATAGATGACCAGGTGTTACTGTTACTCCCGACCGACAATAACAAGTTGTTATTACAATGGAAAGGTCCGTTTTACGTTAGAGGGATAGTGAACACTATGGATTACCGTATCGAGATAAACGGAAAGTTAAAGACCTTTCATGCGAATATGCTGAAAGAGTATATAAGTAGAACCGATAATGTGCAACAAGGGGTGTTAACCGTAGTTAATGTTGCAGTTATTGAGGCTAGTGAGGAAGACAGTAGTGAGGACACTAGTCCCATGTATTTTCCCACTAGTGTAGGTAGGGAGAGAGCAGCCGATGTAGACATATCGGGCATGCTTAGTGTAGCAGAGAAACGAGAGGTAAGTCGTTTAGACTCTGAGTGTAGTACTGTTCGGTCCGATAAGTCGAGACCAACAGATGTAGTGCAGTGTAGCTTTAAGCACACGTTAGCAAATCCGATTAGGGAATCGAGAGACCCTACTCCATTTCGCAAACAGTATACTGGTAATGCGATGGATGCAATGTGTAAGGTTGGAGTTCTTGTAGTGACAGGAAGTAGTGTTATTAGTAACGGTAAAGTCGGTGTAATAGACCGTGGAAAGGACAATATTGGGGCAGACTATTTAAGTCGCCGCACATAATGACCGGTTTAATACAATAGTGTATTGCAGTGTATTGTACAATAGTAGTATATGTTACGACAGGGTAGTGTACAATTGTAGAATAGTGTTGAAATTGTAATTACATGTTATAGTTAGGTTATAACTGCAGTGGTAATAGTTAACATACTCAAGCGATTGAGCGATCAGCTTGTACGTTTTGTCGCTCGTTTGCTCAGAAGAATTAATAGTTTCTTAACGTGTAAATATTAATTATCATTTTGTTGAATTTTAAAAGTGTAGCACTTTCTTTAAGTGGGGAGATGTTGTCACAAAATGTCACGGGTAGAGCGTACTGGTCGTATATAGCTCTTGTATCGGTTACACCCAAAATCTATTGTTCGAGGTGAAACAATTTCACAATATTCATGATCTATTCATGTAACACGTAAAAGCGTGCACATTTTAAGTGGCCGCCAGAGAGGCCGTGTCATAAGTTTAGTTTTGTGCTAATGCATGTTAACGTATAGGTATATTTTCCTTAAACGGCAAAATTGTATAAGGGCCTCGCGTGTAGATTCAATACTGTAGATTTAGCCACGTTTGTCACGGACTGAACGGGGCAAATAATGATTTGGGCGTAATGTTTGCTATAAAACCCATTGTCTTCTAGCTTTCGCCGGGATCATCGAAAGTACTTTGTTGGAACAGAGATTGGACGGCAAATTTCACAGGCAACATGTGGTTAGTAGTTTTATTAAACTTTTATCGTATATTTGTATTCAGTGGGCGGCGCCATCTTGTTTGGCGGTTACGACATCCGGTTAGCATTGATGTTTCTCAAACATAACTTTAGACTAGCATATGAGTTTGAAGTTACTTTATTAGATGTAATTATTGTAATTGATCATTAATTGTAAAACAATATTAATTTGATAACAGTGGATAATAGGTGCATTAGTTAACGTTGGCGTATAACTCAGTGATTGTAATACACGATTGTTAACATTGCGTGCAAACATAACTCAGTGAGTGTAATATATGAGTTATTTGATCATGTTTATATTACATGTATTAGGGGCATTGATTAACAGCGACGTACATAGCGTATACATGGCGTTGTAGAATATGTATACATTGCTACTCATCATTAGTACAGCTTACATATATTGATTGAATAATGATTTGTTTGGGTAATGATAATTATGCAAGATTGTTATGTTTGTAAACCGACAGCTAAAACGTATGTATAATTACAGCCTAAGCCATCCAGGATATAAGCCATCCAGGGGATAAGGATCCAGGATATAAGCCATCCAGGATATAAGCCATCCAGGGTTGGAGTAAGCCATCTAGGTTTGGATATCCAGGAGTGGAGCTAAGCTTCCACGAATAACGTTACAAGCGGTGGAGACGGTCCCCGTACCTGCGCAGCCAGGTTTTACTAACGATAACCCCCGGGACACAAGGTGGGCCCGTTACCAGTCCTCACTGGAGGAATATCATTCACAATCTCAGTGGAGATTAACTGTCATTGCATCGCGTCATCAACCCTTACAGAAGGCATTTGATGACAATCATCCATTGAATTCGCGCATCATCATCTTCATGAGCTCTCGCGCATCACAGTTATCGCGCTAGATCAACATTGTTATAGCTTTAACAACACTTCAGTGTCTTAGACATTCAGTATTTATAACAATACTAAGAACGTCTTAAACGTTCAGGAGAACATTCTTTTCATAGTTCATTTGTGTATTCGCTTGTTTTTTTAGATAATTGTATATATATTAAACATATTTTAAAAGTTGCATTAAACTTATGTAAATGCATTCACCGTCATTGATTCTTTCCTGAGTTAGCCCAACCACTAAGGTCATCCTGTGACAGCACGCATTAGATTATTAGAATATGGGAGTTTAAAAGAGAAATACGATACGGTTAATAACTTATAACTATCACATAAAAAAGGACATATTAAGTATCAAATGATTTATTGGTGCAGAAATCAATTACGTCATTAGTTACAAACAATAGTGGACAGCCAGTGAGACTGGGTGAAATCAATAATTGAGACAATAAAACTGTTTGATTATCTGGCAGCTCCCACTCAGCTGCCAGATAACTGGCAGCTCCCACTCAGCTGCCAGATAATCAAAGCCAGTAGTTATTATTTGCCAGGTAAAATACGGATTCGATTTTGGGCAGATGGATCGAATTGAATGTTTGTTTAACGGCTCATCAACACATAATACCAGCGGTAGGTTATTTAAAGAGCAGTCACATGAATGAAGACCAGGAACTACCCTTCTCGTACTAACAAAATAGATCCCTATGTAATTTTACTGTGCATGGAGGATAGACTTGGATACATGGGAATGCCCAGTGTACATGATCACATTTTTGCGGCTTAGGCCACCATTAAAAAATTGTTTGTTTGCAGTTTCCGACCCATGGCTTTTAGGGGTGGGTCGGTAGGTAGGGATATATTTTATTTTTTTTAAAACATTTTTATTATTAATGCATGCCCATCGACGGCATGCAAATATCGTGTGCTTCACTAGTATTATCCATAGAGTTTTTTTTTAAAAAGGGTTTAGTTAAATATTAACAGAACATGCAAGAAAAAAGAAACAAAAAAACTTGAAAAAAAAAAAATAAAAAAAAAATAAAAAAAATAAAAAAAATTGTTTGGGTCGGCGGATTTGCCGTGGGTCGGTCGCAAACTGCAAACAAACAATATTTTAATTTAGGCCTTATACACAGGGAAGGCTCGCATTAGGGTTATTTATATAAGAGTTAATTCTAATATATATATATATAATGCAACATTGGTATGTCTTTTAAGTATACACTGACAGGTATATAAAAAGTTCTCAAACAAAATTTGCATACTTAATAGAACTTCACAGATATTTGACGATTTAAAAGACCGTTGACATAAGACTTCATAATTTAGATAAATCTAGTTTTGATCATATTTTATTATTGATACCCACGATCAGTGGGTCTAATCTACGCTAATCTTCAATTTCAAAGAGACCATTTCATAATATGGTTGTAAAGTAAACTCAAGCATGAGAAACATTATATATCAATATAAATGACTATATCAATATTATATATGACTATATCAATAATGCTCTCAGTTAAATACTGAAAAATTTATTGGTCCCATTATTTAGTATCAAGTTTATGTATACATTATAAGGAGACATTAAAATTTAAAACAATTTTTAATAACATTATAAACAAAAAATGCAAATTAATGCTTTAAAGGGACTTGACTCGGAATTGAACAAGAAAATCAATAAAATATAGATCTACCTAAATATTTTGAGAATATTAGTTATACATAGGCAAACAGACGCCACATATGAAAGGATATTCATATGAAATTCTTATGAAAATCATATGAGAATCGTATGAATTTTTTTTCATAATATTATGATTCTCATATGAAACATTTCATAAGAAAATCATATGAGAATCATCATATGAGAATCATATGATTTTCATATGTGGCAAGATTGGTGGTGTACATTAAAAATCCCACATGTCAGACACCAGAGTGTGTTTTCATAATTAATTTTATGTGTATAATAATTATATACATAAAGAGAATTCTGAAATAATAAAACAGACTTTGTTACATGTATAATAAATATATAATTATGTTTATACAGGGCTAGTAAAATGTGCAGCCAGACCGGGGCTGGAACCCAGGACCTTAAGACTATCGTTCCGATTCTCTACCGACTGAGCTAACCGGCCTGACAATGCAACATCAATCCACCTGTTAGAAATCTATGAACCGTGATGTACATGTATTCCTCCTACAGATTTAAATTTGTCCTCCAATTTCCATGGATACAGATAATCATTTGCATGTTTCTCAGAGTTTACTCAGTCACGCCAAGCAGATCCCGTTAGAGGGGTAGGCAGAGGGGTAGAACCACCCCTCCCCCCAAATTCATGTTCATTTTATCATTTTTTTGTTCATGCTCATTAAAGGTCTTCATCATGACCACTGCATTGTTTCAAGTGCCATCTCGCTCAGCAGTGGCAGAAAAACAATAAACGTGGCTCCAGGGTACATGATGAGTCTACTATAGAATTTGCAGCAACTCTGCAGTTCTGCAGGCGAGAAGGTTCTAAGCCCATTCTCCATATTTGATCTCGATGTAAATGGAGGATGAGCCTGGCATGTTATTTCCTGTTAGGCGCCATATAACCTTTCATGTGTTTGCGCGCCTTAAAAACCAATTCAATTCAGTCACGGTCCCCCATGGGGCGCCAAATGTCACAGGGCTAGAAAAATGTGCAGCCAGACCGGGGCTCCAACCCGAGACCTTCGAACTACCGTTCCGATGCTCTACCGACTGAGCTAACCGGCCGGACAATGCAACATCAATCTACCTGTTAGATATCTATGAACCGTGACATATATACCATATATTTATTTATTTAAAACAAGAAATATCACTGTAAGTGACAAATGCCCCCGAAGTGACCTTTGACTTCTAAGTATGACTTGACCTTGGAGCCACAGACCTTGTCGTTTGGTTGTGGTGAGCACTTGTGCCAAGTTATTTGAAAATCCGTCCAGGCATGCAAAAGTTATTGACCGGACACAATTTGACTTTTGACCTCCAAGTGTGACCTTGACCTTGAAGACCTTGGTTTTGCATGTGACACAGCGTCTTGTTATGGTGATCACTTGTGCCAAGTTATTTAAAAAATCTCTGCAGGGGTTGTGACGTTACGTTCCGGGCAAGAAATTACGTACCTGTTTTTTACCTATGAACTGCAAGTGTGACCTTGACCTTTGAGGTACGGACCTGGGTTTTGCGCGCGACACATTGTATTGTTATGGTGATCACTTGTGCCAAGTTATTTAAAAATCCTTGCAGAGGTTGTGACGTTACGGTCCGGACACGAAAATGCGTACCTGTTTTTGACTTATGAACTACAAGTGTGACCTTGACCTTTGAGGTACGGACCTGGGTATTGCGTGCGATGCATCGTCTTGTTATGGTGATTACTTGTGCCAAGTTATTTAAAAATCACTGCAAGGGTTGGGACGTTACGGACTGCGTACGGACTGACAGACCCTTTCGGGGGCATAAAAAAACAACATGCATTGACAAAAAGTCTTTTAAAGCAAAGAAAATCACTGCAAATGAAAAAATAAGCATACAATTTATACATTTTACATATATATGTATATTTATTTTTAATCAATTTGCAGTGACTTTTTAAAATACATTTTGTCAATATGCTATATATGGTAAAAAAGCGTGATGATATCATTGTTCAAAGATGGCCTCCTTCATTTATGTTCTTTGCAAATGTTTAATAGGTCACATCGCCTTTAATTTTCATGACATTTTGATAATTCTTTCAGTTTTTCAGAGCATTTTAAACAAATCGTGAAAATAGTGCATCAACCCCTTTAAAGCAGCGCATCAGTATAAAGGGCATTGTTTTTTGTGTTTTTTATTAAACAGAATCAATGACATGCAAATAATAGGTCAACGTCAGTCAAAGTGACCTTATTTTTGACAGAAATGAGTAGTACTGATGTAGAATTAAAAAAAAAAAATAGGGTAACATTTAAGTGTTTTAGAAACGGACCCTTAACGGATTGAAGTTGTACACATGTGGCCCGGACATACCTGTAGACAAACAAGGCCGGCTTCATTATCATAGTACAGGGTACACATATGGCCCTGACATACGTGTAGACAAACAAGGCCGGCTTCATTATCATAGTACAGGGTACACATGTGGCCCTGGACATACGTGTAGACAAACAAGGCCGGCTTCATTATCATAGTACAGGGTACACATGCGGCCCATACATACGTGTAGACAAACAAGGCCAGCTTCATTATCTTAGTAAAGGGTACACATGCGGCCCTGACATACCTGTAGACAAACAAGGCCGGCTTCATTATCATAGTACAGAGTACACATGCGGCCCGTACATACGTGTAGACAAACAAGGCCGGCTTCATTAATATAGTACAGGGTGAACATGCGGCCCGGACATACCTGTAGACAAACAAGGCCGGCTTCATTATCATAGTACAGGGTACACATGTGGCCCGTACATACGTGTAGACAAACAAGGCCGGCTTCATTATCATAGTACAGGGTGAACATGCGGCCCGGACATACGTGTAGACAAACAAGGCCGGCTTCATTATCATAGTACAGGGTACACATGCGGCCCGGACATACGTGTAGACAAACAAGGCCGGCTTCATTATCATAGTACTGGGCAGGAAAAGCAATTCTGTGTTTCCTGTAACCCAAGTGGTCGACCATTTGTAATTAATGTACTCACAGCCAAAATTTAAATATAAGCAAGACAAACAACACTGTGATAATTAAAACGTATCACTGTAAATAATATGGTCTTCCAGGGCCTCCTCTGGCCATTTTTTTCCTTTCGCAACCAATTTTGCCAAATGAAAAAAGTTGGAGCCAAATTGGAGACATTGGAGCCTAAATTGGCTGCATATAATATTTTCGAAATTATTTTTATGTATTTTTAAATAAAGTATGGCCCATGAATAAAGCAGTAAAAGTTAGTAATAATTATAATCATTAATTATATTAAAAAAAATTATTTTACTCAATTTCTTTCGCCAAAGTTATTTTTTTATCGCCACTTTTATTATTTTGTCTCATTTGGCTCCATTTGCAAATCCCAGAGGAGGCCCTGTCTTCAAATTCTTCATAAAATAGGGAATAAAGAAATCATATACATTTCCGTTTTTCACCAGCTTTTGAACTTGAATTTAAGACCAACATTGCTGCCATCACCTGCAAAGTTCCTATTAAACAGAGAGACATACAGGCAATCTTTCCACATATGAAAATCATATGATTATGATTTTCATATGGAAGGTTTCATAATTATGAGAATCAACAAAAAGGAGCAACATATGATTTTCATATGAATTTCATATGAATATCCTTTCATATTTGGGCCAGCAAGTTTGCCTAAATATATCCCTTTAAATGTAAATAAACAGCTAAAAAACAGAACATCTGAACGAAACCCATCACTCGCGGAATTAAATCCCACAACAAAAAATAATATAATATATATATAAATTAAATATATGCAAATCATGTTTAAATGCACATAATGTATGAAGATCAGTAAAATAGCAATTTTCTGTACTCTCATAAAATAACATGCTGTTCAATGTCTCAGTTATATTACTTTACATTTTAACACAAATGTTTTGTAACAAGTTTATTTGAAATCTTTGATATTAAATATGTAAATGAAATGCACACTTCTAGCTTAAGTAAATGCTCTTAAATCAACTCCACAATCTTGTAAATATTTACTCACTGTATCCAGATGTGTTAAAAGGGGTTAATTTACTTTGAAGCTTCATATTTCTCCAAAGTCATTGCTTTCAT
Source organism: Cyrtodaria siliqua (assembly GCA_037043455.1). NCBI lineage: Eukaryota > Metazoa > Mollusca > Bivalvia > Adapedonta > Hiatellidae > Cyrtodaria > Cyrtodaria siliqua. The sequence goes on along the minus strand of JAWPHD010000278.1, from coordinate 508,801 downwards.
AAGAAATAAGTGCCAATCTTAGGATCAATATAATAATGTGTGCATTGATTGAAATGGAAATATGAAAAATTGCATACTAGTACATCTTTACTCTTGTGAATACAACTGGTGGAGTGGTAACACACTGAAATGGCATTTTCAAGTGCCTTACGTCTTTACACGAGTGATTTTAAAGATGAATGGCCATCCAATTAATGATTTTCTAGTATTATCAATTAACAAATTTAACTCTTAAACATCATATGAACATTTATTGATAGTCCCGGAGAGAAATTAACATATATTTAAAACCGCTTCTAAGTTGTATGTAAAAATAAGTATTATTTGCATGACGTAGATACTACTTTTACCACTGCGTGACTGCACGGGGAAATGAGGTAAATCTGAATTATGTAGCTGCACAACTATTGCCAGATAATTGATAAATACATTTACCTGTGGATTAATTTACCTGTTCAAGGTTTTCTATATCATCAAATAAAATCTTATTCTCGCTTTTCTCAGATATTGCAATAATATCTATTGTTGTGTATTGATTTTGATTTAAATAAACATGAACATGTTCAAGAAACAAAACATGGCCCGAGAATAAATAAATCCAGACTAAGATTCATGAGACTAAGGTTCAAGCATATAATTTTTAGATTGGATTGAAATGTGTACCATGCACATTTTGGCCATTTTTCCCCCTCAAAAATGGCCAAAATTTGCATGGTACACATGTTGTAAAAAAAAACACTAAATAATAAACAGTTCTACTGTTTTTATTTATAAAGACAGTCAAACCTGCTCTAGAGAACACCTGTATTAAGAGACCACTTGTTTTAAATGACCATTTTTCAGCAATCTGATTAAAACACAGATCTATATTCGTAGAGAAATGAAATAAAAAGTGTATTTTAAGGAGAGATTTTTTCACTTACCAAATGTAATTTTAAAACTAAAATACACCTGTATTAAGAGACCACAGTTTATATACATCTATAGATCTGGTAAATATACACTAAAGCAGTGTTGTGTTATACAGGTTCTTTACGCTGAAAAGTAACATCTGGAACATTTGATTTTACAGTAAAGCATATTTCTTTAATTAATTCTCATAAAATGTCAACTGAATTTCTGATATACCGGTATGAATGTCAACTGAATTTCTAATAAAACGTAAACTAAATTTCTGATATAATGTCAACTGAATTTTTGATATAATGTCCACTGAATTTCTAATGAAATGTCAACTAAATTTCTGGCATAATGTCGACTGAATTTCTGATATAATGTCAACTGACATTCCGATATAATGTCGACTGAATTTCTGATATAACGTCCAATGAATTTCCGATAAAATGTCAACGGAATTACTGATATACTGTCAACTGAATTTCTAATAAAACGTCAACGGAATTTCTGATAAAAATTGTCAACTGCATTTCTGACAAAATGTCAATGGCATTTCTGATAAAATATCAACTGAATTTCTGATAAAATGTCATCTGAATTTCTATTTCTAATAAAATGTCAACTGAATTTCTAATAAAATATCAACTGAATTTCTGATAAAATGTCAATTGAATTCCTGATAAAATTTCAACTGAAGCATTTGATTGTACTGTAGTCGACCCACAAATTAAAAAAGGTAAACCCGAAACTTGCTCCACAGAAGATTATTACTCTCAATGATAGTTTAAAGAAGTGTGAAGACCAAAGTGATACCTTAGTGTCAGCCATGCTTATATGCAGACAATTTATTGTAAGTCAAGAATTCAACCTACCTAGTGATACACTTCCGAGGGTGAGGGCTGACTCCACTTGGATCATCTCATTTTTCGAGTGCACCATCAGCGCTATCAGGAACTTAATCCCACGAGACTGCGAAATCGTGTTCTGATTTTTTTTACACGGAACATAGCCAACTCCGACACACAAATACCGCAAAGTCCGAATTACACTGAGCACGATATATTCTTTGTCTGACCTCAACAGCCGCACCATTGGATGAATACCATTGGCTGTCGCTATTTCCACTTGATGGTTCAGAGGACCCTGGGCTAATACTCCCAAACCCTCAGAACCAATGAAATGCAAGTTTTCTGACAGACTATTTACAAATTCTATCAGCAGTGACACTTCCATTTTTTCTGCCATTTTCCTTTGTTCGTCGAGATTATCTCCCGCCAAGGCCCATAAAGCCATGGCAGTTTTCTCCTGAAGAGCTTCCGTGCGCGTCTTTTTTAGAAGTTGCATAAGATGGTCTTGAGCCCTCTCGGATAAAATTACTTTTTGAGTCTTCGGATTGTCCTCGGCTAGCCTATGTATCGCTTCTACTGAGCTAAGTTGCAGGTCTCGATTGTGGGTCCTGCACAAAACTACTACATACGGCGTCACGCCTAATTCTACTAAAGTGTTCTGATTACTTGGATTCCTATTCGCAATCTTTCCTACAGTTTTGTTTAATGCAAAGAGCAACCCTTTGTCCTTCTGATCTTTGTATAAGGCAGCGATGGATTGAAGCGACCCGGGCAATTGGCCAATGGCCGACTGATGCTGTGATGCAGCCTCTGCGATGTTTCCAAGAGCATCCACGACTTCAATAAGCACTTCCTGTTCATGAACTGTTTGTAAAACTTTCAGGAGACCCTGTATTGCATTATTTTGTACCATATTGTCTGCATACTCCTTTATAGCAGCCATTTCCTTCAATATTTGAGCAGACAACTGAATAGTTACATTGTTCGTAGATTTCAGTAGCTTCACGAATGCCGGTATTCCACCGGAACTGAAGATCTGTTCTTTGACTTCCTGTTTCTCGATCATATTCAGGAGCGTCTGCAGTGCTGGAACTTTAGCATCATCGCTAAGTGTGCTTTTGGCTACTTTTATGATTGTTGGGACTCCGCCATTTTTGTAAACATTCTCCCAATTTGGATTGATTTCTTTTTCCTTATTTGGTTGGGTCATGGTACGCAGACAAATCCCAGCTGGTTCTGCCTCCTCCTCTGATTCCGAGGACAAAAATTTCAGCAAATTTTTCCAAACGGGTAGCCGCTCATCATTCAACGTAACGAAGAATTCAAGAAGATTGACATACTGCCTGGTGGTGCAAATTTCAACGGCTCCATGATTGTGGTTGTTTATAGTGTTGATCTTGGCACCAAGTGATATCAAACAGTTGATCGAGTCTAGATTGCCGCTCGTCACCGCAATAAGAAACGGTGTTGAGCCATACTCGTCTGTGGTCTTCAGCTCTAGCTGTTCACGATCAGCGTGCACAAATCTCTCCAGGGACTTAGGGAAGCCCCTATTGGCTGCATGATGTATATGGGCCCACCCATTCTCATCAAAATCACCCATTGGTTCCATGGTGGCTGATTTTAACTTCTGCTTTTTGGCACTTCAGGAGTTGATCAAGGTAAGAATTGCAAAAGTATCACATTTCAACTGGTCCAACAGGTTGAAAAATCATGGTGCTGAAAAAATAAAATAAAAATGTTGTTTTAAGCATCCGTTAAAATTGTTTTTGTGCAAAATATATACATGTCATCTGCAACATTGTGTTATGAAGGAAACTAGCTGTTGGTATTAGAGAGTCATTGAAATTCAAGGCAAGGATCATCTAAAGGATGTCCATCTTTAACCGACTTAAGATTTGTGACTGTTTAATTAGTACTTCTTTGCAGAGAGTGACATATATATTCCTTATAAATTTATTTTTTGACCATATAGTTTATGCAATTTTGATAAAAAATGTAAGTGTTAGCACACATATATTAAGGAATATTAAAATGGGAAAAATATGTATTTGTTACTGGCAAGCACTGAAATACACCATAACGGAAAATGCATTTACTTTGATACTTAAGACGTGTAGCATTAAAAAAACAGTTCGAGCATTAACAAACTTATACCAAATATAGCATTAAAAGCTTATATGGTATACTGCATTAAAAAAACTATATACAATTAAGTCATACAGAATAAAAAAACACTATTTGTCATAGCATTAATAAAGCTCAAGTTATAGCATTAAAAGCTATTTGGTCATGTGTTATTAAAGAGGCACTACCTATATCTATGCAATTTTTAATGTAAAATATTAAATACTCAATATTACTGCATTTATATGTATACAAAGCTATTTTATGAGTATTCTAAGAAGAAACATGGTTCGTATTCCAGTTCTGTAAATTATTAATTATGATCAAAACAATGTCTTGAATAAAATGCTGCCCAGCCGTTTATTCCTGCCGGAGAACTACGAGTTTTTACGATTTTCTCGGACATGCGCGATGTGATTACAAACTATTCAGCGCAGTTCCGATAGCAAACGAATCGATCGGAACTCTTCACTAATCAGATGAGGTAGTTCCGATTGTAAACGAATAAGATCGGAAAATCTCCGCAATCGGCTTGTCTAAAACAATTACGAATACAATTTCAAAAATCCGATCTTTTCAATCCTGTTTTTCCCCCAGCAAAACACACATTACATTGGGTGAAATTATTGCCATTTACCTTTTTCATAGTCCTCTTTATAATTAAGTAAAGTTTATATCAATTGGTGGACAAACAGATATAGGTAGAGCCTCTTTAAGTTATTTCATTGCATATCTATGTCAAATGCATCACTTAGTTTAACAGCTATAGTATACAGTTAAAGCATATGTTAGCAGTTATAACGCTGTAGGTCATAATTATTATGCAATGTAGCAGTTTATAAACCAAAACATCATTTTTGTTGACTGCATGCTCCTCCTTGTGCCTTGTATTCAACCTGGGCATGTTCCAACAACTTTGGAAAGGCATATTAATCATGCAGGCATGTTTGAAGGGACAGGCAAAAACATACGTGTCTCCAAAGAGCATATTTCTCATATGAGCATGTGTGTCTTGGTCACCAATTCCTCCACCCACTCCCCCTCCACCACCATCTCACCTATATTGCTATTTTGAAATCCTTCAGATAATTATAAGGATAATATGCTGCATTAGCTCCACTCAGCTTTATGTCTCTTATGTTCTAAGAGCACTCAGCTGATTTCACATGTGTCTTGGAGAAGATTATGTCTTTAGTAGGACTCAGTTTTGGGTGTATGTACATATATAGGTCTTGCCGAAGAGCCAGCTTTTATGGCGGTATTAGTAGAGCAATCATTCCGGGTTCGAATCCTCCTGAGTGTCCATATTTTTCCTCGTCCAATTACATTGGTAACATGTGACAAGGACAGGGATTTTTCTAGGCCCAATTTGGGGCCCCATCCCAATCCAAAATATTCTCATATTTCCCAAATAAAAAGCAAAATATTTTCCCAAAATACAAAAAAATAAAATCTTATATTAAATATAGCCCTATTTGACAATGTATTTCTTGCAGACTTGTATAAGAGCTTGATTTTGAAACTATTCCAAACATTTTTAGTGCTTTACTATGTAATATAGTAAGATTATTCCTTTTCCCAATTTGTAGATTTCACGCGCATTTTTCCCAATTCCCTGGCAGGATATTTACTGCTGGAGGCTGTTTAGCCGAGGTATCTAGGGACCTGGGTTGTGCAATATTTGTAGGGTGACAAATACCAAGTTAAAGGACTCAGCTGTGGGTATATGTAAATAAGGGCTATGGCCACTGGGTATTAATATAAATACGGTACTAGGCCAGGCAACAAGCAGGGCAGTACGCGTATCCCACATCGCCCCACGGCCCGTCATCCCAGGCCAAACCTATATAACAAGTGATGCAGTTGCAGACCCAAACACACATACACCCAGCTTAAAAAAACAGCATATAAACCACCAAACACACCCATAAACATAGCACGCGAAATTAGGTTAAATTAACTGCCAGTGCTATGATTATATAATTGGCACACAATTCAAACACTTTGGTCGACTCTGAGGCGGAGTCATTCAATTCAAAATTCAAAATCAAAATCTTTTTAGTCCAAACATAATACCGAGTCAATGGGGGATTCTTCCCGGGGGCTCAAATGGTAGAGGGACTATAAACCTTAGTAATAATCAATCATATGTATATAGATATAGGTTTATACGCGGCTAAGTGCTTTACTACTGTCCCGCAGCAGAGCTAGCTTTTATAGCAATATTGGTAGAGCGTCCGCTTCACATGCAAGTGATCCAAGTTCAAACCCCACCGAGTGTCCTAGTTTTCCTCGTCCATTTGCAGAGGTGCCGCATGACAAGGATATTTACTGTTCGAGACTATTTAGCTGAGGTATTTTAAGGGACTTGGGTTGTGTGATATGTGTAGGGCGACAAATATCAAGTTAAGGATGGAGGTATGTAGCAGGACTCAGCTGAGGGTGTATGTACATTGATAGGTTTATAAGCACGTTACTACTGTCTCGCCGCAGAGCCAGCTTTTATGGCGATATTAGTTGAGTGTCCGCTTCACATACATGGGGTCCCTAGTTCAAACCCGCTGATCGAGTGCCTAAATATTTATGTACAACTTTACATGTCTCTGATTATACATTTTAGTTTTCCTTTTTGCTTTATATTGATCCAGGAAAACAAATGTCATTATCTCCCAACTATGTAGCCGCTTTGTATATAACCCCACAATAACAAATGTCAAAGAAATATGTGTCCAACGAGAATTCATCGAATCAGTGCATTGCCATTGAATTTGTGTATACTGTAATATAATTTCTGGCCCATTGGCACTTTATTGAAGCTGCAGTCTTCAATTATTCACAAAACCAATAGCGAATACACAGTTGTTAATTCGTTGTTACTGATTAAGCTATTAGTGTACTTATCAAACAAATAAATAATTCAGCTCACCTGTTATTTGTAACACCTTTGCACGCGACCGCCACCTTTGATTACATGTTGGTAAACAGGTGCTACCAATGGCGGCCAAATATAACAGGAAATAGTTCTCTCAGATTAATACCGCGATTTGATTGGTTGCTATGTACACATTCAGTCGATCACTCGCGACACCTGCTACTCTAGTCGAACTAATTAACAAAATTGCAAGATTTACGCCCCTTACACTCAAAATTTAATTCGACAGTTATTAGCTGCAATAGATCTACCTTATAATTATGTACATAGGACCTGTAAGTATCATACTTATATTGTATTATTACGTCTCTAGTTTCACATAATATGATGTTTAAATATATTATGTATTATTACGTACGTCTCTAATTTCACATTTAAGATGTTTTAAAGTAGCATGGTGTTCTATGGTATCGCGGTACTTAAATGATTTGACGAAAACAATCAACTGTAAACAATATTTAAAGAAAAAGGAAACTCAGATGCTTTCTATGACCCTTATACTATTGTTATGATATAAAATGTAATGATATTTTACGTTAAAACGTCAGAATTAGATTTGAAAAGAAGGGTACCCTCATTTAGCTTATTATTTGTTAAGTTCTTTGGTATCGGATATACGTATAAAGAAACCATTGAGTTCGCTGCTTCAAGTAGACATATCATCACATCACACACAAAAACACACAGATAAAAGTCCAGACTTCATTGTGCCTATAATCGTCGGGTAGGACGCCTGTCGTAGGCGGACGGACTATAATCCTTAGAAATACACACACACGTATATACGTATTTACTGCATACGCATTTACAAGCTCCGTTTACTTGCAATGTATCAGGAACAGGAAACGTCATGTAAAATCATTGTACTGGAACTAGAGCAACCCTGCCTATTATCGACATGTTGTAGCATGGTCACTGAAAATTCACTTTGTAATAGCACAGGTGTAAATCGTTTAATTGAAAATAACTGACCTGTCAGAATAAATGTACTACAACTACCAGTTATTGGAAATTAGAGTATGGCAGGGAGCTGAAATGGACATGCTACAAAACAAATAGAGTATGGTTGCATCTCGTTGGTTAATTTAAACACTTCGATGGGCGTAGCTCAATGGGGTAGCCCATCTCGATGTTTAAATTAAGCAACTCAATGAGACCATACTCTATCTATTACTTAACATAGAAACCAGAGTCACTAACTTTCTGTTTGAAATACAACAGTATTGCCTACAGCAAATGTAACAATGGTCCTTACTGGTTAATTCCTACAAGTAACACCATTTGATTTAGCCAATGAGCATCAACTATACGGAGGACAGTTCATGTCCATTATCGACACTCTCTGTCTATTATCGACACCACGATACTCTTCTTCTTTTTTTTAAATCTCATCTACCCTATTTTCTGGAATATAGGACGAAATAATTAAGAAGCCACTGATAAGACTCAACTTTTTCATCATTTATACTTGGCCTGAATTAGTGGTGCGTCTTATTTATAAAGACGGTCAGGACTGATTTGTAAACCTTCGCCTATCACCGCTGCGGGTTCGAATCCCACTGGGAGCTCGACTTATAAGTGAGGAAGTGTCGATTCTTACGGATGACAGGAGGTATAACGTTGCATGTGTTGAAAATGACGTAAACACCATGCAAACAAACGAAGAGCATTTCGTCGTCATATATTCTGAGATAAGCGAACTTGACGCGTTTCACACTTTTATCTGGGAAACTGAACTCTGTTCCTTGAAGTTCGAGTGCTCAAATGTCTCCGGAGCGCTTAAATGTCATCGGATCGTTTAAATGTCGTGTGTTTATGGACGTTTTACGGAAGCTTGCGATAGTAATCCAATTCCGATATAATTAATCCGGATAGTCTGAAGTCGTAGATAACTGAAATAGGAAGATGCAGTGTAACAAAATCGCTAAAACTGATTAAAAACTAACTTAAAGCTACATTCCCTATGCCGTTTTGTAGGCGTGTCTTTGTTTGTAATTCGGGTATTCAACGCAGGAAATCATTTGTTTGCACATCATACCTGTAAGCAGGTAGCAGTACACAAGCATCACTATTATTTACAGGAAAAAAGTCGGCCTTTCTCAGGACCCGAACATACGACCTTCTGATCTACATGCAGGCGCTCTAACCACTGAACTTTAGCTCGGGTTTCTACTTTGTTATGAATATAATCGGAAACCGTATACTTATCGATGTTAGGCCTGATATTTTACGCATAAATTTAAGTCTTATATACCGACTTTGGGGATGCTCGTCGAATTGGAACTAATTCACCTGTCATATTCATGACTTAGTACCAATTAAAGTATAGGGTGTGTAGCTTTAAGCACACTTGGTATCCGGTGAGATCAGGAACGAAATAAATGACTTGCAGAAATGCAGATTAACCATTCAGCGGGAGAAGGAACTTTATTTATTACCAGTCGACATATGATGAAGAGAACATAAAACAGGAAACATCTTAACACAGTTGATTAGAGACGTAAACTACAATTTTATTACACGAATGATATACACTGAAACGCAAAAGAAACGCAACACGGGAATTTCCGCTATATATTGTATGTACAATATGCTGCTGTTAACCGAATGGTACATGGCTACGTAAGACCTTTCTTTTCGGAAAAAAATACTAAAACAACACATAATACAGCAAATAGTATTCCTTCAAAGTTTCATTATTGACAGAGTACGCGTTTGGATCAAGCATGTGAGCAAACTTAGAGATGCAACATTTTGCAAACTCTTTACGTTAAATACAGTACTGAACTGGCTCATTTTTTCAAAGAGGAATTTGAACATTTATGAATTTCTTGTTACAAGGTGTAGTGTGATTAAAACGTCTACAACATCACAGTTGTGTCCTTTCTATAATTAACTGCAACTTTATTTTTACAAAACATCTTCGGATTTCTTTGGAATATTATGTTGAATTATGTGTGCAGTATATACAATATATAGCGGAAATTCCCGTGTTGCGTTTCTTTTGCGTTTCAGTGTATATAGTATTACAATACTTCTTAGCTATCCATCTACTATTAAACTATATCAGTCTGAGACGATTCACCGAAATCACGGTTTACCGGAATATTTTCTTCAGGTTCGGGTACAATCGGAACAGCATGGCCATCGTTTTTACTGACATATTACTCCAAATAAATGTATAGCCCCATCAACCTTTACAGCGACTTCACGGCAGTCACCCCGTCTCTAAAGAACATTTACAAATTGTTTGCAGCCATTTCACAGCTATACTTAAATGCATAAACACCGACACAATTTAAATGGCAATACTTACATAACAATACTAATATAATAATGATGTCTTTATTTTAAGAGGATAGCATCTTTGGCTACAATCCAGTCTAACATATGGTCCTCAGACAAAATAGAATATATTTACCGTTTATACAAACATGATTGAAACAAAGGTACAAAAAGAGTAAAATATGTCTGGGAACTTCATGATTTTTCTAAAATGGTAGTATTCATTGATATAATGATTTGAGATACATTGAGATACATTGATCCAATGATATGAGATACATTGAGATACATTGATCCAATGATTTGAGATACATTGAGATACATTGATCCAATGATTTGAGATACATTGATTAAGACTGATTCAACCTTTGTGTGATGTATGTACAATATATAAATAATGTTTAAAAATCGTCAGTTGTATACTAGCTTTCTATGGTATCAAGGGGTTTATGGTATCACGGTAGTGTCCAGTCTATAAAAATGTATGCATCGCTGCTAAAATATGATATTTATTTTATAGATGTGATAACTTTATTTTACGCATAAACCAGGTTCTAGGGTGCACCAAACCTCACACTTACCCTACTGTCATTCCAGTAAACAAGACAGTGTAAATAAATATATCCCAGCCAGGTTATAATCTCTATATAACAAATCATTTAAACAAAACCATAAATACTGCTGCAAGATTATCGTAAAAATTAAAAGTGATGGTACATTGATTAAATATGGAAGTTATCTTGAGAAATATTTTCTGATTAAAATATCAAACCTGAATTATATATTCCTTTTCAACAGGTTCAGTATTATTATTTAATAGCAATACATAAACACGAAAAGGTCATTGAACTTTACTTAATGTTGGTTAACACCACCAGTCCTAACACAAGTCCTACATAACACGTACGCTTACACAAAAAAATATACCCATCTACTCTAATTTTGGTCTGGGTGGTAGCTTTTTCACGGTAAAATATATGTTTCACCCAATTATTTATTGCAGAGTTATGTCCCGGACAAGGAAGGGATGAACAACAGTAACGTATATGCCTCCTCCTCCTCCACCTTAAGCGGCGGAAGCTTAAAAATCGAAACAGGATTTTTGTATGGAAGGCGGATGCGGCCATTTCGACTTTGCGACTTTTCGCCCTGTTAATAACCCTTTTCACAAGGCGAAAACACGAAGGCGAAAAGTCGTCAACCCGAAAAGTCGAAGGCGAAAAGTCGCAAAGTCCCAAAGTCGAAAAGTCGAAATTGCCGCATCCGTCTTCCATAGTTTAAAGAGATATAAAACGGATGATGGTGTATTCAATTGTTTTGGAAGACAATTGAAAACTATCGAAAGGTATCTCGCCTGTTTAAAGACGTTACTTTTCTGTCGACAACGAAGGCGAAGTCTTTGACGTTAACATTTATTCATATCACCTCTTGGTTGAGTATTTTTTTCATTATTAAAAAAAAGTTCTGTTTCTCAGAAACTGCATTCACTAGACTAACTGAACTTGAATCATGCCTATTATATATATTGGGAAGTACAGAGTGGTTCCACAGATGGCATTGACCTTTACTTTTACGGATTCACGACACACAGTCTACCAACGCCACTGTGTCGTGAAACGAATCCTAGCAACGTCACTATGCCGTAACACTCAATCTACCAGTCAGTGAGTCGCGAAATGCAGCTGGTGTCTTGACATTTACCAATTTCACAGTGTCTTAAAACGCAGCCGATATGTTGAAATTTACCAAAATCACTGTGTCACGAAACCCAGCCAGAATTTTGACATTTACCAAAGTCACTACGAAACCCAGCCAGTATGTTGACATTTACAAAAGTCACTGTGTCACGAAACCCAGCCAGTATGTTGACATTTACCAAAGTCACTGTGTAGCAAAACCCAGACAGTATGTTGACATTAACCAAAGTCACTGTGTCACGAAACCCAGCCAGTATGTTGACATTTACCAAAGTCACTGTGTAGCAAAACCCAGACGGTATGTTGACATTAACCAAAGTCATTGTGTCACCAAACCCAGCCAGAATGTTGACATTTACCAAAGTCACTACGAAACCCAGCCAGTATGTTGACATTTACCAAAGTCACTGTGTCACGAACCTCAGCCAGTATGTTGCCATTTACCAAAGTCACTGTGTAGCAAAACACAGACAGTATGTTGACATTAACCAAAGTCACTGTGTCACGAAACCCAGCCAGAATGTTGACATTTACCAAAGTCACTACGAAACCGAGCCAGTATGTTGACATTTTACCAAAGTCACTTTGTCACGAAACCCAGCCAGTATGCTGACATTTACCAAAGTCACTGTGTTACGAAACCCAGCCAGTATGTTGACATTAACCAAAGTCACCGTGTCACGAAACCCTGCCAGAATGTTGACATTTACCAAAGTCACTACGAAACCCAGCCAGTATGTTGACATTTACCAAAGTCACTGTGTTACGAAACCCAGCCATTATGTTGACATTTACCAAAGTCACTGTGTCACGAAACCCAGCCAGTATGTTGACATTAACCAAAGTCACTGGGTCACGAAACCCAGCCAGTGTGTTGACATTTACCAAAATCACCTTGCCACAAAACCCAGCCAATGTGTTGACATTTACCAATGTCACTGTGAAACGAAACACTGATGTGTTGACATTTACAGTCGCAGTCAGTCGCAATGCGCGTTGCCATTATTTCTAAAACGTAAAATGCCATGACAGTTTAGATTATGGTGCAAATTGCAAAACAATGTACAAATGAACTTATCGCAGCTGCAACATCCATATTATTAAGGGTGCAGTTTTTAAGAATTAAATACAAAGCAAACAAATGAGAAAAAGGGGATCACTTGGAAGCAACACACACAAACAAGAGATAAACGTTGCAGACTCGGTTATATTGAGTCTGTTCATGAGAGGTAATGTGAGGTGCCGCACCTTTCATAAACTAAAAGGCTGCGATATTTCAAGTCGAAAAATTGTTTAGGTTGGTGTTGCTCGTCTCCAGTAGGTTTTCGTTGCAGTGACATGACTTAGGGAGAAACGCGATAATTGATTTCGAGAATCACTTCAACTGAGATTTCTTTAAACAAATGCATTATGAGTCTTACTTGTTTTGCAACGAACTTGCCGTGAAAACATATCATATACAATAGGTTTATAAAAGGACACCTATGGTGTTTTCTGGTATATCGTTCTATGCCTTAATGGTTGAAGGAATAAAATCTGTTGGATATAATTGAGTTCACACGCTATCGATCCGACGTTTGTTGCATCTATTTCCAGACAGAAGTGCTATCAAGTATGAAGGTGAAATTTAATGTTTTATTTTGTAAAAAGTTTATGCTCCATTCGCCTTGAGGGTAACGTTTTCTATCTTGTTTCCCTATCCAGCAGTACGAGTTCCGGATCTCTTTACTTCAATTATTCTAATGCATAACCTTCGTAAACGGCATCCAACAATGAATATATGAATGTAAAATAAATCGTCTGCTGCAGCGAATTGTGATCAAGCTTAAAGATTCATTTTCTCATAACGTTTTTCGTCTTCCGTGATTGTTGTTTCATAAGCTGCAGATGACATTTCCAGATGATATCATCATTTGCTATGTTATATCATCATTTGATATGATGACACAGCTATTCTTGGAAAGTTGCATTTTTCATTAAATAAATTAGGGATGGATATGTGTGTATTACGGTAACGAGAGATAAAGAGGGATTATGTTCTAGGGTTAAATGTCACAATCAATTGTTCTTCCCATAGATGATTTTTTCGAGATCTGTTATTAACGTTAACCTTTAAACCACTAAATGCTGTAGATATATCTGCTAATGCAAAATGAAAACGAAGAGAAACACGACGATTTATTTTTCATCCGTCTGTTTTAGTAAACCTTTGCCGAAATGTGGACCGTGCATATATTGTTGGACATCAAATTGATACTCCGCACACAAATTGTTGGACATCAAATTGATACTCCGCGCACATATTGTTGGACATCAAATTGATACTCCGCGCACATATTGTTGGACATCAAATTGATACTCCGCGCACATATCGTTGGACATCAAATTGATACTCCGTGCACATATCGTTGGACATGAAATTGATACTCCGCGCACATATCGTTGGACATAAAATTGATACACCACGCACATATTGTTGGACTTCAAATTGATACTCCGCGCACATATCGTTGGACATCAAATTGATACTCGTGCACATATCGTTGGACATCAAATTGATACTCCGTGCACATATCGTTGAACATCAAATTGATACACCGTGCACATATTGTTGGACATCAAATTGATACTCCGTGCACATATTGTTGGACATCAAATTGATAATCCGTGCACATATTGTTGGTCATGAAATTGATACTCCGCGCACATACTGTTTTACATCAAATTGATACTCCGTGCACATATTGTTGGACATCAAATTGATACTCGGCGCACATATTTTTGGACATCAAATTGATACTCAGCGCACATATTGTTGGACATCAAATTGGCACTCCACGCACATATTGCTTGACATCAAATTGATACTCCGCGCACATATTGTTGGACATCAAATTGGCACTCCACGCACATATTGTTGGACATCAAATTGATACTCAGCGCACATATTTTTGGACATCAAATTGATACGCACACATTGTTGGACATCAAATTGATACTCCGTGCACATATTGTTAGACATCAGATTGATACTCTTTGCACATACTGTTGGACATCAAATTGATAGTCCTTGCACATATTATTGGACATCAAATTGATACTCCGCGCACATATTGTTGGACATTCAACTGAGAGTCCTTGCACATATTGTTGTGCATCAAATTGATGCTCCATGCACATACTGTTGGACATCAAATTGATACACCGCGCACATACTGTTGGACATCAAATTGATACTCCGCGCACATACTGTTGGACATCAAATTGATACTCAACGAACATATTTTTGGACATCAAATTGATACTCCGTGCACATATTGTTGGACATCAAATTGATAGTCCTTGCATATATTGTTGGACATCAAATTGATAGTCCTTGCACATATTGTTGGACATCAAATTGATACTCCGTGCACATATCGTTGGACATCAAATTGATACTCCGTGCACATACTGTTGGACATCAAATTGATACTCCATGCACATTCGTTGGACATCAAATTGATACACTGCGCACATACATCAAATTGATACACCATGCACATATTGTTGGACATCAAATTGATACTCTGTGCACATATCGTTGGACATCAAATTGATACACAGCACACATACATCAAACTGATACACCTTGCACATATTGTTGGATATCAAACTGATACTCCGTGCACATATTGTTGGACATCAAACTGATACTCCGTGCAAATATTGTTGGACATCAAATTGATACTCGTGCACATATTGTTGGACATCAAATTGATACTCCGTGCACATATCGTTGGACATCAAATTGATACACCGTGCACATATTGTTGGACATCAAATTGATACTCCGTGAACATATTGTTGCATCAAATTGATACTCCGCGCACA
The DNA here is from genome assembly GCA_037043455.1 of Cyrtodaria siliqua. Classification (NCBI taxonomy): domain Eukaryota; kingdom Metazoa; phylum Mollusca; class Bivalvia; order Adapedonta; family Hiatellidae; genus Cyrtodaria; species Cyrtodaria siliqua. The sequence goes on along the minus strand of JAWPHD010000278.1, from coordinate 493,142 downwards.
TATTGTTGGACATCAAATTGATACTCCGTGCACATATCGTTGGACATCAAATTGATACTCGTGCTCATATCGTTGGAAATCAAATTGATACTCCGTGCACATATCGTTGAACATCAAATTGATACACCGTGCACATATTGTTGGACATCAAATTGATACTCCGTGCACATATTGTTGGACATCAAATTGATAATCCGTGCACAAATTGTTGGTCATGAAATTGATACTCCGCGCACATACTGTTTTACATCAAATTGATACTCCGTGCACATATTGTTGGACATCAAATTGATACTGCGCGCACATACTGTTGGACATCAAATTGATACTCCGCGCACATATTTTTGGACATCAAATTTATACTCCGCGCACATATTATTGGACATCAAATTGGCACTCAACGCACATATTGCTTGACATCAAATTGATACTCCGCGCACATATTGTTGGACATCAAATTGGCACTCCACGCACATATTGTTGGACATCAAATTGATACTCCGCGCACATATTGTTGGACATCAAATTGATACGCACACATTGTTGGACATCAAATTGATACTCCGTGCACATATTGTTAGACATCATATTGATACTCTTTGCACATATTGTTGGACATCAAATTGATAGTCCTTGCACATATTATTGGACATCAAATTGATACTCCGCGCACATATTGTTGGACATCAAACTGAGAGTCCTTGCACATATTGTTGTGCATCAAATTGATGCTCCATGCACATACTGTTGGACATCAAATTGATACGCCGCGCACATACTGTTGGACATCAAATTGATACTCCGCACACATACTGTTGGACATCAAATTGATACTCCACGCACATATTTTTGGACATCAAATTGATACTCCGTGCACATATTGTTGGACATCAAATTGATAGTCCTTGCACATATTGTTGGACATCAAATTGATAGTCCTTGCACATATTGTTGGACATCAAATTGATACTCCGTGCTCATATCGTTGGACATCAAATTGATACTCCGTGCATATACTGTTGGACATCAAATTGATACTCCATGCACATTCGTTGGACATCAAATTGATACACTGCGCACATACATCAAATTGATACACCATGCACATATTGTTGGACATCAAATTGATACTCTGTGCACATATCGTTGAACATCAAATTGATACACTGCACACATACATCAAACTGATACACCGTGCACATATTGTTGGACATCAAACTGATACTCCGTGCACATATTGTTGGACATCAAATTGATATTCCGTACACATATCGTTGGACACCAAATTTATACACCGTGCACATATTATTGGACATCAAATTGATACTCCGTGAACATATTGTTGCATCAAATTGATATTCCGCACACATATTGTTGGACATCAAATTGATACTTCGTGCACATATCGTTAGAAAAAATTGATACTCGTGCACATATCGTTGGACATCAAATTGATACTCCGTGCACATATCGTTGAACATCAAATTGATACCCATGCACATATTGTTGGACATCAAATTGATACTCCGTGCACATATTGTTGGACATCAAATTGATAATCCGTGTACATATTGTTGGTCATGAAATTGATACTCCGGGCACATACTGTTTTACATCAAATTGATACTCCGTGCACATACTGTTGGACATCAAATTGATACTCCGCGCACATACTGTTGGACATCAAATTGATACTCCGCGCACATATTTTTGGACATCAAATTGATACTTTGCGCACATATTATTGGACATCATATAGGCACTCCACGCACATATTGTTGGATATTAAATTGATACTCCGCTCACATATTGTTGGACATCAAATTGGCACTCCACGCACATATTGTTGGACATCAAATTGATACTCCGCGCACATATTGTTGGACATCAAATTGATACGCACACATTGTTGGACATCAAATTGATACTCCGTGCACATATTGTTAGACATCAGATTGATACTCTTTGCACATATTATTGGACATCAAATTGATAGTCCTTGCACATATTATTGGACATCAAATTGATACTCCGCGCACATATTGTTGGACATCAAACTGATAGTCCTTGCACATATTGTTGTGCATCAGGTTGATGTTCCATGCACATACTGTTGGACATCAAATTGATACGCCGCGCACATACTGTTGGACATCAAATTGATACTCCGCGCACATACTGTTGGACATCAAATTGATACTCCACGCATATATTTTTGGACATCAAATTGATACTCCGGACACATATTGTTGGACATCAAATTGATACTCCTTGAACATATTGTTAGACATCAAATTGATAGTCCTTGCACATATTGTTGGACATCAAATTGATACTCCGTGCACATATCGTTAGACATCAAATTGATACTTCGTGCACATATCGTTGGACATCATATTGATACACCGTGCACATATTGTTGGACATCAAATTGATACTCCGCGCACATATTGTTGGACATCAAATTGATACTCCGCGCACATATTGTTGGACATCAAATTGATACTCCGCGCACATATTGTTGGACATCAAATTGATACTCCGCGCACATATTGTTGGACATCAAATTGATACTCCGCGCACATATTGTTGGACATCAAATTGATATTCCGCGCACATACTGTTGGACATCAAATTGATACTCCGTGCACATATTGTTGACATCAATTGATACTCCGCGCACGTATTTTTGGACATCAGATTTATACTCTTTGCAAATATTGTTGGACATCAAATTGATAGTCATTGCACATATTATTGAACATCAAATTGATACTCCGCGCACATATTGTTGGACATCAAATTGATAGTCCTTGCACATATTGTTGGACATCAAATTGATACTCCGCGCACATAATGTTGGACATCAAATTGGCACTCCGCGCACTTATTGTTGGACATCAAATTGATAGTCCTTGCATATATTGTTGGACATCAAATTGATAGTCCTTGCACATATTGTTGGACATCAAATTGATAGTCCTTGCACATAATGTTGGACATCAAATTGATACTCCGCGCACATATTGTTGGACATCAAATTGATACTCCGCGCACGTATTGTTGGACATCAGATTTATACTCTTTGCAAATAGTGTTGGACATCAAATTGATAGTCATTGCACATATTATTGAACATCAAATTGATACTCCGCGCACATATTGTTGGACATCAAATTGATAGTCCTTGCACATATTGTTGGACATCAAATTGATACTCCGCGCACATAATGTTGGACATCAAATTGGCACTCCGCGCACTTATTGTTGGACATCAAATTGATAGTCCTTGCACATATTGTTGGACATCAAATTGATACTCCGCGCACATATTGTTGGACATCAAATTGATAGTCCTTGCACATATTGTTGGACATCAAATTGATACTCCGCGCACATAATGTTGGACATCAAATTGATACTCCGCGCACATATTGTTGGACATCAAATTGAGAACTCCGCGCACGTATTGTTGGACATCAGATTTATACTCTTTGCAAATATTATTGAACATCAAATTGATACTCCGCGCACATATTGTTGGACATCAAATTGATAGTCCTTGCACATATTGTTGGACATCAAATTGATACTCCGCGCACATAATGTTGGACATCAAATTGGCACTCCGCGCACTTATTGTTGGACATCAAATTGATAGTCCTTGCACATATTGTTGGACATCAAATTGATACTCCGCGCACATATTGTTGGACATCAAATTGATAGTCCTTGCACATATTGTTGGACATCAAATTGATACTCCACGCACATAATGTTGGACATCAAATTGATACTCCGCGCACATATTGTTGGACATCAAATTGATACTCCGCGCACGTATTGTTGGACATCATATTTATACTCTTTGCAAATATTGTTGGACATCAAATTGATAGTCACTGCACATATTATTGAACATCAAATTGATACTCCGCGCACATATTGTTGGACATCAAATTGATACTCCGCGCACATATCGTTGTGAGATCTCTATTGAAATCTAAATAATCCAATATAATTTTTTTTGTCTCTTTTGACAATGACGCTACAATAATTCACCATTAACGTTTTCAGTACATTTATCAAACTCCCCTTAGAGCAAAAGTGTCAAACTGGCTATACATTTGTAATTATATATTTTTTATAATCTTCTGTCTGTGAGTGAGTGATATTTGTTAGCTTCAGAGATAACACTAATAAGGATATGAAACGTGTAGGAACATCAACGGAGAGCGTTAACGTGATGATTCATTACGAAGCAATAATTGCAGCTTTCGTGCAATTACTGATGCTATTCACATCACAATCTTCAGAGTTCGATACGTTTATTATATTCATGTTTTACTGTGAATCTTAACTGGAAATGTAGAAACTTATTCCTGTGTAATAATGGCTGAACACGCTTTGATCAAAGGTATTTTCCCTCCACTGTATATTAGCATGTTCTTTAAGGTCTCACAACACACCTCGATTTTACTGTGTTGGCCATAGGCAGTAAAGTCCAATTTTCCATTCTGAATCAAGCACTTAGACTCTAAAAGTATTTTTTTGAGAAAATACAGTTACTGCTGCTCATAAAAATCCACAAAATCTGGTACATAGCCCAGTTTGGTTTTTTTTTAATGTGAGTGGTGGCAGTCAAGGTACTCTTTTCGGCTTTCACTAAACAGTTTGCACCTAAATTCATACGCATTTTGAGCACCCACAAATGTGTCACATTTTGCTGTCAGTGTCGTCTAATCGCTGTTCATCCAATCTCACACAATTGTTTTCTCACCTGCAACAAGAAAAGAAAATATCCATGGGCAATTATTAAAATATCTCAAACCGAAGAACACACCCCTACTTTTTATGGTGTAAGAATCATCCTACATGTCCTACAGTCACATGCAAGGGAGCTAAGTGCATAGTGAGACCTTAAGATACCCATGGCCTGTAAGTTTTGTTTTATGTCTTCTTGTCTTGTAACGGGAAGTTAGGATGAACGAAACTCTTGAGAGAAAGATAGGATGGAAGAAGCTGGTGAGAGAAAGAGGATGAAATATCAGCCACTTATCCAAGAGTGCCAGCACAAAAGTATGGCAGGCATGGACTCTTCCTTATGAGACTGATTTTCCGGACGTTAGAGCACAGTCCTTTTGGCGGTTATTGAGAGTCATTGGGATAACAAGACACAGCCGAAGGACATTAGTTGCCGAGGATGGCAAACAGGCTGAGGAGGCCTCGTATTCGTTGTGGAGAAAAGGAAAAAAATGAAACAGCTAACTGATTTATGGCCGAACCTGAGCGTGTCTGTCGGCGCGCCTCAGGAGAGTGATGTAGGTAAAGTCCGAACACTTGACGATAGGGTAATTCTACCTTGTGATAGAACCGGAACAATGCGCCTCAGGAGTGTGATGTAGGTAAAGTCCGAACACTTGACGATAGGGTAATTATACCTTGTGATATTACCAGAACAATGTATACAACGTATAGATATTGCCCTGTCAAAAAGTATTCACCGGACCTGACATTTTATTAGTTTGATTGTATGTCAGTGGACATGATCTTTTATTGTCTGCCTTATTGTACAGTGTTCTTGTCCTTTTTATGATGGGTCGTCTTCTGTGGTTGCAAGCAGTTCTTCCTTGTACAATATATACAAATAATGAAAGAAACGTTGTATTATTTATATGCCGAGATTGGGATATCCTATTGCATTTCTATCTACATACCTTGTAGTTCTTGAGCAGTTTATAGAATGAATTTACATGTATTCATTGGATCATGCTGAAGATGAGTACAACGGTTCATTGCTGTGGACCGAAAACTTTGAAAGTAATGCATCCTTAGCCACATCACTTGTCAACTAAAAGTCATACTGCTTTGTTTACGTTTTGTAACTTTTATGAAAGTAGAAATGTTAACGGAGTTGTCCAATGTAACTATAAAAGTCGGAGTCATTGCAATAGCAACAATAACATGTTTACACAGGGCAATCACTCTAAATTAGCTTTTAGTATGGGTGGCTATCGTAGATCTGATGTTCCTAAGTAAATATAATTACTTTTTTTTTCTCGGAGAAAGTGTGACATTATTAGTTTTGCAAGAGACGTACATTCTACAAAATACCATACACACATAGTACAAAGAAGAAAAACAAGCCATAATTGACGTATAGCTTGACACAACTATACCTATTGGCTAGGCTTTTCTCCTGAAAATTTCATTAGCTGTAACTGATGGTGGTGTGAATAACGTGTATAAGAACGAAGTGATCAATTTAATAGCGTTGTCGTGCAAATAAAATTCAGTTGTTATCGAATTATCGTTCAACGTTTGGCACCAGATGACTCCTTTTAATTGGGATGGTTGGTTGGTTTTACGTCATGTTCGGCTGTACAGGACGGTCGATATTTTAGTGAGTCAGACCACCAACCTTTTCCCTAGGTAGAACCAGTAGAGTATACCTCCTGCTTCCGTACTTTCTTACGTAAACGTCTCTTTACTTAAACGTCTTTTTACTTAAACGTCTCTTTACTTAAACGTCTTTTTACTTAAACGTCTCTTTACTTAAAAGTCTTTTTACTTAAAAGTCTTTTTACTTAAACGTCAACGTCTTTTTACTTAAGGGGGAATTGACCTATTCGAAAATTTAAGGGTACGCATATGAACTATATATATTTGTAAATTTGAAGATATTTGCGATTTGAATCTGAATTTTATTTTGCCGTTATTTAAACATGTTTTTAATAATAACGTCTCAGATATGGCTATGTTTGACGTTTTTCATAAAAGTCCCGTTGTACCCAGTGTTCAACGTTTTTGACATTTTTTAGAGTGTTAGGCTAGTCACATGTAATTACTTTTTATATCAAACTGTTCGTCTTGATGAGACCTTTCAATTGATATATAAATTATTACATTTACAATAAGACATAAAATAATATTTATATAATTTCCTTTTTCTTTCACCGATTTTTTACCGTGAAATTTTAAGAAAAAACAAAGTTAAAGCCTTTTATCTTTTAAACAGCTTCATAAAAAAATGCACAATTTTAATATGTTTTAAGGAATTTAATTTCCTATCGGAGTATAAAATAAAATTTGCTAGTCATCGGAATATTTTTTTCAGTATTCTTGTTTTATTAACCATAATACCCTTCGAAAAAGACGTCGCGTCATGAAAATAACGTCGACGTCGACGGTATTTGTATTAATTGTACATGTTGGTGATGTATTAACAATTATTTTGTGATAATTACCTCTTCGTATATTATTTATAGTTACCGTCTAGATGGACTGTACATGTTACTCAATATAAATTGCTGAAGGTTTTTAGCAATTCGTCAATTTCATTGACTGAAATATAACTTATATTAAATATATCTGATTAAATATATGTACGTGAAAACAGACAGTAATGAGTTGTTCGTGATTTTTCAAAAGCTAGTGGTTTCGCCTATCCAATCCATGTATTGTTTCAAAGATGTCAATAAGAGTATAACACATGCATTACAATATAATACTAATATGAGTAATACAAACAGTATTTATACATTATATACGCATGCATAATATGAAAGCAGAATATAATTAAAGTATGCATTTAAATTATATAAGTGCATTTATGGCATACCAGCCATTAGCTTTAAGACTATTAAAAAACAGGAAAGACATATTGGTCCATTTACCGAAAAAACTTGTCTCAATGCGACTGCGGATGAAAAGATGATAACTCTTAAACATCTGAGTAACAACACCACAGCAACACCAGGTCAGCATATGGAATTCCAGTTTTAGCTGGAAGAGACATTCGATCTATTTGAAACAGACTGTAATTGTTTTCTATATTCAACAAATATTGACGACATAACGGCTCTTAAACAAAAGCCTGATCTGGTTTATTGTTGTGTGTTGTACAATGTTTTATTAGATAATAACTCGTTTCTAAACTCTTAATGTTGTACATTAATGTGAATTTGTGTTAAAAATTGCTTAATTTATAACTTAAAGGGACACTCTGCAATTTTGATGTTTTAAACTCGTGGCATCCCGTTAGTTTTTCTACATAACCTTCATATCTGCAAATCATTATAAACAATTATGGATTAGCTCATGTCAAAGTAAATAGAGTTTTTTTACTACGAATTGCTGATTATTACGGTGTCCTGTTAGGGCCAACTTACCATCGCATCTTACCATCGAGCATCGACCTAGGTCGATGGTCGATGGTAAGATGCGATGGTCAATGGTAAGATGTGATGGTAAGATGCGATGGTCGATGCGATGGACCATCGACCATCGCATCTTACCATCGACCATCACATCTTACCATCGATAGTAAGATGCGATTGTAACATGGCCCTAACAGGAAACCGTAGATTATAGTGTTGCGATAATATTTTTAAGCTACGGTTGAATAACGAAGAAATAATGAAAACTCCAAATTGTATTATATTAATATATGCCAGCAGATATAACGTCAAACTGATACTGAATTGATAAATCGAGGTGAAAATAATTATTGAAAATTGTCTTGTGTCCCATTAAAACGTTATTATCATGTACTCTTTGTACACATGAATTCCAGTTCCAAATTCGTAATTTCACTTAGGATATACATACGATTAGCATAAGAAACTGTGTAACAAATCATCAAATAGAATTTAAACATGTGTACCTCAGAAAACGACTATATACAAAGTAACTAGCAATGCGGTGTATGTATTTCTAACCAATATATGAGTATACTCATAAATAAGTATTACAGATGTAACAGAATTAATAATAATATATAAATATACAACTGATCAACATATATCACATATTCAGGAGAACACAGTTTAAATTCAAAGTCTTTACAGAATGCGCACAACGATATAAAGTTGCTGCCATTACAGCCACGTGGGACGATGCAACAAATGTCGTCTGGATCTTTTGAGTTACAGCCACGTGCTCTATACCAGAAAACTCGTCTGCAACAGCGTGTATGAATACAAATAACGACACTGTTCAGTTCACGTTCGATGAGACCTTGGCTTTTTTAGAAGATGAATAATAATATGAATGAATGGTGTTTTACGGCACATCGACACATAAACAGGTCATATTGTGCGCAAAAACTAATGAAAGATGAAGAAATGAAGTATTAATTAAAAATTAATGTAAATATATAGACAAAACTATTAAAAAATAGGGGAGCGGAAGGTAAAACACGTGTTTTATTGCACGACAGTGTCACCTGATTTTTAAAGCAATATACTGAAAGGAAAAAGAAACGCATAACGGGTTTTTCCGCTATATATTGTATGTTCAGTATGCTACTGCTAATCGAATGGTACAGAGCGACATTAGGCCTGTCCTTTCGGAAAGAAGGTTTAAACAGCACCGAACACACCAATGGTTACTCCTTTAAAGTTTCATTATCTACAAAACGCGCATTTGCCTCAAGCAGGTGAGCAAAATTAGGATTTAAACGTTGCAATCGCTTAACATTAAACACAATACTGAAATGGCTTAACTTTTTCAAGCGAAACTTCAACATTTATGAATTTCGTGTCACACAAAGTATACTTTGATTAAAATGTCTGCTACATGACAGAGTTGTCCTTTCTGTAATTAGTTGACGCCCCTTTTTGTACACAACACGTTGAGATATATCTGGAATGGGGTGTATCTAATAGTGTAGTATAGGCAATTTTTTGATTATGCGTTTCTTTTTCCTTTAAGTATATTTCGCTTCTGATAAAGCAGCGTCTGCTTATTTTAATTTTGTTTCAGTTAGCAAAAGCATAATAAGCAAAGTATTCTGTGTATTGTAAACGAAATGTGAAGTATAGTACTATTTTATACACTTTAATACATTATCCTTTATTTGTTGTGTGACTGACACTACACATTTTATTAAAAAAATCTTTGATAAATAATCAAATGATTGTCTGTTTAGTAGTCTCTAATTATGAGAAAACGGACAAACAGTTCATGAAAACATACGCTGTAATGATACAGAGTAGGATAAAAAAAAGTTTACATGTTTAATAACAGCATATATATCTTATGATATTCAGCATGATTGACGGCTGCCTGGAAATTGTATATACATTAAACACACTTTTAAATGAACTTAAACTTATTGTTTTACCCTAGAGATATACCAAATACATGTCCATAGTTATTGCGGTAATTTGAGATTCGAGCGAATTAGACATGATGCATGAAAATAAATAAATTTAGAGTTTTCACATAAACTCTAGAAAAGAAGAGAAAAAAAAACGGACGGAAAAAGAAGTAGAAAATACGGAGCAGTATTTATCATTACCATTTAGGGTACCAGTGTTTGTTTCCAATGTTTGCGTCAACGTCGTTAGTCGTACACATATTATATATACGACGCGACGTCGACAGAGACGCCTTCTTCGTAAGGGTATTATGGTTAATAAAACAAGAATATCGAAAAAAATATTCCGATGACTACCAAATTTTATTTTATATTCGGATAAGAAATTAAATTCTCTGAAACATATTAAAATTGTGCAGTTTTTTATGAAGCCGTTTAAAAGATAAAAGGCTTTAACTTTGTTTTTTCTTAAAATTTCACGGTAAAAAATCGGTGAAAGAAAAAAGAAATTATATAAATAATATTTTATGTCTTATTGTAAATGAAATGATTTATATATCAGTTGAAAGGTCTCATCAAGACGAACAGTTTGAGTATAAAAAGTAAATACATGTGACTAGCCTAACACTCTAAAAATGTCAAAAACGTTGAAAACTGGGTACAACGGGACTTTTATGAAAAACGTCAAACATAGCCATATTTAGACGTTATGATTAATAACATGTTTAAAAAACGGCAAAGCAAAATTCAGATTCAAGTCGCAAATATCTTCAAATTTACAAAGTTGAAATTGTTTAGTAAATCGGTGAGTGATATCCTTTACATAAAACAACTATGAATCAAGTTGAGTCCATGTATGATTTAATGGTCCTGAAGTTTGTTGACATGATAATTGCTTTAACATAATGTACTGGCAGTTATAACGACTTTGACGCGAGATGACCAATTAACCCATCAGGTGTAAGCCATGTGTGCGTGTTATTAGCCGGAATTTTGAAGAAAAAAAAGGCTTATAGATTGGCGTAAACCGGGCGGGCGGGCGGGGCGTAAACCGGGCAGATGGGCGTGGGGAGGGCGTCAACATTTTGTGTTTTCTATATATCTCAGCATAACATATCCGATCTTCATCAAACTTTAACAGCACCTTCCTCTCATCAAGCACTGACCATACCCTGAAAACCAGGTCACCGTGACCTATTTTCTCCATAATGTTAGTTACATTAACCTTTTTGCTTAAGTTTGGGCGCGGGGTTGGGGTGGAGTTTTTGTTATATCTCAGCATTACCATGTCCGATCTTCATCAACTTTTAACAGCACCTTCCTCCCATCAAGCACTGACCATACCCTGAAAATTAGGTCACTGTAACCTACTCCCTCCAAAATATGCGTTACGTTAACCTTTTTGTTTAAGTTGGGTGGGGTGGGAAATACGTTTTTGTTATATCTCAGCATTACCATATCCGATCTTCATCAAATTTTAACAGCACCTTCCTCTCATCAAGCACTGATCATACTCTGAAAACTAGGTCACTGTGACCTACTTCTCCAAAAAATGCGTTACGTAAACCTTTTTGTTTTAGTTTGGGTGGGGGCGGAATTTGTTTTTGTTATATCTCGGCATTACCATGTCCGATCTTCATCACATTTTAACGGCACCTTCCTCTCATCAAACACTGACCATACCCTTAAAACTAGGTCACTATGACCTACTTTCTCCAACATATATGTTATGTTAACCTTTTGTTCTTTGTTATACGGGCATCAACAATTTTTGCCGGGCTTTTGAAAAAATAACCCGGACTGTGACTTACTTTCTCCGTGTTGTGGCCCTGGGCAAGACACGTTATCTGCATTTGCTTAGTACTTGTTCTACCACGGAAGACATCGCGAGTGATTCAAATAAGTTCATAGAGCTTGCGTTGCAATCGTTGTACAATAAATAAGTTTAAACTAAACATATAATAAACCCTTTTATCATGATTTCTGACATGCCTGTAACAATGCTTAAGGTAAAAATTCCGCTAAAGGTAACAACCGTCGCTAAAAGACTAAAAGTAAAAATTTCAACGCTAAAGGTAACAACCTCCGCTAAAGATAACAATCACCTCTTCCGCAAAAGGTAACCAGGCTGGCTTACGGTTATAACTTTTTTCAACATTTACAGTTTCAATCAAAATTGAGTTAATGGGTTCTTTTTAGTTACTTAGACAACTGTGGCGTAAGCGCTGTTACCTTTAGCGGAGGTTGTCACCTTTAGCGTCGAAATCCTTTAGCGTTGAAATTGTTACTTTTAGCGGCGTTTGTTACCTTTAGCGGAATTGTTACCTTTAGCGTTGTTACAATGCCTTCAAGTTTGTAACCAATTGTGAGGTATATTTGTGAAGTATATGTGTGAGGTGTTGTCTGGGATAAAGGGATTGAAAAGAGCAAACAAAATGGAAAGCGATTAAATGTTGAATGAATATTTTATAGAAAAATATGTTTTAGGACACCGCATGTATGTGAACTTTTCAATGCAGTATTTGATTTGAGGTTTTACACGTATAAATGATCAATGAACCTTTGACCTTGTACGTCGGATGGGGACGTAAACCGGGCGATCCCGTGTATCGGTCTATCCTCCGAGCACGTTAAAGAACCATAGAAATCTATTCGATAATAAGAGTAGGGCAGGTTCCCGGATTCCTATGTATCCTTCCCCTCTCTCTGGGGCAGCCCTAAATAACCTATACTGTGTTGATGATCCGTTTAAACAACATTCAATTCAATTGACATTGTACTTCTTACTCCGATATTTTCACATACTCTGTTGGCTACCGGAGGAGCTTAAATGTAATTTGAGAACTCTTCTGCGACAAGTAAATGAATTGAATGTTGTTTAACGGCTCATCAACACAGTATAGGTTATTTAGAGCAGCTCCAGAGAGAGCGGACGGATACATAGGAATCCAGGAAACGTGCTTTATTCTTATAACATGGTGACGTGATTTACCAACGTCGTTAGATGTTTGGTCATGAACGCTTTTATACAATCTTTATTAAACTTGTTAAAAAGTTTATCGAAAGAGGTTATGACCATTTTATTTTGCAATGCACTGCATGTTTAAAGATTGATCCATTTACAATTGGTCGATGTGCTTTCCTCTTTGATTGTGCGATGACTGGGCAGATTGTGGACATATGATAATGCCTACCTACATCCTGAGGGGGCGGTAACGTGTGATTTTTGTTTTGTTTTTTCTCTTGTTGCTCTGACTTCTGCCAAGTCATTAGGTACTTGCTTTGTGGCTTTCTAAGCATTTTTGTTATGCTTATATTGCCTTTTTGTGCTGCCTATTTTTTCTTCTTGATATATCATGATGGTGATGTCCTTATTACATGAATTATCCACTACCATCAACAATGCTCTCGTTATGGCATACAGATTTGTGAATATAAAAAAATCAGCATAGATCATAGATTAAAAAATCACAAAAAGAAGAATCACTTCAAGAGACTAGATGCATCTGTATCGTTTTAATTACATTTGGCTCATTTAGGGTTTCGTGTAGTTTTGTAATTATGTTTTCATTTCTGCTTTTTTATTATGTTGCATATGACTGCAAAACATCAAATCATTTTGTTTTCTGATGCATATTCGATTGTTCCTTTTGTTGCAGCAAGCCAGATGTAATGAACCAGCACTAAAGCCATATGTTTTGTCTGCAGATGTTCCCGGCTGATATTCTTTAACTGTTGTAATCATACTCATAACCGCATCCCATTGTATATTTCTCATGGGTATCGCTTTTGCGATTGCATGGAGTCCTACTAAATTATCTGTGATTTGTAAACACAGAAATTAAAATCATGAGGTTGTTAAAACAGCAGGATCTATAGGAGTAAACCTAAACTTTGACAGAGCGTGCACTATTATCGGGAGTTTAGTAGCACTCTGGTTTACCGTATGCTATTATCGGGAGTTAAGTAGCAAACTTTGTCCCGCCAACAACAACAACCAAATTTTACAACATACACTGAACGACTTTAAAAACGCAACAGGGAAATAAACTAAGATAACTAACATATTTCAATAGAAATTAAATTTTAATTTCATCTATTCTATCTAACCATATCTACAGTTGAATTACTAAAAATTTCATTCAAATTGATCAACATTAAACTTGTTAAATTCAAAATATAACAGTACTACCCCAAAAAGCAAAAGTCACAATATCCACCATTAGCGGCAATGCACGCCTAACATCTACGCATATTGGGATATACCGGGTATTAGTTTTGTGACTTTTGCTTTTGGGGGTCGTAATGTTATGCTCTGAAATTAAAAAGTTTATTGTTGGTCAATTTGAATGAAATTTTCAGCAAATCAGCTGTAGATATTGTTTTATTGTTTTACCGTGCACATGCATCGGGAGTTTAAGAACAAGCTTTACTTTACCGTGCGTTTTGTTCAGGACTTTAACCGTGTGATCTTTAATTTACCGTGCTTATTTATCGGGAGTTTAAGAGCAATATCTGATTTACTGTGCACTATTATTTGGAGTTTAAAGCGCTAGGTTTAGTTTTTACCATTTTCAGTTGAGAATGCCAATATGTTCTTTTAGATACCATTTCATTCAAGAGAATATAACAGCATATTCCGTCTTACTGAGTCTGATCATGAGAGGTAATGTAAGAAGCAACTGTCATGCCCGCTAGCACAAGCTAAAAGAGACTAACCCGGCAAATAACTTCAAAATTACACAACACAACCTTTTATCAAAACTTCTTCCAGGTGTTCAAGTCACAGAATAATGTATATATGCCAATAAAAGAGTAGTTTTTATTCACTGTTTCTTAAAATACCCGTGATTGAATATGTGTAAAATGAATTACGAGTTGGTAACTCTTAATTCGACGCTCCACTTTTGGGACTTGGTCTGGCTGGTTATAGCCGTATATATTGTGCCTATATAGTTTGGATTCTCAAATTATGTAAGCTATATATATATATACTTCTTCGACAGAGGGTTTATAAACGGTGTACATATGATGTCACAGTAAACTTTGGGCTGTTAATGGCGGGATAGCTACTTTAAGCGGTATTCTACTTCAAGGTCTCACTAAACAGTTATTTCCGTTTCCAGTCTAGAGCTTAACAAAAAGATCTGTGTTATTCGGTTCTTGTTTATTTCTTAAAATGTGCAAATAGTTCTATTTTTGTTGCAGGTGACAAGAATGGGACAAGTTCGTGATTTCATACAGGTTAGGATATGCCTGAATGTTTCTGAGCCCAGATCTGAGAATCTAATACTGGGTAGTGATACATTTGAAAATGTCAGTGAAATGGACAAATTCAAGATGGTCTCTTCAAACTATTGATATTTAAAAAAGCAAATTGGTCAACCCCGTGTTTTTTTTGCTGGATATTTCGCGCAACACACATCAAGTTTCACAAAGAAACTATTTTTAAGAAAATTCATTAAGTTCTACAGTGGTCCAGAGGGGTCCTGCTACATATGCAGAGATATGTAAAATTAACTGTGTTGTGAGACGTACAAAGCCGCCTATACTGGGCCAATAAAATAAGATTTCAACATTATTAATAATTATTTGATTCGTTTAAAGCAAACTATTGTTTTAGTAATATGCTCATTGTTAATTGATAAATAATTCAAGATGCCGTGTTGCCGTTTAAGTTAAAATGATATATTTCTAAGTAACTGTATTAGAAATGTGAAACGTCCTGTCATCCTAATTATTCTTTTAGCTCTATAGACTAATGTGCTTTATGGGATGTCTGGAGAATATGTTAATATCATTTCGTTTATTCAGACAAAATTGTCTGATTTGTTTCATGCGTGACATGTTAGGTAGCAAGTGCATTAGGACTAAAAGGTTTGAATATAGAAACCACTTCGGATGTACATGTATGCCATGAAGCATAATACATTGAATATATTACCAAACTCACGGTGATACATCGTACACCGGATATAGCTGCTAAAGTGATCAGAAAAATACAGAAAATGGTGTTTTTTTTTCTACCCAAGGTAAGTTTACACCTAACTGACATATATTTATCAAACCAAATGAACACCGTATCAGTTTTTCGGTTAGGTGAATGTTTAATTGAGCCTCGAAAGGTGTAGATTCTGCTAGTACGATGCAAACATGTGCACATATATGATTTAAAGGTGTGCTGACTGTCAAATTTCGATCCGCAATACAAAGTACCTTGTTTTTTGTTGAAATTTTGAAATTTTGAATCGTACGATTTCATAATTTTCATACTGACTATGTGTGTTCCAAAATGTGGCCTTGTAGGTTTTGAAATTAGTGTGTTATTTGCCAAATATCATGTACATTAGTGTACAGGGTATAGCATTATTTTGTACAGCGGATAGGTATATGACAGAATTTAGTGTACGGGGTATAGTTTGAGAAATTGTATATCTCGAGAAAAAATACTAGATATATCTGTAACTATGACATCTGTAAATACACTTGGCCGATGTCGTAACGCCACTAATAGAGTTGTGTGTGATATTATTTATAAAGCATCAAACGTACGGTGAATTTTCAAGCAAAAGTAGTACAAAAGACAAGATTGTAAACAAAAATAATGCGTTATTAACAAATTCATGGATTTGGCTCTTATTTTTTTGTCTTTCGAATTTTCGAATTAATTAATATCGAATAAATGATAAGTTTATACAAATTCAATGTCCAATAAACATGTCAAATAGTAAAGCATTGAAAGCCTAAACGAAAATTCATAAAATTAAATCATTTAAAATCACAACTCATGTATAACAGCCCGAGAAAAAAGTTCTTCCTGCAATGAGTTTCTTCAGTATCTTTACTACTTAAAGGGACCGAATCTAATTTGATGACCAACTTTTTGGAGTATGGTTTAGTGTCTCCATCTTTTATTTATGTGTTATAAGTAAATAATATGAGCATAACACATTTATCTTGAGCCTTATTTCCGATTATCATGATTATGCATGCTACAAAATGCATACGGTTTCTACATGATTGCAATTATGTATTTGTTTACAAGTAGCGGGTCACATTGGTATCAACTAACAATTCGTTATTATTACTCGTAATACCAGTCATGGGATAGCTGGAAAATGAATGGCTTAGTTATAAGTTAATGCGGTTTGTTGCGTATTTACATGTTTTCGCATACTTCATATCCTGAACCCTAGATTGGATTTCGATAAAATTTGACAGAACGCATCAGTATGAGGTATATTTTCGCATACTGTCATCATGTTCCGGTTCGTTTTCTTATGACAGATATATTGGCCTTATATTTATTTTATAAAAGCAAACATTGTCCGCTTTTCATCCGCTGAACCCCTTTAATTGAGATTGTAATAACATTTTCAGGAAACATCAGAATTAAATTCAGGTTGACATAACATTGTCCCAATTTGTCGGATGATTTATAAATGTGTCCATTGGACACGAATGTCCTACTTTCTTTTACACAATACACGGATTATATTTGATGGAATAAACTAAATAAATGAGAATACAATATGGTGCACATTTAATCAGGGTATAAAACATCAGTGTAAAACTGGATGACTGTAACTCAAATAGTTTTAAACAAGGGCGCGGCAAAAGTTTTTCCATCTACGAAGCCCCTATTTTGGCTATGTCAGTGCCCATAACTAAGCCGTTATATGTTTGACATAAGAATGAATATATAAGTGCATAATTTCACATTCTTTAAACATTTGTTTGAAGTTTCATGAATGTGATTCAAATAGTTTAAGCTGAGCGCGCGAAACAAGTTTTCGGGTAGTACATATTCCTATATTGGCTTAGTCAGGGGCCGTAACTCATGCATTATATGACTGACACAAACACATGTACATAGTTGCATTACTTCAATACTGCTTAATATTTGGGTTAGGTTTCATGAATGCGAGTGAATTAGTTTTCGCTGAGCACGCGACACAAGTTTTCGGGACGTACGTACGAACGTACATACGGACGAACAAGAGCGAATCTATATGCTCCCCCGCCCCCAAACCCCCCAACCCCGAGTGGGGGCATAAAAAGAGTCATATGTCGCCGTTTGGTCCTTTTTGGGCCCTAATCCCTTAGTGAATGTAGACATATTACAAAGAATTTATGAGATTGGGACAACCGGTAAGCTGTGAAGCTTGTTCTCTAAATCTAGGTTATAGAGGAATGAATACAGATACCTATATCATTATATAATTCCATCGTTACTTAAAACTGCTATTCCCTTGCTGCTCTGGCCACAGCCTAGTCATTGGGTATTATCTCCCGACGAAGTCAAATTTAAGGGAAATAGATCTGACGTTGTCCGTACGACCGTCCGTCCGTCCATTCGTTCGTCCGTCCGTCAGCCCGTTACAGTTTTCGTGTCCGCTCCTTAACTCTCACATGCATGGAGGGATTTTGAAATAAATTCGCACAAATACTCATCTTATCGAGACGACGTGCAGAACCCAACACCTGGGACTGCATTTTTAAGGTCAAGGTCATAAAAGTTATCATAAAGGTCATTTACTTCTTATATGCATATAATAAGTCCATTGTGTGTCTACTCCATGATTATTACATCCATGGAGAGATTTTGAAATAAATCGGCACAAATACTTATCTCTTCGAGACGACGTGCAGAACCCAGCATCACCTGTATCTTCAAGGTCATAAAGGTCGACCCATTTCATGTCCATTCCAACAGTCACTTTCGATTTACAGTATGTTTTCTAAGGTCATACACATTTCAATTAAACAGCATTAATGGGACTATTTTGCATCATACTACTGTGGTGAAATAAGTATAACATTTAGGTTATGTTGAAAATAGACGCAATGTCTAATTGAAGACACTCTTAACAGGATGAAAACTTGTTAAGACCATTTCTCCAAGTTGTAATGTACGTGTCTTTTAGTCTAAGTTTGCAGAGGGGAACAGACAGTTTTGTATTAAGAAGAAGACGGAAATAACCACAGTTCTCCAATATGTTTCTTGTAGTCTAAGTAGATATACAAATCGAACAGGAAAAGTAGCATTCAAGGAGACAGTCAGCCACAAACACAACCAGAAACAAAGAACAACTTTAAAGATGAATACAAAGCAAGATACTACATCACAAACACAAAAGGGTTGACAATAGGCAACTTGGAACGGTCAGTGGCAAAAAAGGCCGCAGGGGGTTTAAACCAGGTTCTAGGGTGAAACAAATCTCACTCTTACCTGAGTGTCATCCCAATAAAGGTTAGGTCAGGTTATACTCTCTAACAAACAAGACAGCATTAATAGGCAATATAAGTAAAACATATAAATGATCATGTATATATAATATAAATAAAGCCACAAAGTAAGTACTCACTGACTTGGCAGAAGCCAGAGCAACAAGAGAACAAACCGCTAAGGGTACGACAAGACGAGAATAAAGACAAACATCAAAAGCTACCATCCTATAAGGATTTAGGTTGGCGTCATCATAGGGTACACAATCTGTCCAGTCATCGCACAGTCAAAGAGAAAAACAGTGACGAACTTTTAAATGGGTCAACCACTAAACATGCAGTACTTTGTAAAATGATAGGGTCATAACCTCTTTTGATAAACTTTTTAACAAGTTTAATAACGATTGTTTGAAAGTGATTATGACCAAGAGTCTTACGAAGTTTGTAAATCACATCACCATAGAAGTCAGGTTGTGATAGTCCTTGTCGCAGACGTGTTCTTAAATGACTTTTATATTTTAAAAGTAGATCAGGGTTAAGTTTGAATAGCGGTATAGACACTTATGTTTTAATCTAAGTTTGCATATCGGAATAGACACTTGCCCAATACGTGTCTTTTAGTCTAAGTTTGAATAGCGGAATGGACACGTATGTCTAATACGTATCTTTTAGTTTAAGTTGGCATAGCGGAATTGGCACATACCGGAATAGACACTTGCCCAATACGTGTCTTTTAGTCTAAGTTTGAATAGCGGAATGCACACGTATATCTAATACGTATCTTTCAGTGTAAGTTTGTATAGTGGAATAGACACATACCGGAATAGACACTTATCCGATACGTGTCTTTTAGTCTAAGTTTGCATAGCGGAATATACACATGTCCAATACGTGTCTTTTAGTATAAGTTTGAATAGCGGAATGGACACGTATGTCTAATACGTATCTTTTAGTGTAAGTTTGCATAGCGGAATTGGCACATACCGGAATAGACACTTATCCGATACGTGTCTTTTAGTCTAAGTTTAAATAGGGGAATGGACACGTATGTCTAATACGTATCTTTTAGTGTAAGTCTGCATAGCGGAATTGGCACATACCGGAATAGACACTTGCCTAATACGTGTCTTTTAGTCTAAGTTTGAATAGCGAAATGCACACGTATATCTAATACGTATCTTTCAGTGTAAGTTTGCATAGCGGAATAGACACATACCGGAATAGACACTTATCCGATACGTGTCTTTTAGTCTAAGTTTGCATAGCGGAATAGACACATGTCCAATACGTGTCTTTTAGTATAAGTTTGAATAGCGGAATGGACACGTATGTCTAATACGTATCTTTTAGTGTAAGTTTGCATAGCGGAATTGGCACATACCGGAATAGACACTTGTCCAATACGTGTCTTTTAGTCTAAGTTTGCATAGCGGAATATACACTTATGTATTAAACAGAATACGGATATAACCACAGTCTCCGTCTTTTAGTAGTCATAATGGAATAAACGGTTTGGGTTTTGACAGATGACGGAAAAATACACTTCTCGCCGTCTTCTATAATACTAAGTATTTTGTTCTGCGCACAGGCTGCATTGTTGGTCTCATCACTCTATTTTTGTGATTTTATAAAACGTAAGGTTGTTCTTTAATTTTCAGCATTTTAATTCCAAACGTTGGTTTGTCTTTTGCCTATTTATACATATGCCATATGGCCATATGCGAGCCGATCTTTAAGCGAGCCAAACCGCTAAGCACGACTATAATAGCCTTTGCGTCCATTGTAAACCCAGATCAGCCCGCGAGTAACTCGCAGATCAGTCTGCGAGAAACTTTGTCACATAAATGGGATGGTCTTAATTCAAAGAAAGAACAGTCCATTATATATATGTAGCAGGTCAATGGTTAAACGGTACGTGCAACTAATTCTTGGCTGTATTCACTGTCAATCAAATTCCGCTCGAGGGTTGTAAACTTTCGATAACAATCATTCATTCTCAACGTTAACAGGTTTATTGATGGTTGAATACCGTACAAATAAACTAGGTTGTCAACATTCACAGGCCTTTGCAATATCATAGCAAATGTGTCGGTATTTGGGGTTAAATGGGAGACTTGAGAGATGGGTGTAGAGTATTGCTAATGGTTCGGATCGGGTTTACAATTTGATTCTTTATTGGGTATTGAATTACTACCTGGTTATAGTTGAAAGCTGTTTCCCCCATGTCCCTAAACCTCTGACTTGAGAGGGAAAAAAAAAAAAAGCCCTCAAATTGTTGGAAAAAAACAACAATCCAGTATTCTCTCACATTCTTGAGTGGCCCTTGAATTTCTGAAAAAAATATCCCGGCTCTGACTTGAGGGGAACAAACAAACAAGCCCTGAAATTGTTGAAAAAACAAACAATCCAGCATTCTCTCACATTCTTGGGAAAAAATAATCTGGCTTTGAGTCCAATAAGAGGAAAAAATAATCTGGCTCCCTCTTAAGTCTATGATAAATGTAGATTAACTCCATCAGCCACTGGTTTCAACATGGAAATGTTTAACCACAATCTGGCTACATCCACATCGTCTTCTCAGAAGTTTATCGAAATCTCCAGTTGAAATGAGTTTAGAAGACTGTGATAATATTCATGGTTGTAATAAATGTGGTATACATTAGTCATGGTATTTATGTGATAAATGTGGTATACACTGGCAATGGTGGTAGTAAATGTGTTGTATAACGTGTTATAAAGTGGTCATGGTAGTAATTTGGTATGCGTTGGTCATGGTATTAATGAATGATATATTCATATAATGTCATGGTTATAACTGATGTGGGAAGTCATGATTGTAATAAGGCCCTTATGTTTTGATAATTCGTTTTACAAATCCTCCTACGACAAAACGAAATTAGGGTATTTTAAATTATTTTTCTGTAGGGAATTCGATAGGTTAGTGGTTTTTTACCTGCTCCCAGATTTTAATATAACATTTCATTCTCTCCCTTTTTTCCCTTCCTCCTGCAGCAATTCTCTGTCTTGATGGTTCGTTAAACAAATATTAAAAAACAATATTTGGTTCTGCTAACTATTCCTTTGTAATAAACATGAGAAACATTGTTACTTCTCTCTGTTCAAAATCACTATTCTCAGCACCTAGAAAAAAACATATGCTGATGGTTCTTTGTTTTCCTTCGGAATCTTTATCTGTGAACTCATGAGTAAACTTTTCAAATCATCTTCAGAAAGTTGTGCAAACTGTGTCCGCCATTTTAGTAAATGGTCACTGATTTTCATTTGCGCATGTATACATATACTGTTCAGTGTTGGACATCCTAATACATATAAACTTGCTTTGACTTCACAATCATAAGACAGTACAAATTATACTGGGGGAACATTACAAAAAAGACTATCATTCAGTGACTCACTCCATGGAGACATTACAAGCGATATGAGATATTACAAAAATGGGAAAATAACAGTCTATGGAAATTTAACATTGGTGTTTGACAGGAGGTATATTATTAATAAATATGGTATCAGTGGTCATTGTAGTGATAAATGTAGTATGCATATCTCATGGTAGAAATACATGGGGTATTCAGTGGTCATGGTAGTAATGAATAGGATATTCTGTGGTCATGGTAGTAATACATGTGGTATTTAGTCTTAATATTCATGGTAGTATTAAATGTGCTATACAGTGATCATGGTAGTAATACTTATGATATACAGTGGTCTAGTAGTAAAAAATATGTTGGTAAAGAGTAGCCATGATAGTTATACATGTGATGTACTTTGGACATGTTAGTAATCAATGTGATGTGCAGTGGTCATGGTAGTATTACAATACAAGGGTCCTGGTACTTGTGCGATGAACTTTGTGAATATCATCAACAAGTAAGTGGACTTAAGAAGCATCTTCAGCCACATCAATGCCAGGTTACAGACAAATCTATGCGCTATATAATAAGAATGGTATGGAACATGGTAGTCATTGCCCAGTACAAGACAATCCCTACACCACCAAACAAAACATCCAATCAATTCATAATTTAAAAGAGCATAGAAGCAAACAAGGACAAGCAAAACTAAAGATTAAAACCGGCACATGGAGTTCCATCCATCAAATATGGAAAGATCCATAATAAACAAGAGCTGTCGAAAGGACAGCATGCTCCACTATTCAAAGTTAAACAAGGTCACTGACACTTCTGTCTCACCAATCATGGTGCCAGTTCATTCACACGATCAAGTCTTAATTGTGGAGGTTAGGTGGTGGTGAGGTGAGGTGAGGGTGTAGAGGGTGCGGGGAGGGAGTAGTCAGTAAACGTATATACCAAATATCAAAGCAAGACCTTCGATCAATACCTCAGAAAGGAGATGAACTTGAAGAGGGTGGGGAGGGGAAGTGAAGTGTTACTGAATAGGAAAAGAACAGAATTAATACAATATTTTCATTTAGGAAGTCTAAGGTAGAGAGTGTGTGAGGACTTGTCAAAAAAGAACTTAAACCAGGAATTAAAATTAATAAAAGGGCCATGCTTTTGCTTAAATGTAATTCAGAGTTTTTGGAACATGTGTCTACCAGTGTCCTTGATGGTACTGATGACATTTCAAGTTGACGAACAAAATAATCTTGCCAGTGTACTAGGCGAAATAAAAATCCAAGCTTTAAAGAAATGAAAAAAAAAATCCGGCAGAAAGGAAAATCTCAGCCCCCCACACCCCTTCCTCCCACACACCCCCTCTCCACACACACACAGAGAGAAATCAAAATGTCGGTCCCTAAAGACATATGGAAAATAGAACGAACTTTGATTAACTTATGTTAGCAAAAATATTGTCACAAAATGTCACGGGTAGAGCGTACTGATCGTATATAGCTCTTGTAAGTTATCGGTTACACCCAAAATCTATTGTTCGAGTTGAAACAATTTCACAATATTCATGATCTATTCATGTAACACGTAAAAGCGTGCACATTTTAAGTGGCCACCAGAGAGGCCGTGTCATAAGTTTAGTTTTGTGCTAATGCATGTAAACGTATAGGTATATTTTCCTTAAACGGCAAAATTGAATAAGGGGCCTCTCGTGTAGATTCAATACTGTAGATTTAGCCACGTTTGTCACGGACTGAACGGGGGAAATAATGATTTGGGCGTAATGTTTGCTATAAAACCCATTGTCTTCTAGCTGTCGCCGGGATGATCAATAGTGCTTTGTTGGAACAGAGATTGGACGGCAAATTTCATAGGCAACATGTGGTTAGTAATTTATTAAACTTTTATCGTACATTTGTATTCAGTGGGCGGCGCCATCTTGTTTGGCGGTTACGACATCCGGTTAGCATTGATGTTTCTCAAACATAACTTTAGACTAGCATATGATTTTGAAGTTACTTTATTAGATGTCATTATTGTAATTGATCATTAATTGTAAAACAATATTAATTTGATAACAGTGGATAATAGGTGCATTAGTTAACGTTGGCGTATAACTCAGTGATTGTAATACACGATTGTTAACATTAGTTAACAATGAGATGAGTGACAAGAATAAATGCGTGCATGCATAACTCAGTGAGTGTAATATATGAGTAATTTGATCATGTTTATATTACATGTATTAGGGGCATTGATTAACAGCGACGTACATAGCGTATACATGGCGTTGTAGAATATGTATACATTGCTACTCATCATTAGTACAGCTTACATATATTGATTGAATAATGATTTGTTTGGGTAATGATAATTATGCAAGATTGTTATGTTTGTCAACCGACATCTAAAACGTATGTATAATTACAGCCTAAGCCATCCAGGATATAAGCCATCCAGCGTTGGAGTAAGCCATCTAGGTTTGGATATCCAGGAGTGGAGCTAAGCTTCCACGAATAACGTTTACAAGCGGTGGAGACGGTCCCCGTACCTGCGCAGCCAGGTTTTACTAACGACAACCCCCGGGACACAAGGTGGGCCCGTTACCAGTCCTCACTGGAGGAATATCATTCACAATCTCAGTGGAGATTAACTATCATTGCATCGCGTCATCAACCCTTACAGAAGGCATTTGATGACAATCATCCATTGAATTCGCGCATCATCATCTTCATGAGCTCTCGCGCATCACAGTTATCGCGCTAGATCAACATTGTTATAGCTTTAACAACACTTTAGTGTCTTAGACATTCAGTATTTATAACAATACTAAGAACGTCTTAAACGTTCAGGAGAACATTCTTTTCATAGTTCATTTGTGTATTCGCTTGTTTTTTTTTAGATAATTGTATATATATTAAACAAATTTTAAAAGTTGCATTAAATTTATGTAAATGCATTCACCGTCATTGATTCTTTCCTGAGTTAGCCCAACCACTAAGGTCATCCTGTGACAGATATATCTTATGGCAAGCCAAAGTGGATTTTATTCGTCAATTACCGAATAAAAACCACTTTCGCTTGCTATAATATCTTCACCGTGTTTTATCGACAGGCGCTTGCTTTTTTTTGTTCTTTTTATATTTTCCTCCTCATCATTGCCTCCTCACGACATTCTAAAGATATGTTATAGGCAATAAACATAGCTGTGAGGAATGTTAATAGTTCGTTGTTGTTATTAAAGCCAAATGTTGCATACGTGTTCGCATAAAACGATTATAACGTGCAATAACGGTCTAAAGGTGGTTATCCAGAAGAGGACGTAAATATAACAAGAACAAGAAAAAGAAAGTATCTATTTAAGAAATAAAATATTTCCAGCGGGTTTATATTGTCCCAGATCAATACCTTGTGGGCGGGACTTGAAGTTCATCGATACCAAGGGCAGCAGGCCCGCGGTTTCGATGTTTTTAAAGTTACAAACACCAGGTTTTGATCTCGCACAATATAAACCATCTGGAAATATTTTATTTTTTATCTAACATGGAGATCTATGTATCATGAAACACATTTTGTCGAGCGATTGCACAAAATACAAACAAATTCTCACAACTTACATGTTATGCCTATCTCTCAACATCAAACGAGAAGAATATACAGCTTCATCCTATTTTAAAAATATGTTGTTGGGACGTAGCGTCGCTTAAAATAACGCACGCATTTAAGGGCCAGTCACATTGGTCTTGCGATCAAGAAAATCGCAAGAGATCGCAGAAAATCGTGCGGTAAGCCGTATGCAGTCGCAGGCGATCGCAGATACTCGTACAACCAAAATCGGTCGCAGCAAGGTTTTTGAACACGCACAAAAACCTTGTTGCGACCGAAGTGATCGCAAATGGTTGCAAGACATCGTACAACTATATACACGACAGGCTTTCGCAAGTAATCGCAGATAATCTCAATATTTTTTGGGCACCAAACTGTACTGCGTACAGTTGCACTACCAGTTGCACATCCTTGTGATCGGTGTTACGATAGATGGTGCATGTCCACGACTTTTCGTGCGAGCGATTTTAAAGTAGCGCCACCTCTGAGATCTCTTTGCTACCAGCTGCGGGGATTATAATAAAATATATAAAGATATTAAACCAAGTTTTATTCATTGAAATATTATCGGGAAACCTATAGTGTCACAATATTTAGTTGGATTTAGTTATAATATTATATCTGGCAATGCTCAAATCACATATGAGAAGATGAATTTATATACCACACGACAGGTCACATGTAGTCGCTCAGCCAATCGCAATATTCTGCAAGTGATCGTAGACAGTCGCACGTGCTATCTCAGCAATTCGTACGACAAGTCACGGATCTTTGCGACCGTCGCACGATTGCTGTCCGATTTTGGTCAAGCGATGGATCGTAATGAACCTCGTAGTGTGACTGCAACGTCTGCGATTGCCTCCGACCTCGCCGCGACTTTTTCACTCTGCGATTTGGGGAATCGCAAGCGATCGTAAAGGCAATGTGACTGAGGCTTAAAATGACGTCTCAACGGTTAACGTGTTTTCTGGCTTTTAAAATGGCGTCTTAACGGTTGACGTACATGACGTCAGAGGTTTATATAGCTTTTTCAGACCAACCCAATAACCAATCAACATTGAGTATTTTAATGATCCATGTTAGATTGGTACATATCATTCTGTATTTTTTTGTATTTATGGCTATTATACGCAAAATGTGTCATTCTCTAAACAAAGCGATTTGCATAAAAATACGTTTAATGACTCTTGGTCGGTCATCTTAAATATAAATAAATTCGAAATTAACGGGATAAGGACAAGTGAAATTTCAACCCGGCATGGCATGGGCAATGTCAACCATATAGTTCATGACAGTGGATGATTGATAAAATGGCTTATTTTATTTAGAAATAATGTTTCGTCTACTCTCGCTGGATAGATGAACTATGGTCCAATTTATTTCACATCAAGCACAACCATACTATACTTTCTAGACATAGGTTGTCTCATTCAATGACAGACCTCCCTTAAAGCGCCTTCTTCTTCTTCTTTTTTATTTGTAACTTCTTATTTTTTCTCTTTTTCTTTCCTAACAGTGTTGTTGAGTCAGACATATATACATGCATCTAGTAAATATATTTTAATAATATTATTTTTTCTAAACATACAAACTGGAAATATTATATAACACCATGTAATATAAAACAGTACATGTATCATTAGAATTCTAGCATGTAGCTAGTATGCCACAACTAATGATTGGTATTTGTGACATAATAACGCTTTATCTCTTAACATGTCATTGTTTAGCTGTTTCTGCCTTAATGACTATTATAATATTCAATGTAAGATTTAAAAGCACTACTGACTCTTACATGGTTGACATGATCTGTCATCAGACTTTTGTATTTCTATACTGGGCTTTTGTTTCAATTCCAATCCGTTACGTGGTCCGAGTATTAACTTTCATACCCCATTCAACCCCTTCTCCAAGAAGCGAAGACGGGGTTGGCTGGGGTATGAAATAAAACCTTAATTTCGGCTTAAAATGTTTGCATATTGTAAAATTAAAACATTTAATAGGTAATTTTAAACAGGTTATCGCTTTTTTTCAGTTAACATGTTTCTAAACGTGTTTTATTGTCGAAATATCCGTTTTGAAATCCTGCTTATATAAGCTTTCAGATTAAGGCGGGACCACGTAATGATGATGATGATCTATGATAATTTATATTATTTTTGATACGTATTATGTTGACACATGGCAGTCTCAATGCGGTGTCTTGTAAGATTTAGTTACACATATTTCATATTAACAAATTTTTAATTTTGACAATAGAAGATGCATACAATGTTTAAGATATTTAATGTTTAAACCATTACTTGATTATTCGTTATACTTTCACATGTATGTTATGAATTGTTTTAGATCATCCCCTCCGGAGTGTAAACGAGGCAAAGGAAGACTGTACCCCTTCACAAACACCGATTCAGCGATGTTCACGGAGACAGACGGTATGTATTTCAATCCCAACACTAATAACACAAATAAGAAAACATATATTTACATAATATATTAGCCTATATTCATTATATTCAGTTATTAATTCTAATTAAATACTACTGGGTATATTACATGTGTTCATGTTTATTTCCGTTAACCATGAGATCGTTCACATATGCATATACGTATCCGATTGCTGATCGCAACCTTTGTGAAATACAATTGAATACGAATTTGCGGTGGCTTGAGTGTTGTCTATTACTTTTCTAACCCTTTTGCCGCCAAATTTCAAATGTCGTCTGCTTAAATTTGAATTCAAACCTTCCGATAATGTTTTCTATATAAAGTGTTATGGAAAACGTTCTTGCTGAGTGGCAAACAGTGGTAACTCTGATCAGCCTTCACATTAAGAGCGTGTTGATCTGGGTTTACACTGGTCATAGAAATCAGTCTTCTGCGGCAGCGAAATAGCTAATAACCTGCAGGTTAATGGTTCTGTTCCTATATAAGGCAACATATTTTAAACGATACTATGTTAAAATATTTCAAAAATATTTTACGTAACTACTACGGAATACAACTGATTGGTCCTTATCATTCTGCATGTAAGTACTCTGCCATTATCATTTGCTTTACTTTTGTTGATTTTTTTTTACAATGCTTACAATATATATATAACTATGCAATACCACAAAATAATCAAATTAAAAAACAACAACAACACGCTGCTATTAATAATAATATTATTCATAACATCAGCAACAATAACAACACAACCACCAACAAAACACCAGTATATTAGAAAAACTTGACAGCAGCAGCAACAGCACATGTTGACAACTCAATGATAGCCACATCTGTGCACTCAATGACGGCCATAGTCTTACACTCAATCACTCAATGACGGTCACAACCATAAACTCAATGACGGCCACAGTCATACACGCAATTACTCATTGACGGTCACATAAACTCAATGACGGCCACAGTCATACACGCAATTACTCAATGACGGTCACAACCATAAACACAATGACGGCCACAGCCATACACGCAATTACTCATTGACGGTCACATAAACTCAATGACGGCCACAGTCATACACTCAATCACTCAATGACGGTCACAACCATAAACTCAATGACGGCCACAGCCATACACGCAATTACTCATTGACGGTCACATAAACTCAATGACGGCCACAGTCATACACGCAATTACTCAATGACGGTCACAACCATACACTCAATGACGGCCACAGTCATACACTCAATCACGCAATGACGGCCACAACTGTGCACTCAATGACGGCCTCAATTGCGCACTCAATGACGTCCAAAACCATACACTCAGTCACTCAATGGCGGCCACAACTGTGTACTCAATGACGACCACAACTGTGCACACAATGACGGCCACAGTGATACACTCAATCATTCAGTGACGGTCACAACCATACACTCAATCACTTAGACGGCCACAACTGTGCACTCAATGACGACCACAGTCATACACTCAATCATTCAATGACGGTCACAACCATACACTCAATCACTTAGTGGCGGTCACAACTGTGCACTCAATGACGGCCACACATGTGCACTCAATGGCGGCCACAGTCATACACTCAATCATTCAGTGACGGTCACAAGCATACACTCAATCACTTAGTGACGGCCGTAACTGTGCACTAATGACGGCCACAATCATACACTCAATCATTCAGTGACGGCCACAACCATACACTCAATCGCTCAGTGACGGCCACAACTGTCACTCGATGACGGCCACAACTATGCACTCGATGACGGCCACAACTGTGCACTCGATGACGGCCACAACTGTGCACTCAATGACGGTCATAATTGCGCCCTCAATGACGGCCACATCCATACACTCAATCACTCAGTGACGGTCACAACTGTGCACTCAATGACGACCACAACCGTACAATGAATCACTTAGTGACTGCCACAGATGTGTATGTACTCGGTGACGGTCACAATTTTGCACTTGATGACGGCCACGATACACTCAGTCACTTAGTGACGGCCAAAACTGTACACTCAATGACGGCCACAACCATACACTCAATCACTCAATGACACTCGATGACGGTCACAACCATACACTGAATCACTCAGTGACGGCCACAACTGTGCACTCGATGACGGCCTCAACCACACACTGAATAACTTAGTGACGGCCACAAAAGTGCACTCGATGACGGTCACAGCCATACACTCAATCACTCAATGACGGCCACAACTGTGCACAACTGCTTGACCTATGAAAAAGAACACTACAATTTTCTGCTAATATCCTTCATAGACAATTATAATAATAGAAGGTAATAAGCAAACAATGCAATTTCCTGTGTCTACTAGAGTATGATTGGAAAAATACTTAATTATCTGGGGTACAAGCTGCATTTTTCTTTGAAGAGAATATCGACGGAAATGGGAATAATGTTATAAAAAATCATTTCAGCATATTAGAATCATTTTGAGTGAAGAAACGGTCTTCCAAACCCATATCCATATGAATTACGGTACCAGTGACGCATGAGATGCTATAGTTATAAGATTTGGGAGCAACGCTTTGAAAAATTGTATATACTGGATGTACTTGGTTATTAATCATAACACAATGATGGGTGGGAACTTTTTAAGTTTGGCTCGAAAAGCATGTGTTTTTCAGCAAACATCGTGAAAAATAGAGATATTGTTTTCAAGTATTTTAAATATAAAATAATTTAACGGAAGGAGACTCGTGCTATTTTCTATAGTGATTTTACGATAGTATGTCATTGTCTGTACCAAACTATATAGATATATGGTGAATTCTTTCTTTCTCGGACAAGATGTACAAGATTGCATTTACCTTAAAATGTATCATTCTCATACTTCTGCTTAAAAAAAACATATTTCTTTCCGGCATCTGCATGTGAGTTGATCATTACAAATGATCCATTTTGATGCTAATTTGCATGCTATACAGTTGAGATGCAGCAATTTTAAAAGTTCTGTCAACAGTGTTTTAGGTTGTGGAAAACTAAATACGTTCCCAAAGGCCACCTGTGTCTAGACTTGTCTGCCAATATAATAAAAAATAAACACCAGATTTTCATTAAATTCTTTATTTCATAGATATTTCCACCACAAAGCTTTTTAAAGAAATATAAAAAGATCGGACAGGGAAAGTAGCATTCAAGGAGGACAGTCAACCACAAAGCACAGAAACAAACACGCAAACAGACAAACAAGAAGGCAAAAGTGATAATGAATACAAACGACATCACAAACACAAAAGGGTTGACATTAGGGCTACCACCTTGGAACGGTCAGTGGCAAAGTAGGCCACTGGGTGCACCAAACCTCACACATACTCTACTGTCATCCCATTAAAACAGGACAGTGTAAATAAAGAAATCCCCGCCATGATCTAATCTCTAACCAACTTTTTAAAGCACGAACCTTTCTCAGCTCAAACTATGCTCTTACGAACAGTATAACTGGACGTTACATTTTTAAAAACATTAAAACAATATATAATTATCAAATAAGTGATCCTTGCTGATGGGAATTATTTACCATGGTTTATCGTTTTGCATATTTCAAACTAAAGGCAATGGCTTATGTTAGGCTATACTAAGCAGACGCAAAATAAGGTGAATTTGACATATTGAGCATTTTTGTTTAAAAAACAGGAAAGATATCATACAAGGAACTAAAACGCGTTCAATCCTGTACGTACACATTTTTGTTTGAAGAGAGAATGACCAAATAGATGATCATACATATACAGTTACATAACAGGCTCTATGACGTCGTTTTACGTCATGTCCAACTAAGTACCTGTGGTATATTCGCTGTTTTGATTGGATACCTGGCCTTGAATTCACCAACCGTTCTTGAGAATATTCTTAGGCTTAAGTTCAAGTATGCAAATTTCAATCACTAATATTTCTATAAGTTTACAGAATAAACGTTCAAAACAAGCTGCTATACATAATTATGATGCATACTAATAGATAGCAACTTCTTAGAGAATAGGGCATGGAATTTTCAGTACTTGAGCTCAAGTCTAAGAATAGTTTGAAGAATGGTTGGTGAATTCCAAGCCAGGTCAACGGAAATGCGCAGTAGAGAAGACATTTCTGGGACTTATTTTGCCATCATCGGAGAGAAACTAACCATACCATGGATATCACTGGCTGCGGATATCGGAGACATGTCGTTCCGGGCAGAAGGATTGACCTGGTGGAATATACTTTGAACACCAACTAATGTGAGATGTGCAGATTTTATTTAATATATAATGCAAGGACCAATCCAAATGTATGGACCGGACTGTTATACCGATATATACATATATCATCCTAGTGAGGAAGTGAGGAAGTGAGAAAACTGGCATATTTTGACTCGTGCTAAAGCACTCGTGAAAAAAAAAAAAGTTTTCTCACTTCTCGATGAAAATAAATCCTATATTCACTACAAACAAACAAATATTCTCTATTTATTTACAACGTACTACTTGTTGCATTTTACGTGAACATGCTATTGTTGAGTTCATCCTCATTTCATAGAATTAATGTACAGAAAAAATAACACGCACCGTACTTATAATGTCTTAGAGCGCATGCGTAGTACAGTAAGTTTACTTTCCATGTGAGTGCGACGCACGCACTCGTGTAGGATCCTCTTATGTATTTATGAAATCAATTATTCACTATAGCCTATAATATAAGCTATAGCGAACAGTACTAAAAAGAAGCTCATACTTACGGTGTTCCGTTAGGGCCATCGTACCATCGCGTATCGACCTTTACAAGTCGATACGCGATGGTACGATGGTACGATGGTGATGGTACGATGGTACGATGGCGATGACGCGATGGACCAACGTACCATCGCCATCGTACCATCGCGTCATCGTACCATCGCCATCGCACCATCGTGCCATCGCCATCGTACCATCGTACCATCGCGCATCGACTTGTAAAGATCGATACGCGTTGGTACGATGGCCCTAACGGAACACCGTACATGCTTTGCACAGGAATTTCGGTTTTACATGGACTTGGAAGCGTTTTGACGAGAAGTTTACGATGCTCTGAGGAAGTGATCCGTACGACATAACGAAATGGTCAGATGAGGTGTGTTTGTTGCCGGTGTAACATAACTTGTTGACCCCCTCGGATTATGACTCCCCGGTCATTTTCCTATATAGTAGAATGACCACCCGGTCATTATCAGCTGTACAAATTTGACTCCTCGGTCAAAATTTACTGTGAAAAAATTGACACCACACGTGTGAAAAAGTGACTCCCATCAAAATTTGTTTAGTTAAGAATAAGATACTGGGATGAAACTTGGTAGGTAAATAGCGTATGTGCACAGGAAGGTGGGACTGCACATGGGGTCTCCGGGGTCAAGGTCAAGGTCGCTGTTACTAAGAAATAAGAAATATGAGAATGTTGAACTCCGAAATAAACAAGAAATGTCACTGTAAAGTGACACATGCCCCCGAAGGTTTGACCCCATAAGAGTGGCATGTGACCTCCTAAGAGTGACCTTAACATTGAAGCTATGCACCTGACTCTTGCACATGACTCCCCCATTCTTAATATATGAGAGAGAAACCATTGAGGCCCTGGATCATTACTGAAACATCTGAACAGATACAAAGGGCCCATTTTAATTGTATGGCGGGTTTTGGCGAGGCTTCCATCCATGTCGCAGCACTCCTATTTGCCATCGATGCCACCGTCCGAATACGCAACTATTAAGACAGTGACAGAAGAAAGGCCACATTGGCTTCTGCCCTCTGCAATGAAGTCGGTTGAATAGATATCGATTTTACATCGGCATACAAATAATTATAAAAGTCGAACAGGAAATGCAGCTTTCACAAAAACACGCAAAAAGACAAACATCAATGGCAATGTTAATAAGGCATAAAGGCATATGACGTCACAAACACAAAAAAAAGGTTTGATAATAGGGCTACCGCCTTGGAACGATCAGTAGCAAAAAAAAGCCTCTTGGGGTTTAAACCAGGTTCTAGGGTGCACCAAACCTCACACTTACCCTACTATCATCCCAATAAAACGGGACAGTATAAATAAAACAATCCCCGCCATGAATTATTCTCTAACCAACAAGGCAGCGTTAATAGGCAATACAATTAACAATATCAAAATTAAATCATCTCACTTGTCATAGGTTTTGCTAATTATTTCACCATTTTCAAGAGGCAGATGTAAATCGAGGAAAGAAGCGTTAATATCAGAAATATTATCTTTGTTAAGTTAAAGTTCTTTAGGATATATATTATTAACCATCGTAGAAAAGAAAGGGTTGTCAATGTTCAATATGTCACCCAGATAACGAGAGGTGTCATTAAAGACTTCAATAACATCTGCCTGGGTATCTGGTGAAAGAGTCAACATGAAATCTCTTTCATGGCAATATAAAAACATATCTGCGACATGAGGTGCACAGTTCGTACCCACAATTTGTCTATAAACGGTAGTTACATACCTGACGAAAATATTATCTAATAGAAAAATAAGTGATTCACAAACTCCATGGCAAGTCCACATAGTATAATTGTCCAAACTGCCGTTAGTAAAAAACGCTTTAATAGTGTTACAGGCCAAAACGTAGAATTTTTCCTAGCAATTATTTTGAATGAGAGCAATAAGCTTGTCTCTGACAAGGTTGTGTGGTAAAGTTGTATATAATGTAGAAAAATCATAAGTACTTATAGACGAAGCTTGACGTTTATTGAAATTTTTATCAAGAACGTCGCCTGAATTTTTAATACATGTACTTACTTAATCCTCTTCGTCCCTGATGGGACATAAGGCATCAACGATTTGCCTCCACTTGGCTCGGTCGCTTGCAGCATGTTGCGCCTCGCCCCATGTCAAACCTATCTCCTTCAGCTCAGTTAGTATGGTGCGCCTCCATGTTATTTTAGGGCGTCCTTGTTTTCTTCTATCTGGTGGTGTCCATCTCAATGCATACTTTGGGATAAGGTCCTGGTCCATTCTAAGAACGTGTCCAAGCCAACGGATGTCTCAGTGACCACGTTTTGGCTCTTTGTTCTCTTGTACAGTTTTTCATTGGTGATTTTCATGCGCCAGAATATTCTGCATATCCTCCTCAGGCAACCATTGTGGAAGACGCTAATCTTCTTCATGTCGCCCTTGGTAACTCGCCAGCACTCTGAGATATACAGCAGGACTGGTTTGACAAAGCTGTTGTATAGTCGTAACTTTGTGTTGGTGCTGTACTGCCTAGATTTCCAGATTGTCTTTAATCTGCCAAATGCTCCTCTGGCTTTTCCAAGCCTTGCTTGTATATCTTTTTGTGCTGCATTGTCTTTACTGATGAGGCTTCCGAGATACGTAAAATTTTGGACATATTCAAGTGGTTCATTGTTAACTGTGATTGGTTCAGAAGTGTTGGTGTTAATGCATATAATGCACATAACTTTGGTCTTTGACGGGTTGAATTTTTAATAGACCAACATAAATTAATCCCAGAGTTTTCATAAGCTTTAGCACAATATTGTTTAACGTGACATTTAATAGCAGTAAGACAAAATGTTAAAAGTTTGGAAATATTGATATTGGTGCAAGAACTGGAAATGAAACGGGCTTTATATCGTTGTTTGTGTAATTTGGGAATCCAGTTCATCGTTGGAAGTGTGTTTTGCTTTTCGTTTATTCTTGCACTTATTAATATGCGTCGAAACAACATTATCTTCAGTAGATTGCACTGGAGTATACGAATTAGTACTCCCGAGTTCCTGAGATAAAACATTGACGTAATGGAGGCGTCAACCAATAATTATATGATTTGGTGCAGTATTAGTAGGAACTAAAACAAACTTATTATGAAATTCCTGGATTCTCGATTACGACATGAAGACCTAGGTCTAGGGGGAAGTAGATAGGAGTTATCCGTATAGAATTTGTTTGCAAACATCTGACATTTTTGCAAGCTGCCGTATCCGTAAAGCTTCCTTCAAAGGATAGAACAATCAAAGAACTACAGAAACCAGAGATCTCTTTGGGCGCTTGCTTTACCTTGCCACTACGACGGAGAAAGACCCGAGAAAAATATTTAGCGATCCACTGACCCCTGTTCCGATGTCTCTTGCTCATCTTAATGGAAGCATTATGAAGACGCCAGAGGAAAACGTTGTTAGTGAGCCTCCACAAACATCAGATGTGTGGATGGTGGATGCAATGTTTCTCATTCAAACACTCAATAACTTACCTTCTACATTCGGTGGTGTAGCCAAGGTGATATTGTCAGTGCTAACGCGACTTGCAGACGGTGTCGACTTTGTATGTGACACATACAAACATCCTTCAATTAGACATTGAACGATATTCTGGGCGTTTCTGACAAACAAAAATAGCTGGACCAAAGACGACCTACATATCTTCACCGGGCATTACGTTCTGAGTCGTTCAAAATTTCACTTCTACATTTCCTGTCTGATGAATGACAGAAGGACGACTATGGATCTATATCGAAAAGTTGCACGCTCTACGTTAGTTTGGAGGATATATGCTATCTCTTTGAAGCTCAAACGAAACAGTTACACATGCGGTCATTGCAGATTTTTATGTTGCACGCATGATGAGGCGGACACCAGAATAGTTTGGTATTTACAACACATCGACGATGTGCCAGACCGACGTACTACCCAATGTTGTTGTTCGCTGTACAGATATCAATGTGTTGATCGTTCTCATATTACGTGTTAGTAACTATGAAGCCTTTGTCTGGATGGATGTAGGCCACGACATCAAAAACGACAGAAGGTATAATGACGTCACACAGCTCAATGAAAAGGTAGGAAAGCCAGTATGTTCAGCATTGCTAGCAATACATTCATTCAATGGTTGTGACTATACTGATGCATTCATCCGTAAAGGAAAGCCCCCCCCCCCCCCCCCCCCCCCCCCGTATCTACATGCGTTTGGATAGCTTGGAGAATCTGATGAAGTGACAACTGAAGTCGAAAGTAATATAGAGTGTTTCGTGTTACATGCGTTTGGATAGCTTGAAGAATCTGATGAAGTGACAACTGAAGTCGAAAGTAATATAGAGTGTTTCGTGTGTAATTTTTACGGCAAACCTGTTCTAACCAGTGTAGAAGAGATGCTATATTCAGGACAAAATACGCCCCTACAGACCAAAGTCACCCTTTGGCAAAACTAAAAGGTGCTGATCCAAGTCTTCTGCCACCTTCAGAATCAGTCCTACATGAAAAGGTGCTGCGGACAAACTTAGTGGCTTCGCTGCGGAAGCATGCAGATAGAGCCGATCCTCTTTCGCTAAACCTAAACGAATATGGATGGATAGAAGAAGATGAACGGTTCACAATAAAGTGGTATTCTGGACCCCAGATACCCCAAGGCATTATTGACGAAATAAACAGCGATAGTAACAGTGCTGCCGAAGACGATACGGAAGATCTGACAACATCCGATAAATCAGACATAGAGGAAGATGACAATGTTGATTAGAAAGTACTGGGTATGACGTGGAGTTTACCGAAATTTACCTTGGCATTTTTCGTCTAGCTGTTAGGAAGCTTGTGTTATCAAAAGTTGTAACAACACATTTGTAGTTAGTAGTCAAATTATTTTCAGTATTTGCAAATGCATAATCAAAGGTAGTACTGCTTTACTTCTGAATGTGATTTAAATCGGCTAGTCATCTTTATTTTGATGACATCTTTCAATTTGATACCATAAGTATGCATATATATCCGCCAAAAAATATTAATTTGAAAGAAATAAAAACACTTATTAACTTTTGACTTCAATGAACCCAATGACCTTAATCTTTAATATACCAATATTACGTTTGACAAGTAACAATTGAAAGTCCATACTTTGTTTATATACAAACCATTTAATGTTATCTGCTATAAGTAAGTAAGTAAGTATTTTTTTTTTATTATAGTGACATGTGTATACGGAAATAACAAACATTTAATACAAATGCATAGAGAAACACCCGGCCCAACGGACCTATAAGTCACCTTATAATTATAGTTTACAAGTAGTCAACATGGTTAAACATAATAGAAAATACTGTTATGAGCTCACAATGTACAATTTACAATACAATTAAAGTTACAAAGGGTTCATTCATAAATATTATATATATTGCGATAAATAGTGTCAGTTTAGTTCAATAAATGCACCACATGTTTACAGTTACGAGTTATATAACGCACTTCTTCTAAACAGATAAGCTTTAACAAGAAATTTTACAACTTTTCTTGTGTGGTTATGAATCAGGAAAATCAGTCTATTAGAGTCTGTCATGTTTTCATATATTCCATTTGAAATAATTTCACCGAATATCACAGTTCGTATGTTGTTGTATAAAGGACACTTCACTAGAAAATGAGGATCGTCTTCAATTAATCAGGACTGACATAAAGTACACAGTCTTTGATTTGGTGCTTCACCAACATAGCGTCCAGTTTCAATTCTTAAAGGTAAGAAGTTTGTCAAAGATACAATTAATTGTATTCAATTTATTCCCATTTAATGAGTTCACTCATATTTTGACCCCGTGTCATATTAAAGTGATGTTTGGAAGTACGGGTAATATAACCACATTTAAAATATATTTACACGATATCAGCATATTCTGTATTATCAATAAATATCACGAAATAATATAGAATATAGAATATATACACTGGAATAAAATAATATATACACATGGGAAGGAAAATTTGATTTTAATTTAGTTTTTGCATTTAATTGACCTTTTGACCTTGTAAACCATTTTTTCTTGACTTTGAATATTCCCAAATTATGTTTTAAATATCTTTGCCTCATTACCTATGCATTGATACCATTTTGAACACTAGTAATGCTATAAGAAATATAGCATAAACATAAACTGAACCCTACCCCCCATTTTTCAGACCCTGATTTTCTTACCTACCGCTAGAGTTTCTTTCAATTTTTAACTTTGGGGGCATGCTGGTGCACTTAAGATATGGGTTTTTGAATTCAGCATAACATTTCAAGTAGGAAAACACCCACAGATCTTTTGGTATCTCCCACTGCAATAAAAGTACATGGGTTCTTGGGTCATATGAGCTAGAAACGTATTAACTTTTTGACTTCAATGAACCCAATGACCTTAATCTTTAATATACCAATATTAAGTTTGACAACCCGCCTTGGAACGGACTGTGGTAGAAATGGCCCTGGGTGTTTATACCAGGTTCTAGGGTGCACCAAATGTCTTGCTATTGGTAATACTTCACCAATACTATAGTTAAACAACTTGTAGAATAACGAAGCAAATTGAATAAATCAAATTTGAAATTAATAATATGCAAGCAGTTTTAAAGTCAAAAGATGCAGGATTCATAAATCGAGGTGCTAATTTTAATGCTTGATAAACTACTCAAGATTGCCTTGTGTCCCTTTAAGTATTCTGGTTTCTCATCCGACTACGGCTCTTTTAATTAAAGTCAGAATGATGAATCCAGCGAATGTATCGTAATTAACTAATAAATATGGCTTAGCCGCTCTCCTTATATTGCGACTTTATTGTTAATATCTTTCCAATTAATTATGTAATCATGTCTGGGACGATAAAACTTCATTTCATGTGATGCATTTGACACGTTTCACATAGAAGGGATATTGTTTTAACGGTACTAATCAGTTGCGTGGAATAATTATATGTTGTAGGATTAATATCAAACTGTTTCATTACGTGGTAATTACTTCTCCAAGAAGCGAAAACGGGGTTGGCTGGGTATGAAATAAAACCTCAATTTCGGCTTAAAAGGATTGCATATTGTAAAATTTAAACATTTAATAGGTCATTTTAAACAGGTTATCGCATTTTATTCAGTAAAAGTGTGTTTCACATGTTTTATTGTCGAAATATCAGTTATAAAATCCTGCTAATATACGCTTTCTCATCGCTTAATGGAATTAAGGCGGGGCCACGTAATGGATTGCCGAAAAGGCTTGACTATCAAATTTGCTATATTGGCAGTTTTATATTTCCGACTTGATGTGTTTTGTTTCATAAATGAACCTAATGTTTTTTTCTATTGGAAAAAATCAGGATGACCATTTCAATGAGATACACATTTATTTTATTATTTTTGGATGGATGAATGTGACTGAACATTTTCATTTTTTTTAAAAAACAAATCAGTCATATAACGACGGTGTCGACATGTATCATCGAGCTCCGTGCTACCACAATGGAATACCACGCAGAAGACACAATACATGATACTCCACATAGTCACTATTACGTGGTCCGAGTATTACCTTTCATAACCCACCCAACCCCTTTTACAAGAAGAGAAAACGGGGTTGGCTCGTTATGAAATAAACCTTAATTTCGGCTTAAAAACTTTGCGTATTGCAAAATTAAAACATTTAATAGGTGTTTTTAAACAGGTTATCGCATTTTTGCAGTAACATATGTGTTTAAATATGTTTTATTGTAGAAATATCCGTTATAAAATCCTGCTAATATAAGCTTTCCCATATGGAATTAAGGCGGGCCATTATGCCGACGTCGATCCGATCAGTGTTAGCATTATACCCTGTAAATGCTGAACGTTTTAAGCAAGAAGATATGACCTCCCGCATACAAGTCAAAACAACTATACGTAACTCAAAAAAACAACTATAAAACAACTGCACGTAACTCGTATTACCCCTTTTATAGATCTATTCGGTTCGAGGCCATCTAAAATAAACATTACAAAGTACATATCTATTATACACTATTTTAAATATATCTAATACTGTGTGTATATTTCGCCTATCAATTATGTGCAATTAATTAATATTATC
Source organism: Cyrtodaria siliqua (assembly GCA_037043455.1). Lineage (NCBI taxonomy): Eukaryota > Metazoa > Mollusca > Bivalvia > Adapedonta > Hiatellidae > Cyrtodaria > Cyrtodaria siliqua. The sequence goes on along the minus strand of JAWPHD010000278.1, from coordinate 451,519 downwards.
ACATTATAATAACAGCTTTAATGGCCGATGGTTTACTAAATGGCCATGGCACGCCGATTTTTATGCGACGATTTTTCCTGAATATTTACATAATTCAATAATATATTAATCATTTCGAAAATATACATAAAGCACATACCGTAGTCCTCATTTAAACACAGCAGCAACACATTATTATTATTAAGACAATGTAGAAGGTTGAAACTAAACATAATATACTGAGGAAAAAAATTGCACATAAAAAGCAAGTCATTTCCATTGACGAAATACAAAGCCATGTATGTTTGTTGTCAATGATAAAGTGGCATAGATAGGACCAATAATAATGCGACAAAGTCATTTGTAAACAAAGTCGGTGATACAAATAAAGCAAATATGATGGGAACATACTTTTGTAGGTTATCGAAAAACATGTCGCGCTAAACCTGTTGTAGGTTAAAGTAGCAAGAATAACGTTTATTATAGCTTCGTCATATGACTTTATGGATTTAGGCCATCCAAATAAAAACGTTCAATTTTGAAAAAGTACATAACTTACATATTATGCAAAATGTCATATATGACTCTTGATCCCAATGTAAGACAATTATATATAATATAAGGAATGTAAATAAATCAATGGCGTTATGACAATCTTAATTCCGTTTTTTTTCTAGAAACGAAGTCTTAAATTATCTGTCGATTTCAATTAAAACATAAATTCCTAACATCATAGTGCAAGTGTATCAGCGTGTGTTTTTTGCATCACAAATGTACAATACGCAATGTGTTATGTATTAGTTATAGTTTATATTTTGAAATTTATGGAATTTAATGAAAGCGACGCGAAGCGGAGCGCAGCATTAAGTTCCATACATTTCAAAATATAAACTATAACTGATTTACAGTTTGCCATACTAAGTCACGTACGCCATGCACACTATGCCATTGATGTCCAGACAATCACGTCTTTCACTTCGAAACGACGAAACCCTCGCTAATCACATCCACGACGACGTGTCCCAGACGTGTTTTAATTGAATGTTGTTTAACGGCTCATCAACACAGTATAGGTTTTTTAGAGACGTCCAAGAGAGAGGGGAAGGATACATAGGAATCCGGGAACCGTGCCCTACTCTTATTCTCGAATAGATTCCTATGGTTCTTTAACTTGCTCGGAGGATATACCGATACACGGGACCGCCCGGTTTACGTCCCCATCCTACGGACGAGGCTAAGGGAAAGTGTCTTGCCCACGACGTATTTTAATGGGACACATGTGGCAATCTGTTGTTTTTTTAAAAAACTAGCGGCGTCCCGTTAGTTTTTCTACATAAATTGCATTTGTTCAATCATTAATGTTAATTATAAGAATTGTATTAAGCCATTTGTTTTTGCATATTATTACTTTTTGATATATTGCACCAATAATATATTACAGCTAGTGTAATAAGACGAAATAGAGAATACTTAAAAAAATATTTATTTAAATGTAACCAGGGTAAAAGTAAAAATGATACTGGATATATAAATCGAGATACCCATTTCAAATACTTCAAGATTGTCGTGTGTTCCTTTAATAACACATTGTGTAAGCATCTGAGAAGATCGAAAACGGTGACGACATGAATTCTACTTTTAATAAAGTGCCGCCCCTTTGCGTTGTTTATATCCTGGTCACGTAGGCATTATATAACCGAGATGACACGATCCTGGTCACGTAGGCAGTATAACCGAGATGACATGTAACTTATTTTTCTTATAAACAGTGTCTGAGAATTTTATTCAACTTATTTTTCAAATTTCAAACCGAATAAAGCGTTTTCATTGGCAGAGAAAGTAGGGCAAACATTGTCTCCATGTTTTTTTTTTTTTTTTTTTTATTTTAATCACCACTTGGGTGACCCGTTTATTCTCCGCGTAAATAGGTGTGTGATGGGTCGGGGAGGACCATCCCACCGCACACCTTACACATATAATGATATATCTTAATAATTCATGAAGATTCATATGAGCACAAAGTACAAGCATATTATCATTATTAATTAAAATGTAAACAAATAGTTATACTACATGTTGCAATAGATGCAGTTAATATTTTTATTATTAAGGGGAAGTATTTTAGCATGTTAAACAATAGAAAAAAATAAATAGTGAAGATCTAAGTTTTCTTACTCTGTATGCTAACCCCCATGCAGCCCCTCACAACAGGAAACATATGAGCATTGATTAAAATGATATCAACTTTAAAAGTGATGCGGTCTTGGTTCAGCTAAATTGGCCTATGTAAACACTTTTTATTCAGATATTATTATCTTTTATCCCATTATTTGGTGAATATTTCATACAGTGAATTACAAAATTTTACAAAAGCTCATTTTGTAATAAGTTTATTTTAGGAAGGTTCGAAAATATCTTTGTATTTTTGCCAGTTTTGGTAGAAAGGTTCTAGATTGTTGTTCATAATGGCTATTTCTTTAAGTGTTTTATAACAATACACAATTCTGTTTTTGAAGGCTGCTATAGAGAGTGGTGTATTTAGGCGTTTAGAAGAAAATATATAGTACTTGATTTCAAGTATTACACTGAGATCAGCTGTAGACATATTATTACCAATGTTAAAAATAAATAACTCATCAGTGAATGGAATTAACACACTTTTAGTGTATAACCAATTATTTACTTGATGTAAAAAGTTCTGTGTATCAGGACAAGACCATAACAAATGGACCAATGTTTCTTCCTGGTGACAGGTGTGACATAGAGGGCTATCTATTGCATTTATGGTATGCAAGTATTTTCTTGTAGGTAAAATTCTATGGGTAATTCTAAGTTGAAACCACTGTAATGTAGAACTAGAGGTTGATTTGAAAGGTGCCATATAAATTTCCTTCCATGTTTCTTGCTCTATGTTATAATTTTGTTCCCATTTAAGTTTAGACATGTTAGAAGAAGGTTGTTCTGTATTTTTATTAAGTATATAGTAAAATTCTTTACTTCCTTTTGTTGTTTTTAAGAATGGTGTGATATTTAATGGCAGTGTTGGTTCGAATAATTTCTGAGTTATGTCCCTGTATGTTATATTTTTGTTACCTGCCATGGATTTAATTGATGCTATAATTCCATTGAAAGTCATGAAATTTTTTTTAAGTTTATATATGGTACTAAATTCATCCAAGGAATACAAATGTCCATCAGTGTTAAAAAGGTCATTTATAAGATAAATTCCCTTGTCATACCATTCTTTCATAAAGAAGGTTTTACCTCCTATAACCAAGTTTGTATTATAATATAGTGGACTTGCCAGAAAATGTTGATTTGTTGATATAGTATTATTTTCTATGATATTATAAAAAGCCTTTAAAAACATCTCTCCAGAACATGTTTTTCATTGTAACTAATGTTTGCTGTATGTACCTCTTTCCAAAACAACATAAATTTTTAATATTGACAGTGTTAGTGACTATATGGTGCCACCCACTACTACTTGTATTGCTAATGAGTCGTTTTATCCATGATGCTTTTAACACAAAGATAAAAGCTTGCAAGTTGGTCATATTTAAACCACCTTCAGAATATTGTTTGATTACGACAGCTTGTTTGATTTTTGCTGGACCTTCCCACAAAAATTCATATAAAATGTTGTTGATAAGTTTAATCGTCGACTTATTTGGGTTGGGGAGAGACATAAATAAGTGATTGAGTTTTGGTATTAATAAAGTTTTAATGACTGTTATTTTTCCAAGAGGAGTTAGGTACCTACGTTTCCAAAGCTTAATGTGATTTTTTATTGTTAGTATTTTATGATTATAATTTATGTCAATCATTTTGTTTAAGTCTACATGCAAATTAATTCCTAAAAGTCTAAATTCATTTTTTCCCCATGATAATTTCCATCGTGTTTTAATTGTTTCTGAACTAAATCTTTTTTTTCCTATCCAAACAACTTGAGTTTTGTCGAAATTTACTTTAAGGCCTGACATTTCTGCATAATAAGATAGTACATGAAGTGTTGCATTTAAAGAAATATCCGTTCCATCCAGAAGAATTGATGTGTCATCGGCATATTGTGATAATTTATGTTCCTTGTTGTTAATGGTTATTCCTTTAATTTTTGTATTATTTTTAATCATTATTGCTAGTATTTCTGCACATAAAATAAAGATATATGGCGAGATCGGATCACCCTGACGGCAGCCTCTACCGATTGAAAAAAATGAGGATAAATGCCCTCCGAGGTTAACAGCTAGTTTTGCTTTATGGTAAAATAATCTAATCCATGATATTATAGAATTACCAAATTTAAAATACGTCAAGACGTTATAGATAAAAGACCATGATAAAGAGTCGAATGCCTTTTCAAAGTCAACCAACAATAGAAGACCTGCTATATCTTGCTCTTCTGTGAATTGCATGATATCATATATTAAACGAGTATTTTCACCAAGATATCTCCCTGCAATAAAACCAGTTTGACTATTATTAATAAGTTTAGGTAATACAGCTTTAAGTCTGTATGCTATGGCTCCTGAGGCTATTTTATAGGCACAATTGAGTAGAGATATGGGTCTGTAATTTTTTAAAAATTGTCTTGGCTTGTTATCTTTTGGAATACAAGTTATGACTCCTTCTGTCTGAGTTATTGAAAGTTTCCCTTTTGTGTAACCATAACTGATAGTTCGAACAATAAAATGACCTATTTTTTTCCAAAACGCTTTAAAGAAGTCTGCTCCAAAGCCATCTGTTCCGGGTGAACGGTTATTATGCATGGATGATAGAGAACGGGATGCTTCTTCATATGTTAGAAAGCCATCCAGAGATTTTGATTCTTGTTCATTAAGGGTTGGTACTTTGAAGTTAAAAAAATCTTGATTGAGATCAACATTATTTAATTCTGAGTCCTTGTTGGAATACAAGTTTTCATAAAATGATTTTGTTTCATCCAAAATTTTAAATTGATCAGTTATAATAATTCCATCTTCTTTTTCAATTTTTGGGATAATTTTACTAGTGAAATTATGGGATTCTAAATTACAAAAAAATTTACTTGGCTTTTCTCCTTCTTCAATTATATTTGCACGTGACCGAATTAAAATTCCATTCATTTTTATTTTTCGCAGTTTCTGAAGTTCATCTTTTAACTGTTGAAGTAAGGCGGTCTTATTAGGTGTCAGATCATTTTCTATTATTTGAATTTGTTTTATAAAGTTTTTTTCTAGTTCATCATTTTGCTTCTTTTTGTAGCTTGAGTAAGAAATTGACTTTCCTCTAAGTTCCATAAGTAAAGTATCTAAAAAGAGCTGATCATTTATCACAAACTGTATTTGGTCATTTGGCAAATTATCAATATTTTCCATATTATAGACAGGGCACGCATACTGACTTTTAATATCAGTTATTTTGTTGTTAATGGTTTGTAAATAGTCTAAATCCTTTAATAGGGAATTATTGTGTTTCCATAAGGGTTTGCCTTTCACAAATTGTGTAAAGCATTGTCTCCATGTTGTCAAACACAATGGTCACGAAGATTATGATTGTACAGTAGAATTACATTTAAAACAAAGCATAAAAGGAGCAATTTTGAAATCATTGAACACGATCAGTACACAAAAATATTGCAGTCTCGGTTTGATTGAGACTGTTCATGAACGATAGTGAACAGTGCTTGTTAGCGTTCACGACCTCGAGCCCCTGGTTGAGCAGAACTCAATATTTAAAATGCCAATACTACTGAAATTTGAGCCACCCCGAAGATGGTATGCATACATGTATGATGGTGAACATGGAACCTTCAATGAGGTGCCATTGCCAGCGGCATATGGTAACCCACATTATGACATGGTAACCCACATTATGACAAGTAACGTTCGTTTAATGCAGAGTGGCGGCTGTAAACGTCTTGCCGTGCTGATTCTTTTACTGGTCATTTGAGAGCAATAAACGACAAACAGCCTTGTTACTATTCATATAAGTGTACAACGAAAAATCAAATTATCACTGTTACATGGCGGACAAAATCGCTTCTACAGACAACATTATATCGACGCACGAAGGCTTTATTCAAAGAAGTTTTCTGTCATGGGATACAAATACAAACTGTCGAAACCCCCAGCGGCCTATTTACCACTGACCGTTTAATGTGGTACCACAATTGTCAACTGGTGTCGTATACTTTGCGTACCACAATTGTCAACTGGTGTCGTACTCTTTGCGTACCACAATTGTCAACTGGTGTCGTATACTTTGCGTACCACAATTGCCTAATGGTGTCGTATACTTTGCGTACCACAATTGTCAACTGGTGTCGTATACTTTGCGTACCACAATTGCCTACTGGTGTCGTATACTTTGCGTACCACAATTGCCACCTGGTGTCGTATACTTTGCGTAACACAATTGCCTACTGGTGTCGTATACTTTGCGTACCACAACTGTCAACTGGTGTTGTATACATTGCGTACCACAATTGCCAACTGGTGTCGTTTACTTTGCTTGTACTGGTTGACTGACCTTGCGAATGCTGCCTTTCTTGTTCGACTTTTTTACCTAACAGTGTTATTTTATCACTAAAGCAGCCTTTGTAAAACGCAGTTTATCGAAAAAACCTTGCTAACTTGCAACATTTTATTTAACACATTTTGCCCTAGAACATTCCGATTCATCGTTAATAGAAAAATGATAATTGTAAATACAGTTTTGATAAAATCTATCTATTGAACTAGCGATGTCGCAAGAAGTTCAAAAAGCCAATTAGGCTACAAGAATCAATTCTTTTATCCGATAAAGGCTACCAAGATAATTAGCAGTTGCGTGTAGGCTATTCAAAATAATTGTAAACAATTATACCATGCTAATTAAAGAAATAGTGAATATACACGAACGAGCATTTGTACTGGCATAGGGCTAATTGTGTCCGTTATATACGATCTACCTCTTAAAACCAGGGTTTTAGAATTTTTTCATTTTTTACATAAGTCCCACTTACATAGATGACATTATATCAATTTAGGATAAATATTACTCTTATAATTATATAAAAAAAAAACACATGTTTTTAAAATAATGCAGTTCAGAATAACTTCCTTGCCCGCCACAACAATTGGACATTGTAATACACTTTCAGGATCATTCTCTGCACACCGCAACAATCGGACATTGGAATATACCTCCAGGATCATTCTTTGCCCTTCGCCACAACTAGACACTGGAATGTATCTTCAGGATCATTCCCTGCCAGCCACCACAATTGGACATTGGAATGCACTTCGAGGATCATTCTCTGCCTGCCGCCACAATTGGACACTGGAATGCACTTCCAGGATCTCCGCCACAATTGGACATTGGAATGCACTTCCAAAACCATTATCTACCCGCCTTCAAAATTGGACATTAGAATGCACTTCCATGACATTCTCTGCCCGCCATCACAATTGGACATTGGAATGCACTTCCAGGATCATTCTATACCCGCCACCACAATTGGACATTGGAATGCACTTCGAGGATCATTCTCTGCCCGCCGCCACAATTTGACACTGGAATGCACTTCCAGGATCGTTCTCTGCCCGCCATCACAATTGGACATTGGAATGCAATTCCAGGATCATTCTATGGTCGTCGCCACAGTTAGACATTGGAATACACTTTCAGGATCATTCTCTGCCCGCCGCCACAATTTGACACTGGAATACACTTCCAGGATCTCCGCCACAATTGGACATTGAATTGCACTGCGAGGATCATTCTCTGCCCACCGTCACAGTTGGACATTGGAATGCACCTCCAGGATCATTCTCTGCCCGCCGCCACAATTTGACATTGGAATGCACTTCCAGGATCATTCTCTGTCCGCCGCCACAATTGGATATTGGAATGGATTTCCAGGATCATTCTCTGCCCACTGTCACACTTGATTGGACATTGGAATGCACTTCCACGATCATGCTCTGCCCACCGTCACAGATGGACATTGGAATGCACTTCCAAGATCATTCTCCACTCGCCGTCATAATTATACATTGGTATGAACTCCTAGCATCAATCACTGTGGCCGAGTTTGAAACTCTAAATTCGGGTTGCTTCTAAATCGGATGAACCCCTTTCGCAGTTTGTCGCATGCAAGATTTTAGACGTATCCCATTGACAGATCTCGAATAAATTGAAGAGACAAGAAGAGCATCGGACACAGAAACCATCCCCGCGATTTATGTATAACACTCATAACATATATCAACTGTAGTAGTGTCATGTATTCAAGTGATTAATATCTTAAAAGCATCTATTGTTTGCATATAACATTGAAATGGGATAAAATAACCGTTCATTAATGGTAACAGCATGGACGAGAAATCCAGAACCCAAATCCATCATCTTTTCAAAAGCCGATGACCATTTGTAGAACGATACTCAATATAATACCACTCAGAAAGTTTTCTATACGGATGTATCATGTTAGGACGATACAGCTTCTCAGACCGCTTAAATGAATGATGCACCACTCAAGGACGAAATCTAAGATAACTACTTTGTAGACCACCTCCATGGATGATGCACCACATAAAGACGATATCCCACCTAAAGCTTCTCCGACCACTTCAATGGATGATGCACCACATAAAGACGATATCCCACCTAAAGCTTCTCAGACCACTTCCATGGATGATGCACTACATACAGACGATATCGCAACGAAAGCTTCTCAGAACACTTCTATGGATGATACACCACACAAGAGCGATATCCCACAAACAGCTTCTTAGATCACTTTCATGGATGATGCACCACACAAGGACGATATTCCACATAAGCTTCGTAGACCGCTTCCGTGAATGATGCACCACATAAAGACGATATCCAACCTAAAGCTTCTCCGACCACCTCCATGGATGATGCACCACATAAAGACGATATCCCACCTAAAGCTTCTCAGACCACTTCCATGGATGATGCACTACATGCAGACGATATCGCAACGAAAGCTTCTCAGAACACTTCTATGGATGATGCACCACACAAGAGCGATATCCCACAAACAGCTTCTTAGACCACTTTCATGGATGATGCACCACACAAGGACGATATTCCACATAAGCTTCGTAGACCGCTTCCGTGAATGATGCACCACATAAAGACGATATCCCACCTAAAGCTTCTCCGACCACTTCCATGGATGATGCACCACATAAAGATGATATCCAAACTGAAGCTTCTCAGAACACTTCTATGGATGATGCACCACATAAGGACGATATTCCACATAAGCTTCGTAGACCGCTTCCGTGAGTGATGCACCACATAAGGACGATATTCCACACACAGCTTTGCAGATCGCTTGCATGGATGATGCACCACATAAGGGCGATATTCCACATAAGCTTCGTAGACCGCTTCAGTGGATGATGCACCCCATAAGGACGATATCCTACATACAGCTTTGCAGATCGCTTCCGTAGATGATGCACCACATAAGGACGATATCCTACATACGGCTTTGCAGATCGCTTGAGTGGATGATGCACCACATAAGGACGATATCCCACCTACGGCTTCTGAGATCACTTCTATGGATAATGCACTACATAAGGACGATATCCAACATACAGCTTCTCAGACAGCTTCCATGGAGGTTGCACTGTGAAGACCTGGTTTTTCAACATAATGATTGTAACAAGAGTAGGTGTATTTGAAATGAGTATCAATATTTACACTTTTGTGAGTTTGGAAATGCCTAATTGTTACTGTGATTGGTCAAAAAAAAATCTAGGGAAACCGAGACTAATGTTTACCAAAATGAAGTCATGGATTGGATAAAATAATGATTGAAATAAAACAGCTTGGGAATTCACACATAAATATATTTTCTTCAAAATGGAATATTTTAATATAGATTTTTATAATTGTTTTTTTAAAATTATGCCTGAAAAAGTAACCTTTGACATTTGGCGGAAAACAACTGCAGAATTTGGGGGTGTCACTTCAGAGCCCAAAACGACTAACTTTTCATAATATTAGCTATGACAAAAGGTTCCTCATTAAATGACACTTGGATGTAAGTTTCAGGAAAAGAGTGCCGTATATGGCTACGAGATAAAAAAGGAATTCAAGGTAGCCCTAAAGGCTGTAATGCAAGTCTTTGGGAAAATCAATGTTTCTTAGTGTTGACGTGATGGACAGACCATGTAAATGGAGTTATTTTTTGCGACTTGACACTCTTTACTAGGTAATAACTGTTGATACAATGTTTTTCTGCAATGGATAGTGTATTCCAGTCATTATCAAAACGTAGCTTACATGCTAATTTAAATGAATTTGCTGGTTTACCTTTCAAAACTTTAGAATTACTTTCTGCGGCAGCCATGTTTGTTGCATTGCATTGTGGTAGTTTTACGTTCTATGGCAGTTAGCATGAATGTATGTTTAAAATGAATGAGTTAAAGGACAAACCTTTGGTAATTATTTAATTTAAATAATATTTTACATGTTTAACTATTTGATGCGAATGTTTCATTCAATTTAAGTTTTTAAATTAAGTCCCATGAAGGGTGTGTCTCTAAGATAATTACCTCAACCGTCTTGCAGCCAAAACATTAGGAGCAACCAATATTTATGGGCGACTTTGGTTTGGTCATTTGCACACAGAGACTAGCACCCAGAATTTGTGGTTGAAAAGTCCTGGGAGTATATAAGCTCAGTTTTTCTATCATTTAAAGAAAAGGAGAAAAATTACAAAATTGTAAAGCCAGAACTCTGTGAAGTTTGAAAAGACTGTTTTATCTGAGAAAATAAGCAAGTCCGTAGTTTTAGTAGACTGTGATGCATTATTAATTAAAGCAAGTAGTTTTAAGTTGCATATATTTGGTTTTATAGAATTTAAAGCTTCAATTTTTTTACTAAATCTCCTAACAAAACTAAGTTATCAGATGTTGCTTTTTAAATCAGTAACTGTATTTGATCACCTCATCGGTAATAGTTCAACAATATATAAATATGTCCCGTTCACACAATTTGCCGTTGATAAATATCGCGAATTTATACACGAGTTCATTGAACAATGGTGACCTGTTCATAAAATGCTATGCAGTTTGTATGTACATTATTCAGTATAATATTCCGCTACTGTAGCGGAATATTATTCATGGTTGATAACAATAGGGCAATCACAGATTACAAAATAACATATGCAAATTCAGTTTTCTTTACGGAGATTTAGCAAAACTTGAAGCGTCCTGACAAGCGCACAACAGCAGCACGTAAGGTCGATTTCCCATATATCGCTTCTGAGGCCACTGTTATGGATGATGCACAGCATAAGGACGATATCCCACCTACAGCTTCTCAGACCGCTTCAGTTAACAATACACCATGCCGGGACGATAACACAGCTACCTCTCTGAGGCCCGAATCGTTTAAGGACTATACTGAACAACATTTTCTCCGACCACTTTAGTAGACAATACACTATTGAAAAATTACCCAACAATATCTTCTCCGATCACTTTAGTAGACAATACACTATTGAATGATTACCCAACTGCATCTTCTCCGACCACTTTAGTAGAATTTACACTATTGAAAGATTACCCAACAACATCTTCTCCGACCACTTTAGTAGACAATACACTATTGAATGATTACCAAACTGCATCTTCTCCGACCACTTTAGTAGACAATACACTATTGAAAGATTACCCAACAACATGTTCTCCGACCACTTTAGTAGACAATACACTATTGAAAGATTACCCAACTGCATCTTCTCCGACCACTTTAGTAGACTAGACAATACACTATTGAAAGATTACCCAACAACATCTTCTCCCATCACTTTAGTAGACAATGCACTATTGAAAGATTACCCAACAACATCTTCTCCGACCACTTTAGTAGACAATACACTATTGAAAGATTACCCAACAACATCTTCTCCCACCACTTTAGTAGACAATGCACTATTGAAAGATAACCCAACAACATCTTCTCCGACCACTTTAGTAGACAATACACTATTGAAAGAGTACCCAACTGCATCTTCTCCGACGACTTTAGCAGACTAGACAATACACTATTGAACGATTACCCAACAACATCTTCTCCGACCACTTTAGTAGACAATACACAATTGAAAGATTTCCCAACAACATCTTCTCCGACCACTTTAGTAGACAATACACTATTGAAAGATTACCCAACAACATCTTCTCCGACCACTTTAGTAGACAATACACTATTGAAAGATTACCTAACTGCATCTTCTCCGACCACTTTAGTAGACAATACACTATTGAAAGATTACCCAACAACATCTTCTCCGACCACTTTAGTAGACTAGACAATATACTATTGAAAGATTACCCAACAACATCTTCTCCCAACACTTTAGTAGACAATGCACTATTGAATGATTACCCAGCAACATCTTCTCCGACCACTTTAGTAGATGTTACACTAATAAAAGATTACCCAACTGCATTCTCTCCGACGACTTTAGCAGACTAGACAATACACTATTGAACGATTACCCAACAACATCTTCTTCGACCACTTTAGTAGACAATGCACTATTGAAAGATTACCCAACAACATCTTCTCCGACCACTTTAGTAGATGTTACACTATTGAAAGATTACCCGACTACATCTTCTTCGACCACTTTAGTAGACAATACACTATTGAACGATTACCCAACAACATCTTCTCCGACCACTTTAGTAGACAATGCACTGTTGAAAGATTACCCGACTACATCTTCTCCGACCACTTTAGTAGACAATACACTATTGAAAGATTACCCAACAACATCTTCTCAGACCACTTTAGTTGACAATGCACTATTGAACGATTACCCGACTACATCTTCTCCGACCACTTTAGTAGACAATGCATTATTGAAATATTACCCGACTACATCTTCTCCGACCACTTTAGTAGACAATACACTATTGAACGATTACCCAACAATATCTTCTCCGACCACTTTAGTAGACAATGCACTATTGAAAGATTACCCGACTACATCTTCTCCGACCACTTTAGTAGACAATACACTATTGAAAGATTACCCAACTACATCTTCTCCGACCACTTTAGTTGACAATGCACTATTGAAAGATTACCCAACTACATCTTCTCCGACCACTTTAGTAGACAATACACTATTGAAAGATTACCCGACTACATCTTCTTCGACCACTTTAGTAGACAATAAACAATTGAAAGATTTCCCAACAACATCTTCTCCGACCACATTAGTAGACAATACACCATTGAAAGATAACCCAACTACATCTTCTCCGACCACTTTAGTAGGCAATGCACTATTGACAGATTACCCGACTACATGTTCTCCGACCACTTTAGTAGACAATACACCATTGGAAGATTACCCAACTACATCTTCTCCGACCACTTTAGTAGACAATGCACTATTGAAAGAGTACCCGACTTCATCTTCTCCGACCACTTTAGTAGACAATACACTATTGAAAGATTACCAAGCTACATCTTCTCCGACCATTTCCATTGACAATGCACAATTTAAAGGAGATTATCCAACAACGTCTTTTTCGGCCGCTTTCATAGACGATGCATCACCAGTCGTTCAAAACGATACCCCATCTACAGCGTCTCAGACCGCCACTATGGACGATTTGCCATTTCAGGATAATATCTAGTTGTGACGGCGGGCAGTACAGATGCTGGGAGTTTCTTCCAGTGTCTAGTTGTGGCGGATATCAGTGGTTGATGCTGTGAGTGCATTATAATATCTAGCTTTAGCGGCGACCAGTGGTTGATGCTGGGAGTGCATTACAATATCTAGTTGTAGCGGCGACCAGTGGTTGAAGCTGGAAATGCATTGCAATATCTAGTTGTGGCGGCGACCAGTGGTATATTCTGGGAGCGCATTACAATATCTAGTTGTAACGGCGACCAGTGATTGATGCTGGGAGTGCATTACGATACCTAGTTGTGGCGGCGACCAGTGGTTGATGCTGAGAGTGCATTTTAATGTATAATTGTCTACTTATTATAACAGAAGGGATTCCAGAACTAAGCTCAAGAAGAGTGGGATTGTCTTCCACATATAAATGACAGCATGAATGCTTACATCTAGCTGTTTCACTATTGATTAAATTTGCGAGTTTCCGTATAACAATTAGCTGAGCTATTACGAACTGTATTATACGTAGGTGGAACTCTGCATATGTAAAAATATTCTAAAACCCTGACTTAAAGGTGTTTGACTTTGAGTGAAGGTCAGGCCCGTAGCTACATTGAGGCACATCGAGGCAGTTGCCTCGGTTGAATTTTGGGAAAGTACCAAACATTGAAGTAGGCATTCTATTGGAAAATCAAATACTATCTCTAATATAAACTTGACTATATCTCTGTAAGTTTAAACTGAAAATCTGTCTGGGGAATGCACTAAAATAAAGGAAATCACATATAGAAATCAACAGTTTTTCCGGGGTACATGTCTAAAGGTCCCGCTAGGAAGGGATTTGCCTCGGTTAAATTTTAGGGCTGACTACGGAGGTAAATGATACATACTGGAGTAAAAAGTCGTCTCATATCAACCTAAATGCTCCTTCCTACTTCTATCCATAATGCCTTTAGCATTGAAACGTATTTACAATTATTTTAAATGCCTACACGCAATTGTTGAACTATTAATTAGTATTTTGGATTGTTAGTGACATCGCTACGTGTAATAGTACTCTTGCTATATATATGCTATGACCTGTAACTTATCTTTTCCTTTTCATTAGTGGTATAGGTCGATGGATTGATTTTATCAATAAATGTTCTAACAAAGTTGAATCGAAATGTCCTCCGGCAAAAACTGTAAAATTAAAACTTGCAAGATGTAAGTGGGCAAGGTTAATTGCGTTCTTTCAATGTCTCTGATTTAGTGAAAAAAGGGAATTGCTACCTAACTGTGTTTTTTTTACTAGACCAAAAGCTTCTTCGGATAAAGCCTCTGTCCATCCGTTTATATTCGTCTGTAGATGGGATTTTGTACGCCCTGTAACATATATAGAGATAATTCGATTTATGTTATATCTTGGTACAATATTATGTTGCTTAACAAGTCCGTATGTCGCCTAAATGACTGTATGTCGCTTAACAAGTCCGTATGTCGCCTAAATGACTGTAAGTCGCTTAACAAGTCCGTATGTCGCCTAAATGACTGTATGTCGCTTAACAAGTCCGTATGTCGCCTAAATGACTGTATGTCGCTTAACAAGTCCGTATGTCGCCTAAATGACTGTATGTCGCTTAAACGACTGTATGTCGCTTAACAAGACTTTTTGTCGCATGAAAGAATGTGTGTCGCTTAACAAACTTAAGACAGTATATTAACGGCAATGGTTTTAATTTTTCTAAAAATGACACATTTCGTTGCGTACAGTTTAAACACATCATTTAGTTAGTTTAAGACGATGCTTCGCGTACCAAAATCAAGTCCGTAAAGTCATAATGTGGGTTCAAACGTCATTCTACTCTACATGCATAATCGTTCTGACATTTGTGTTTGAACACATGGAGACAATATAATTAATTACTGTACGGTTATGTAGTTTGATAAGCAAAAGTAGATATAAAAATCGAACAGGAAAAGTAAAATTCAAGGACGACAGTCAGCCACAAACACACACAGAAACCAAGAACAAATTTAAAGATGAATAAAAAGCAAGATAAGACATCACAAACACAAAAGGGTTGACAATAGGGCTACCGCATTGGAACGGTCAGTGGCAAAATAGGCTGCTGGGTGGGGTGGAGGGGGAGGTTTAAACCAGGTTCTAGGGAGCACCAAACCTCACTTGTACCATAACACACTGCGTGTTGTTTTAATGTATTTGATATATTTTTGATACAAACACACACACACACAAAAACGGAAAGAAAAAAACAACACAACAACAACAACAAAAAAAAACGCTCATGTACTTAGCATTATGCATTTAGATATTCATGTTTCAAAGTACATCACATAAATTAACATTGCATTTTAAGTACAATTATTTTAATTAAAAGTGTCGTAACGCCATTGATGTATTGACATTATTTTTACATTGTGCTCAAGAGTCACATATGCCGTTTTGCATAATATGTAAATTATGTACTTTTAATTGTGAACGTTTTATTTAGATATTTTAGACCCATAAAGTCATATGACGAAGCTATAATAAAAGTTATTATCTACAACACTGTGAATACTCATCTAGTTGGTTCAGTTTCTATCTTCCGTCTATATTGTCTTAATAATAATAATAATATGTTGTTGTTGTTGTTGTGTTCGTCACATACAGTTCGGCGTACCGCAGCCATTTATTAAACTATTGACCTTTAAAACTGTTATTATATTGTTCGAAATATGCAATCATTCCGTGGACGCAATATACTCACGCTGTCGGATATTTTTTATTTATTGCATACGCATTTACAAGCTCCGTTTACTTTCAATGTAACAGGAAACGTCAATATTCTACGGAACGCCATGGCTGTCTTTGCATGAATAAGTTCCTTATACTGAGTGCATTCTGTAGTCTATTCGGTCCTTTATTTACTATATTCGGTGCATATATCATTATATGTTGTACAAAGTTCTTTATATGCTGTGCAAACGTCTTTATATGCGGTCCAAACTTCTTAATATGCTGTCCAAACTTCTTTTAAATGCTGTGCAAATTTCTTTATATACTGTACAAATGTCTTTATATGCGGTGGAAACGTCTTTATGTGCTGTGGAAACGTCTTAATATGCGGCTCAAACTTCCTTATATGCTGTCCAAACTTCTTTATATGATGTGCAAACTTCTTTATATATTGTACAGATGTCTTTTTACCACATGGAACTGCTTGTATTTCGTATAATATACCCATTACGTATTTCCTTATATTAACCATGTGTAATACAAGGCGTCCTATATATCACTCCGCGAATTTACAAACAAGCATGGCGGACACTTGGCCGATAAACGCGATTTTGTATATTGACCTGTGAAAAATAAGTATGAAAAATTCAATTTCCATGAATATTCAAAATTCAAAATTCAAAATTTCAAAATTCAAAATTTTAAAATTTCAAAATTCAAAAATTCAAAATTTTAAAATTAAAAAAATTAAAATTCATGTGATAAAATGGATCTGACACTCGTTGTCATTTCATACAAGATTTTATTAAAGTCGTCCAGGAATTTGTTATTAAGCGCGCCGGAGGCTCGCTTAATAACAAATTCTTGAACTCGTTTAATAAAATCTTGTATGAAATGATTACTCATGTCAGATCCTCTATATATGCTGTGGAAACGTCTTTATATGCTTTCCAAACTTCTTTATATGCTGTGCCAACTTCTTTATATACTGTACATATGTCTTTATATGCTGTGGTAACGTCTTTATAGGCTGTACAAACGTCTTTATATGCTGTACAAACTTCTTTATATGCTGTACAAACTTCATTATATGTTGTGCAAATGTCATTATATGCTGTGCAAATTTCTGTATATGATGTGCCAACTTCTTTATATACTGTACATATGTCTTTATATGCTGTGTTAACGTCTTTATATGCTGTACAAACATCTTTATATGCTGTACACATGTCTTTATATGCTGTACAAATGTCATTACATACTGTACAAACGTCTTTATATGCTGTACACATGTCTTTATATGCTGTACAAATTTCTTTATATGCTGTGCAAACTTCTTTATATACTGTACAGATGTATTTATTTGCTGTGGAACGTCTTTATATGCTGTCCAATCTTTTTATATGCTTTGCAAACTTCGTTATACACTGTACATACGTCTTTATATGCTATGGAAACGTCTTTATATGCTCTACAAACGTCTTTATATGCTGTACAAACTTCTTTATATGCTGTACAAACTTCATTATATGCTGTAAAAACATCTTTATATGCTGTACAAATGTCTTTATATGCTGTACAAATGTCATTACGTACTGTACAAACGTCTTTATATGCTGTACAAATGTCTTTATATGCTGTACAAACTTCATTATATGTTGTGCAAATGTCATTATATGCTGTGCAAATGTCTGTATATGATGTGCAAACTACGGTATATGATGTCAAGGCTATAATTATTATCCCAGATGATGTACAAAGTTCTTTATATGCTGTACACACTTCGTTACATTGCAACGTATGTATATACTGTTCAAACTCCTTTTTATATGCTGTCGTTTCTTCGATATATTCGGTGCAAACAATTTTATTTCATTATATGCTGTCATAAATGAACATGTTTATATGCGGGCGAATTTTCTTTATACGTTGTCCATAGTTCTATATATGCTATCGAAACTTCTTTATATGCTGTCGAAACTTCTTTATATGATGATCAAAATTCATTCGGAAGTATCTCGGCGATTTTCGAAGTAGGACTATTTATTAGCGGTGAAAGAGACAATCTCTACCAGAGTCATTTCTGACCCAGAAAGTAGAAACGTCAAAGAAAATAGGGCGAACGGTTTTGTCACGTGATTATTCAAAAAAGTTATGACGATGTTTATAATAAATCCTTTTGCGTGATCCGCAAAGATAAAATATAGACCTATATTCAATATTTTCAAAGAAAAACTCTATGAGGTAATTTTTTTTAGTAGTTTTCTGCTATCGAGCTTCGGTTTGAAATGTTTACATATGCGTTTCGATAGAGGAGACCTAAGTACGTATTATTTTTGTAGTAAAATAGTCCCGATTAAAACTAAATTGTTTTATGCATTATTTCATATCTTGCAACATCTAATTTGCAGATATTCTGAAAATGATATTTACACAAGAAATAAATAAGTTTCAGGCAAACATATTCCAATTTAACAGGTTTTACCAAAATCTTGTAATTTAGTAGTTAGCAGAGATATATGTGAGTGCAAGGAACGATAACTCTGCGTGGAGATTGTGAAAAAGACTGTCACACCATAAAACGCCAAACCGATCACAGTCAACCGCCAAAGCGATGGCAGCAGACGCTATTTTTGATATTTTAGTCAAATTGGGGCTAAATGCCCATCGTCAAAAATGTATTGACCAGCAGTTACATTCCGTCCACCTTTGTAAATGTCTGACCGACAACGAGCTTGCTCGTTTAGGTCTTAATACCATCGGAGAACGGGTAAAATGTTATCTTTTGTTCAAGAAATATAGCGATTTGTTGAGCATTTGCTCCTACTTTCTCAAGAACAGTTTTCATGGTTTTTCCTTAAGCCATCTTTGATCAAGTGTGTGTGTGTGTGTGTGTGAATCCACGCATGATAGAGGAGTTTCGAAAACATATAACGAAATATGCACATAATATATAGACAGTCATCTACTGCATATAAAGACGTTTGAATATAAGATATTTGCACAGCATATAAAGAAGTTTGTACAACATATAAAGACGTTTGTACAGTATGTAATGAAGTTTGTACAGCATATAAAGACATGTGTACAGCATATAAAGAAGTTTGTACAGCATAAAATGAAGATTGTACAGCATATAAAGAAGTTTGTACAGCATATACATACATTTGTACAGCATATAAAGATGTTTGTACAGCAAATAATGAAGTTTGTACAGCATATAAAGAAGTGTGTACAGCATAGACTTCTGTACAGCATGTTATGCAGTTTGTACAGCATATACAGATGTTTGTACAGCATATAATGAAGTTTGTACTGCATATAAAGAAGTTTGGACAGCATATAAAGACATTTGTACAGCACATAAAGAAGTTGGCACATCATATAAAGAAGTTTGGACGGCATATAAAGGAGTTTGGACAGCATATAAATAAGTTTGCATGTAACAAAGTATGTACAGCATATAAAGAACTCTGCACATCATATACCGTAGTTTGCACATCCTATACAGAAATTTGCACAGCATATACTGACATTTGCACAGCATATAATGAAGTTTGTACAGCATATAAAGACATTTGTACAGCATATAAAGACGTTTGTACAGTGTGTAATGACATTTGTACAGCATATCACAGACCTAATAACAAAGTGAGCATATAAAGACATTTGTACAGCATATAAATATGTTTTACAGCATATAATGAAGTTTGTACAGCATATAAATACGTTTGTACAGCATATAAATACGTTTGTACAGCATATAGTGAAGTTTGTACAGCATATAAAGAAGTTTGTACAGCATATAAAGATGTTTGTACAGCATATAAAGACGTTTCCACAGCATATAAAGACATATGTACAGTTATATAAAGAAGTTTGGACTGCATATTAAGAAGTTTGGACAGCATATTAAGAAGTTTGGACAGCATATTAAGAAGTTTGGACAGCATATAAAGACGTTTCCACAGCATATAAAGACGTCTGTACAGTATATAAAGAAGTTTGCACAGCATATAGAGAAGTTTGGACATCATATTAAGAAGTTTGGACAGCATATAAAGACGTTTGAACAGCATATAAAGAACTTTGTACAACATATAATGATATATGCACCGAATATAGTAATTTAAGGACCGCATATATTACAGAATGCACTCAGTATAATGAACTTATTCATGCAGACAGCCATGACGTTCGATAATATTCGCTCATACTAAAGTGTAGTAAAGTCATATTGGGTGTGCAATTTAGTGGTTGGTGCAATTTTCATTGCGAAAATTCCCATGAAGTAACAACAACAATTATGTTTCAGATGATGTTCTTTGGCGAAAATTAAAGTTACAACCTATTTTATTGTTTCTAATTTAAAAATGCGTATGCACTCGTTCTTTAGCGCATAAATATCGCGCTCCTAAAGTCGCGCACTATTAATACGCGACTGAACTCGTGAATATATCCCAATACAAATCTAATAACCTCTAATTATTGCATACGCATTTACAAGCTCCGTTTATTTCAATGTAACAGGAAACGTCAATATTCTACCATGTTGACGCGTAGTAAAATCTACGACGATGCATACTATTTAAAGGGTAACAACCTACGTCACGCGCACGCGCTATAACAGATCCGTTTACATACAGAGAAGCTCGATTCGGAAGCTGATAAGTGGATTTTTATTAAGATTTACATAACCTTTGGTAAATTGACAATGCCCTACGTACCACATGGATTAAAAGGCTTTTATTAAACCTTAAAGGCATTTGCTGTAGTTTTCCATGCGCAACTTATTTGTGAGACTTCTTTTCTAAAACTATTGGATGGATTTTCCTACAAATTTACAGGAATGTTGCTTTTGATGTCTAGTTGTACTCTCAATATGCATGGTGACCTATAAATTTAATTGAATATATTGTCTTAATATATGTTCAAATAAGTGCCTAGGAAGTTTGAACAAATTCTGTTCTTAGGAACATAACAAAAAAGGAAAATATACCATTTCTATATAATTTCATACAAAACTTGGCCTGTTAGCATATGGGTAGGGTTTCAAATTCTTTTTCTAAACAAGCATGGGGACCTATCATTTTTATTGCACATTTTGTGTTTATATATGTTAAACTATGTGCTTAGAAAGTTTAAAAAAATTCTATTATTGGGAACATACAAAAAAAAGAAGGAAATTGTATCATTATGGGCTAATTTGTGCATAAATTGTGGTAATGGTCTCAACAGATTTTGTAAAAACATATAGGTTTTACATAAAGATGAGCTTTAAATGTTATTGTAATTAAATGTTCTTTACTTTAATACAATTTTAGCAGAATTGTGACCAATGAATAAAAGATTAGACTTCAAAAATGTCTTATTTAGCTATTACATGGACATGTCAACTTTTTAGACAGATTGACTCAAATGACGGTGGCATTACAAATTATTTTTTTAAAATTTTAACAATCATGGTGACTTACCATTATTTTTGCCTTTTCTGTCTATATATATATCAGACTTACTGTACAAAAAGTTTAAAGAAAATCTGTTGGGCAGAAAAAAATATAGAAAATGTCTTTAAATACGCTGTAAACTCCCAGCCGTTTGTCAGTTTACGTATGTAAACGGATCCATATTGGCGCGTGCGCGTGACGTAGGTTGCTACCCTTGATTTAGGGATTGGTGCAGTTCGCAGTTCATGTCGCAGGAAGTTTACCATGTGATGTAAACATTATAGTATTTTGTTTCATTGTGAGAAATTCCCACGATGTTACGACAGTATGCTGGTTTCAAATAAATATTTTAGATGAAATTTAAATGTTAAAAATTATTGTTTTGTTCTACTTATTCGTTTTTGTATTAAAACTCCGTATGTAATAAAAAGTTTATTAGATTTGTATTGGGAAATATGCGCTCGTTCTTCCTAAAGTCGCGCAATATTGTTATGCGGAAGAACTCGTGCATATATCCCAATACAAATCTAATAACCTATAAATATGATGTGTTAAAGATACATTAAACCCAATTTCGTTTCTGTACTGAATATAAGAAGTATACCCACATTAGTTGGTTAATTATTAACACTATATCCAGTTATCATTTTTTGAAAGTTGAAGCCGGCGACGCTCAGTGCAGACAACGGCGAAGATTACATCTTTGAACCTCACAGGCGCCACTTAGTTTCTCTGAAAAGACTCTTCATTAGCCTCGTTTGTCGGATTGGGATGCAAAACGGGCAATCGAGTGTTTCGGAATATGCTTAATTATTATAATCAAAAATGTCTATGTCTAAATTATATGTGTGTGGGTAGACTATTTCTTACCAAGAACGGTTATTGACAAACTAACTGCTTGAGCGTTTACACTCCGTTATCCATGTATAGGTACAACCTCACCCTTTGCTAATTTTTCTATTCTTAAATCATAAAAGCAAAATCAAAACAAAATTAAATAAAATAAATGTATATCCCAATAAAAGGTTCATCCTGATCAGATCGTATATATAAAACTGACCAATACAGAACATTTAATATCAACGTTTTTTATTGTTTTTTTCCGAACAGTTAGATAATAATCCCAAAACATATCGTCCACGCAAATGATTTCAACAGCTAAACTCTTCTCTGTGAAACCTTTCAAATACGTCATATGAAATTAAGTTTTATAGTCCCAGACATGATATGGAGTTAAATTACCAGTGGTTTTGAAATATGAGATTTTTTTTGCGAAGGAGAGAAATTGCTTCGATATAAAAATCGAAAGCAGGAGATCTTATAGCGGAGCAATTTCTCTCCCGAGGGAAATATTTCCTATATCTCAAGAACAGCTCATTGAACTATACATTGCATGTTTTATGATGATACAGTGCTTTGGGGTGTATAGAATCATCGGTAGTAAAGCATCGTTTTCTGTTTAAATTCGATTTTCTCAGATCATGTATTTTAGCTAATTTTTAGCTCTACTGGCAGAGCTTATGGGATGGCGAGTTGTCCGTCGTCCGTCTGTCCGTCCGTCTGTCCATCGTCCGTTGTTAACTTTTGTCTCGTTAAGACGATAGAGCCTTCATTTTTCGTCCGATCTTTACCAAACTTTAACAGGTTGTTAATATCAATAAAAGCTCGGACGAGTTTGAAAACGATCTAGATCGGAGCAGTAACAGCGGAGTTATGGCCCTTGATTTAGTTAAAAATGCTATATTGCTATATTTTGCCTCGTTAAGACGATAGGGCCTTCATTTTTCATCCTATCTTTACCAAACTTTACCACATTGTTAATATCAATAAAAGCTCGGACGAGTTCGAATACCAGCCAGATCGGACTAGTAACAGCGGAGTTATGGTCCTTGATTTAGTTAAAAACGCTATATTGCTATTTTTCATCTTTAAGACGATAGGGCCTTTATTTGTCATTCTATCATTACCAAACTTTATTACATTGTTAATATCAATGAAAGCTCGGACAAGTTCGAAAACCAGCCATATCGGACTAGTAACAGCGGAGTTATGGCCCTTGATTTAGTTAGAAATGCTATATTTTGCCTCGTTAAGACGATAGGGGCTTCATTGTTCATCCGATCTTTACCAATCTTTATCAGATGCTAATGTCGTTGAAAGCTCGAACAAGTTCGAAAACCGGCCATATCAGACCAGTAACAGCGGAGTTATGGCCCTTGATTTAATTCAAAATGCTATAGTTTGCCACGTTAAGAAGATAGTGCCTTCATTTTTCATCCTATCTTTACCAAACTTTACCACATTTTTAATATCAATGAAAGCTCGGATCTAGTTTCGAAAACCATTCATATCAGACTAGAAACAGCTAAGTTATGGCCCTTGATTTAGTTCAAAATGCTATATTTTGCCTCGTTAAGACGATAGGGGCTTCAGTGTTCATCCGATCTTTACCAAACTTGATCAGATTGTTAATATCAATGAAATCTCGGACAAGTTCGAAAATCATTTATATCGGACCAGTAACAGCGGATATTTTTTTTTTTTTTAAACTTTTTTTTTATTTTGAATTGTTTTTTTGATTATTTGTTTGACTTTTTTTTTTTTTACTTTTTTTTTTTAGCTCTATGTTGGACCAGTCGGACCAGTAACAGAGGAGTTATGGCTCTTGATTAAGTTAAAAATGCTATATTTTGCCTCGTTAATACGGTAGGTCCTTCATTTTTCATCTGATCTTTACCAAACTTTACCAGATTCTTTAGTTCCAGCAGGAGGGGGCGACCCCCTCCCGCACCTACCCCCACCTCGGCTCTACGCGCAAATGGTAATGCCCTTTGGCATTACGGGTGCGTACTTAAGATTTTAGACTGGCTACGCCTCTGACCAGTAATTATTTTCCCCATAGACACCAATGTTAAAGTGTCACATATTAATGATCTGCTGCAACTTCAACTCAAGGCAGTGTAATTTTCATATAGAAAACTAATTTTCCACTTAACAAATCACCAGAAAAGCTGGAGTCACAAGACATGTAAGAAAGTTCTTGTGTATTTATTAAAAAGGTCAAGGGTACAGCTGTTTTCAGTGATGGTTGCTCACAAAGTTACTATTATTACGTTTCTTATACATACAACCACAAAATCGAACAGAAATAGGCAGTTTGCCCAGTAATTAGTGGTGGTAAACCTCAACTGTGAATCCAGAGTTACCTGCAAATGTTTTATTGGATATTCGTTTTAATCAGTTGAGCATTTCTGTACAATAAAGATTACTACAACTGCAGTAAAACAAATGACTCTTTCGGAAATATTTGGCTGATTTGTTTCTCATTATGGCCAAACATAGCCACCCTTCTGAAAATATTTATTCTGAGGCAAATAGCTTTAGCACATTTCCACAAAACCAGTAATTTGGATCATGGAATTGAATCATAATTCAAACTAAACACATACATTGCTTCTTACAAAAAACACATACAGCCACACGCAGCCACATACAGGCAGGTGCGCCAACATTCGAGAATGCATATTAGTGCACACTGCAACTCGAAGAGGGATTTTAAACAATTCACAAACAAAATACAGAGATGTTATATTCTATTTTATTTATTCATTCCATATTTGCAGTAAAATTTCATAGTTTAGAGTCACATTCATATTCTGTAGTTTAAACAATGTTACATTATATTTTATTTACAGGTCAAAAGTATAACACCCGCATAGATCATTCTGGAAGAGTTTGTTAAACCTGGCAATCCATACAGTCGTGTTTAGTCCGCCAAAGAGCACTGAAATTATAAATGTTAATTCTAAAAACAACTAAATACAGAAAGTGAATAATGCACATATACTACACAATCATTATATCACATCTATATACTTCCGCCCCCTGCCTGCTCAATGTTTTGGTTTATCATACATTCACATTTCTGTACCGAGTATGATGAGTATCTTACGAGTTTATGTGTATTATTGACTTTAATAAATGAGCTGGATAAACTGAAATAATACGAGTTCTGTCGTTGTTATTCAACAACTCACGAATGAAAGTTTCTATTTATAACATTACATCCTTACGACATGAAACTTTCACTTCAGTGTTGTTAATTTACCTTTAAATATGCACATGATAATCTTGATTTCTATGAAATTCGCGGCGTCCCGTTAGTTTCTCTTCATAACATGCATTTGTTGCGATCATTAAAGTAACACATGCGCCAAATTTCGCTATAAAACCGTTCTTCCAAACTCTACCCATGTGTTGAGGTCACAAAATGATGCATATATGCTAATTAAAATTGTATGTATCCACGGTTCATAAAATACCCGCACATGAATATGTGTGAAATGAATTTAGAGTTTGTAACTTTTTATTCGAAGCTTCAAGCAATAACGAAAATGCGATGTTTTTAGCTGGCCGGTTTTCATGTTTATTTTGTATTTCTAGAGTTAGGATTTGCAATTATATGTTAGTTTTATATATACCTTATCGTTCGTCGAATTTGAAACGGTGTGCATATGTCGTAAAATTAGCGTGCTGTGGGCGGGTGAGTGACTCTAACCCTTAACCCGCTAAGCATAACTATAATAGCCTTTGCGTCCACTGTAAATCCAGATCTGCCTGCGAGTTACTCATCAGGGTTCACAAAGTCCGGTTGCTGATCAGTCGTTCCCCCCCCCCCCCCCCCAAAAAAAAACACCCCTTTGTCACATACATGGTATAATCTTAATTCAAATAAAGAACAGTCCATTATATATATGTAGCGTGTTTAAGAAATAATAAATACGTATCAGTGTTTTATCGGTGAATAAAATACAGTTAGGAGTTCGGATGCGTAGTAATTAAATCACGAGTGCGTTAGCACGAGTGATTTATTTTACTCGCATTAGAGCGACTAACTGTAATTTATTCACCGATAAAATACGGGTACGTATTTATTATTTCGATTCTAACACAACAATAAACCCATTGTTTACGTTATTGTGGGGGCACTATATATTATTTCGGAGGTCAAGGTAATCAGGCTGCTATGTTTACAGGCTGTTCCATTTGGCGCCACCGTATGCAAAGTTCTGCGCGGTACAATATGTTTAAATACACAGGTTGTCACGACAAACAATTAAGTCATTGCTTACGTCATATAGCTTGCGCATTCGCAACATCTCGTACACTGCTTCGCAGCATGACTCGAATGTAATACGCAGGTTTCCATATTGGTTACGTCATACTAGCGTGACGCGCGTCAGATTCCCGCCAAAACGAATTTGCATTCAAAATCAAAGTTATCTTCAACATTTTGCAATGTCATTTAGCCGATTGCTCCATCTATAGTTTATTTACGTGAAAGCAGTGATAAAACCTTCATCTGTATTGTAAATAACAAACATGCAACGCAAATCATACATCAACACGTGTGGCAAGCGACCATATTGTTTATGTAGCAACTGCTTAGCAACAGTGCACTATTTTCTGTGCCGTTGTCTTCCGGCTAAC
Organism: Cyrtodaria siliqua; assembly: GCA_037043455.1. NCBI lineage: Eukaryota > Metazoa > Mollusca > Bivalvia > Adapedonta > Hiatellidae > Cyrtodaria > Cyrtodaria siliqua. Next base: position 424,224 of record JAWPHD010000278.1, on the reverse strand, counting down.
AGAATGTAAAGATTTTGAACATACCGAAGCGCCGTGATACACACGAGGCGGGATCCCGAGGAATGACGGGATTGGCCGAGCGTTCACGATTGATAGCTTGCGCTGTCAATCGGAACTCTTCGCCAATTTCCGTACTCGGTAATAGTGGCTCGGAGAGTACTAGGTGCCGCTCAATGGTTTTTGGAAGCAAAATGATGAATTTGGTTCGGTTTTCGATTGTAGCTCTCCGCAAAATAGTGCTCTTTTATATAATGTTGTACTGATGAAAATATTGCAGATTTGTGAGTGATTTTTATCAATTTCTTGATATTTTATTGCTATGACCGATAAATTATATTTTTTAACAAAATAAATCCCCAAATATGTGTAGTTGAAATCAACACGTTTCGGCCCCAAACAGTTCGTTCGGTCCCAAACAGTTCGTTCCATATAAAGACTGATAGTTTGGAAGCATTTGTTGAGTTTTCCAAATATACTCTGAGTATACTTTAATATTACGGTTGAATTGAAGGGAAAGGAGGAAGAGACATTGTAATTATGATTATATCATATTATGGGAGTGATTGTTTACCGTTTTGTCAGTCGAGAGTGATATGTCAGCTGCATGCATATGTGAACTTGATATTGTATCAGTAAATCAATTAATAAAACTCTAAACAAAGAAAGATATGACTCATGAAGTCCATACTGACGTCCATGGTACTTGATATATTGTCAAATTACGCTTATATGGTCTGCAAGTATATATTTTTTCTCCAATCCACAGACATTAAGGTACACCTTTGACATGAGGGTTAGTTTATTGCAAGATATAGATCTTATACATATATCATCTAATGAAAACATTCCAGATATCATATATTTAATATAAACAATATGTAAATAGTTTATTTAACACTATTACTATGTGATCATTGATTACATCAAATGTATTTATTTTATAAGTGCTTCTAGAAGCATCAAACATTTTTAAAATGTTTAAATTTCAATCGGAGGCTCTAGTGTGTTTTACAAAAGATGGTTTACAGGAGGAATAACTTTTATCAATGACATTTTAAACAAAAATGGAAATCTTTATTCATACATAGAATTGAATGAGCACTATAATATACAGTCCAATTTTCTTGAATATGAAGGTATTATAACTGCTGTCAGGAATTATTTGGCAAACCTGAATATTGTGCATCTAGCCTGTAACAGCCAAACCCTATTCGTCCACTAATACTATCCTTAATTCTACAAAATGAGAAAGGCTGTCGAAACATATATGACATCATGATTAGAAATAATGTATATCCCAAAGCATTAAGTAAATGGAAAAATGAAGTAGTTAGTGTTCCAAACTTTGAATTTGAAAGATTATATGCCTTACCTTATAAAATAACAAAAGATCCTAAGTTACCTTGGTTCAATTTAGAATCAACCATAGGATACTTGGAACAAATTACCTTTTATCTAAAATGAATATTATTAATAACTATATGTGCAGCTTTTGCAAAAATACACCTGAAACTATCCAACATCTGTTTTGGAACTGTGGAACAGTAAAAGAATTCTGGTCAAAACTTCAAACTTATCTTACAGAAAATGGCAATACAGCATTCGTAACTTTAACAGAAACAGATATTTTTATTTGGAAATAGTAAATTTAATACTGTTTTGAGCAAAATCATCATGCAAGCAAAACTTTACATTTATTGAAGCAAGATGCAACGTCAAATTCCACAGCTTAACCTTTTTAAAACAGAGATAATATCTTTGTACAAAGTTGAGAAACTAATCACATATAAAAACTTAAAAATGAATAAGTTTGAAACCATGTGGAGTCAATACCTCGCTATCTGTGGAACTGGAGTATAGAGATAATTTACTTACCGGTAGTTGATTTTTCCAGTATCAAACTGTAGCAAATAAACTTAATGTTTTCATTCTGGGACATGCAAAGCTTAGCTTACTAATTAGAAATAACATACCCTTGCTTATATTTTGATCTTCCTTAATCAACCTTCTTGTTGTTTCTTATAGAAAAAATAATAATTTTCGAAGTTGTGTATATTAATCCTTTAAAACTATCCTAAAACATTGTCCTTTGATAGTGGATTTATATACAGATTATTACACAGTATGGGTTATTGTTTTTTTCTCTTTCCAAAAACAAAATATGAGAAAAAATCAGTGTAGCATGAAACAAGGTTTATTTTTGATACTATAACATTAAAATTATCTGTGTAAAGCATGTCTGTATGTATTGACAATGTGGGTTTTACACTGGGTTTTGAAACAAAAAATATTCTTTAGTGCTGGCTTGCGCAGTCGGTAGCGCGGCGGATTTGTAACCGGAGGCCCCGGGTTCAATCCTCCGGGGCGCCACTGAGTTTCGTCGGTGTGTTCTTGACCAAGACACTTTCCCTTAGCCTCTTCCATCGGATGGGGACGTAAACCGGGCAGTACCGTGTATCGGTCTATCCTCCGAGCACGTTAAAGAACCATAGGAATCTATTTGATAATAAAAAGTAGGGCACGGTTCCCGGATTCCTATGTATGCCCCCTCTCTCTGGGGCAGCTCTAAATAACCTATACTGTGTTGAGGAGCCGTTAAACAACATTCGTTTAAATTCAATTCATACATTTATTATTGTTTTTTTCCACATAACCTAGCATAATAAGACTTTGCATTTTGTATACCGTATTTCACATTTTTTGTCTCTTTTTTTTCTTTTGATTTTTTAACGTTTTTTTTATTTTGCCTAAATGCGAACAGTAGTCAATTTGAAAAAATAAAGATCACAATAATGAAGATTAAACCTGAAAAAAGCTACTGTATGATATCTAAAAATGGATATATATTTACATAATTGTTATAAACTTCCATTCTTGGCATTGATCTCAGCTCTCTGAAGTGCCCAGTGAAATAACGGAGCTATTATTTTTCAACATTTCAATTAAAGACACACCCGGTTAAAATGAGATAATAATATATAATAACAGTCGTGAAAGAAAAGAATGTAGTTAGAAGAGTTTATGGATGTGTAAACGTCTTGAAAACTGGTCGACATCACATGTTAGGTTTCATCCTGCGCTAAAACGACAACTCGTTAGTCTCTGTTTCAGTGTTTGGCTACCAAGATTTAAAGGGCAAAGGTCATAGCAAAAAGAGAAGAATATGGACAAAAGAGGGCCTGAGGGAAGATTTTTGTAAATATATGGTAAACATATTTAAAAAAGACCTATTATTGTAGCTAAATAACATTGTTTTTCATTTTAAGACCAAAGGGTAATATAATAGGGCCTTAAAGATGATGAATTGAAAAGAGGGGATCAGGGAAGATAATTTTACTAACTGGGCCACTGTCTTCTAAGAGAATTTAATGCATTACAATATTAGGTAAACTATTTTATAAGAGGCTCATTATTGCAAATCCAAAAGAGGGAAACGGCTTTCAAAGAAGAAAAGAGGGCCTCATGAAAGATTTTATTGCTAAATGGGCCATTGTCTTGTAATAGCTTCTTTCCCTCGTGGTCGTTTCCAGACATGCTGTAACTTATGATATTCGATTGTTTAAATTGAATTTGATTACATTGAATTAATTCAAAAGTTAGAAATACTTAAAGAAATGCTTAATCCAGCTCTTTTTCCAAACAAATTTTTACTCCCACCAGGATTTGAACCTGGGTCTTCTACCCTAAAAGGGTAGACGTGTTTACCGATTACACCATAGAAGTGGTACATGTTTGTACTAAGAGCAAATGAACTACAAAATTAAACTGAAGTTCCTAATTTCACAGCAAAGTAGTTAAACTAGATTTAGCCCTGGCAACAGGGATTCATTTTGAATTCCAAACGATTTGACGAGGGATCAAGGAAGTTAGTGTCTCATATTGCAAATACAAGTTAAGGCAAAAATAACTGATGATAACACCATTTTAACCGATAATTTTGATCGGCAATTGGCTACTAATGACAACCCTGACGCCTATTTGTTGTGCTTATAATATAAAGCAAATAAAAATATGTGCCTAATAAATACATAATTTTATATATGCAATTAATATAACATTTAAGCATGAAATGATTTAGATGTGAGTTGGCTGATGGGAGTCATCTGACGGATAGCTGGCAACATCCGTAACATAAGGGTCATCAACATGAACCTGGTGGTTCAGTAAATCGGTTGGCTGGTTGTTTGAATGATTTACATCATTTTTAGCACATGCTAGGCCATATATGATGATAGATATCATCCATGGTGGGGGCACACCACTTTTTTCTGGGTAGAAATAGTAGTGTATACCTTCTGCCCATCTGAAAGGACACGCTTTCTTATTTATTCCAACTCGCAGTGAGAGAGGCGAGGTTTCAAACCATCCAAGCCACGGATGCAGTAAATCGGAATCAACCTTCTCAGTACATTAAACATTTAGGGCACTGCTCCCCGATTCAGATGTAACCTTTCTTAATTTTTTTTGGGCCCAGTAACTTCTAGGTATGGTTATATAAAATATGTAACCTGTTGCTATAAATACTAAAATAATTTCCTCTGCTTTAACAAGGGCTTGCAACTTTCTACTAGATACGTATCATACGATGTATCTGTAGGCAGCATTAAAAAAAAATAGTGACTGTCCCGTTCATTTGTTTTGTACAATTTAAGCAGAATTAATTTGGTACATATAAACCATCATGGTCTCTTTCAGCGTAAATCCACGTATAAATGATGTCACGGTCTCTTTCAGCGTAAATCCACGTATATAAATGACATCAGCGTAAATCAACATATAAATGATGTCACCGTCTCTTCCAATGTAAATCCACATTATAGTAACTTCACTGTTAATTTCAGGTTGAATTTGCATATAATATAAATAACTTCGTCGCATACATGTATATATATATTAACTTCAGTGTTAATTTCAGGGTAAAAATGTGCATACATAGTAACTTCAGTGTTAATTTCAGGTGAATTCAGGGACTTCTCTGTTAATTTCAGTATAAATTTGCATATATAGTAACTTCACTTATTAATTTTAGAAAAGAATAGTCAATAGAAAGAAAAAAATAAAAATATAAGAACGCTTTTAAATGCATGGGTTGACATAAGTTACTGTAAACAGTATCAAAGATAGAATTATGAAATGAATGTTTTACTGCATTTTTGTCAATTTTAAAAAAAACACGCTTGCGACCGTATGGGTTATGTTCCTAAATATATAAAAAAAAATCCACATATATAAATGACGTTGCTGATCCTTCAGTGTAAATCCACATAACAACTTCACTATCGCTTTCAGCGTAAATCCGCATGTTTAGAATCTTCACTGTCAATTTCCGGATAAATCCATACGTATAAATAATTTCACTGTCTCTTTTTGTGTAAATCCCTCTAAATAAACAATTTCAACATCCCTTTTAGTATCAAGTCGCAGTGATAAACCATGTCACTGTCTCTTTTAGCTTATTCCGTCTGTACACATGATTTCATCGTCACTGACTTTCAGTGTTAATCCACACATATTATTAATAACTTCACTATGACTTTCTAGGTTAATCCACATGTATAAATAACTTCTACTTTTTATTCGGTTTTAAATCTATGTATTTAAATATATCAATATAACGTTAAGTCTTAAGACCTGTTTAAGGAATTTTCACAGACATATTCTAACGAATATGGGACACAAGGGACCACGGACAAAAGGGACCAGACACTTGGGACCACATTTTTGGGACAAAAGGGACCACATTATGGGACACAAGGGACCATAGTTTTATTTTTGTATTGTGATACAATCATTTAATTAAGAAGCTGGATTATAAATGCAATCAGTTATCTATCTTCATGAAATGGCTATTTAAACAATTTATATGATAAGAACTCACAAATGACATATGTATACAACTAGTAAAACAAATAAATAATTGTTGTTTTTGCATACCTTTATATAAAAAATCCTGGATTTAAATATCCTTATCCTTAAAAGATCCATATTATGGGAACAATTTCACAAACAAATAAATACTATTAGTAAGCTATTATTTGTTTTCTATTTAATTTTTTGATGATTTGAACTTATTAGTTTAAATATTTTTCAATTAGTATGGCCCTTTAAGGAAAATATTAAGTTGGTAACTGGTTCCAGAATTCTGCATGCACTAATTATTAATTACATGAAAATTACTTACAATGAATATAAACACATGACAGTAGACTCCATCATGTTTAAATAGTATAAGATCTAATATTATGAACAGTTAATTTTAATTAATTAAACTTAAATTCTGGAAAAAGAATGAACATTTTAACCTATAACTTTACTGAATAATTGGCCATCAAATGATATTCTTGAGTTTAAGTTATCCTTTAAATTATCATTTAAATAATCAAATTATGATATTTACCATTGCAATACACAACTATTATCAATGTAAATCTACATTTTTAACTAATTTTTGAATGGTCCTTTTTGTCCCCAAATGTGGTCCCTTTTGTCCCAAAATGTGGTCCCAAGTGTCTGGTCCCTTTTGTCCATGGTCCCTTGTGTCCCACTACCATTCTAACTATCTGGGTTCCATTAATTACGGGTGGGAGTGTTCCTGGTGGTGTTCCTTGTTGTTCCAGGCAGACAGTGTTCCCTTTATTGCGCGTTTCTTTTTCCCATATCCCCGTGCCACTAAAGCAAGTCTCCACTCCTCAAATGACGACTCTACCAGTGGTGTCATTAAGAGGCGGGAGGCAGGGATTCTCCCTGCTACTTTGACTGGTCTACCTGGCTACTATGAATACTTTTACTAGTTTTTTATACAAGTATCAATAGAAATACCCGGCTATTCTGCTCTTGGTTCCGCTTTCTTATAAAGGTAATGACACCCCTGCTCTACCCTGCCCTGTATATATTGGTAGATGATAATTTCCATACATCATGATGCCCATGTGCTCGCACTTTTAGTTCTAGATGAAGAAGAGGTAAAACCTCTTAATAAACTAAGAAGCGCCCACGTTTGACGGGAATCATCATCTTGTTTACCTAAGTATGCATACGTTATTATATCAGGAATCTCTATGAATACTCCCTGATAAAACAAATAAATATGTAGGTGTAGTACACCCATTGCAATACAGGAAGTGTTGTCCTGGGGTAGTCGCATAATGGCGTCAATAAATAATTCTCATTTCTTTTTGTAAAAAAAGGCATTTTCACTAATTTAAAGTGCTATTTTTGGTTTATATCACATTGTTGATCTATTTGTTACATTTTTCAAGCATTGCCATGTTAAAATTGTGAGTTTTTAATTTATTTTGCTTATATGGAAATGAGTGTATGAATACAATATTATGGCATCTCAGTGTTTATGTTTTTAAAGGGACCATTCATTCATGAGACAAGTTCTTTCTTAGAAGATACATGACCCCCATTTTTCTGTGGATTTTTTGGCAGCATATGTGTCATTTGTGATGAGAATGTAAGTTATTCATTTTTAATTTGGGCCCAGATATGAATGACAACATGGCATTTAAATTTTAATTCACACACAACTCAATGCAACAATCAATGGGTGTGTTACACCTGTACCGCATTTTCGGAACTTGCCAGCAGTCGCCATTTTGTTTATCTTATAACTGAAGAGGTCGCTACTACAGAGTTGTCGTTTATTGAAAATAGTTCAATATGGCCACGAGTACTCTCCGAGTCGGAATCCCGAGTGACGGAATCCGACGAGGCAGTTCCGATTGCTTGCGCTGTATGACGTCAAACGTTCTCAGCTTGTTCAAGATGCTTATTAATGTTATGTGAACTGATGCATATGGTGGGTTTATATCGGGTGTGTGCAAGGTTTGGGAGCATGGCAAGTTTGTTGTAATTAACATTTCATTAAAATTACTGTTGAATTTGTCTTCGTGACGTATATTTACCAAGTGACGTCATGTAACGTGGCGCCTCCAACGGATGAAATATACGCGGAGAATTAATGGCACAGCTGTGTTTTATCGTAGAATAACATACAGCTGTCTCTCTTATTTGTGTATATGAAAGACTGCACAGGTCGTGTTAGAATAAGGGTTAATATTAATTATAGGAATAGTTAAAAATAAACTGTTTTGCATATTAGATCTGCTAACTCTTGATTACATTGCACCAGTTTTGTAATGCTTGTTAAGTAACAATTTCAAGATTGCCGTGTGACACCAATTTGTAAGAGAAATAATGCCGTCTTTGGTTCTTGGACATGACGTCAGCTACGTTACGCGGTTGTGACGCGTTCACTTGTTTAACGTTACTTATATGCATATACTATTGTAAGTAAGATTTCAAATAAGTTAGAGTCTGGTCTCAACGAGGTGATTTATTTAAATAACGTGCGGAGACAGGCTCTGTTTTGTAATTTGGTGTACTTAATGACCCTGTCCGTACTTTAAATTACATGTATTGGAAGTTAGAGTATGGTAAGCCCCTTTGTTTTTTAAAAAAACTAAACAAAACTAAACGATTTAATGCTACGCGTTCATCAAAGGCATTTCACCGACCATACAACAATGGTAAATACAAATATTAAGGAATGCATGACCGTATTGTACGATAAACCATGCAAATAATTTACTGTGTACCCCAACACAGTGACTCGATTATCATTCACTCGTGTAGAACGATAAATAAGTCATGACTTTAATACACTCATGTGATGAAGTTTCACCATCAACGAATCAGTTATTTCATAAATACACCACATGCGTGTCATGTTGATTTAATGAAATGAGTTGAATACGAGTTTATGATGAGGTAGATAGAGATTTAACAAAGCAAAATATAGCATTTTTCGATACTGTTTTGATCCGAACTAGCTAGTTTTTGAACATGTTTAACTACCAGGTGCTAAATCTAGCGCATCTTACGAAGAAGAGATCACAGAAAAGTTCATCTTGATATAAAATGTTCTAAAATGCTAATTTATCAAATTATAGACATCATTGGTCAAATCATCACAGGGTTGTAGTTCTGTCATATTATTATGTTAAATTTGATAGGTGTCACACAAACATGAAATTCCAAAAGGAAAAACACTAGTAAATATTTCTTATGTTTTAAAATTGTAGATATTGGATTAATGAATAATTTAAGCCTGAAGGTATCCTATAAATTGTGTTGATCTCTATGGACAAAAACAGTACAACGGGACCCTACGGAAAAATAAGTGTGATGCGAGACGTAAAAAACTAAATCTCACATTAGCTGATGTTCCAAACGTATTGTACCAGTCCAATTCTTCTCCCCCGAACGACACACTTGTTTCTTCGAAATCCTCAACCAGTGTTTTCCATGGCATATTAAAGTCTCTGCCCGAATCTAGAAAAATAACTCCCAGAAGGATTTTCTTCAGATCGCATCTCCGTTGACCAGGCATCCAATCAAAACAGCGAATATACCAAAGGTACTTAGTTGGACATGACGAGAAGAACATACTCGTAGAGCCTGTAATGTAATTGTACATGTATACTGAACAAAAAAAGAAACTTCCGCATTTTAAGCTGTGATTTGCATAGGGTTGACTTTGTTACACTTTGTACACCAATCTAGATATAATTTCATCATCATATACCTATCACTCAATCATTCTGATCAATATTAATAATCATCAAAAACCAGAGTTAGTGTTTGCTGCTAAAACATGTTTTATTCAAATTGCGCAATCACTATATTTGTATTATAAAGGGAGGTAATCTGAAAATATTCGTTCTTGAAAGCTGTATGTCGCAAAAGTGAGTGAACAGGTCAGCTTACTTTCTGCGTCTTTTAAGTGCTGGGGTTATCTTCTGTTTATTTCAATAGAACAAAACTGTGTTTAATCAAAGTTTAAACCACAAAGCCCGGAAATGCTGTTTAAACCAAAACAAGGGAATAACTTTGCGTACAAGTTTGATTCAAGAAAAATTGTTTTCATGACAGTGCTGGCCTTTTAACAAAGGTATTAACATAAACGACCAAACTAAATATATGTTCATTGTGTCTACATGTATGGGTAAAGTTGCGGATGTTTCTTTTTTTGTTGAGTATATATTCCTCGGTTTGGTCATTCTCTCTTCGAAGAAATGTGTATAATTACAAGATGGTAGCTTTTTGCATCCTTTTTTTTTTATATATAAAACAAAATAAAAAAACATTTGATGTCTGTCCGATCATAAAAATATAAATAAAGGTATTCATTTGTCATATGTATTTTGATCAGACACCTTCATGTGAGTTGATCTCTACAAATCATACCGTTTGATGTTGATTTATATGAAATTCATTTTACATCCTGTACTTCTAGGATTTCTGGAAAAGGTGTTAATATGTTTAATTCACCTTTTTCTGCGTAAAGACTGAGTGCCACTAAATACTTTTCCTTACGTCACTTGTATAACAAGTTAGCTAAAAAGAATGTAATTACATTATTTTATTTCGTGGAAATTTCCATGAGAAAGGCTTTGAAAGCACAAACATCACTCATTGCTCTAACTCTGTACACATTTCAATGTTTACTATAATCGTGTGTAGTTGAATATTGACATGCATTTCCATTGGAGGGTATTTTTTCAAAAACATAATTTTATTTTTTATTTTTTTATCAAATCTTTTAGATCCTAGCTGGTGGAACTTTATGTACATTCTTTAAAAAAAAAAACTACTGCGTATTTCAAACAGATATGCTTATTGCCAGAACACAGCCCATATCGTTGTAGTATGATGAATGACCTCAGATAATGCTTCGGTGTAACACCGAACAGCGGAACAACCCAGCTCGAACAACCCTTTCGATTTCCGTATGCGGTATCTTAACGGTAACGGACATTCGATGAAGAACTAGCTGAACGATGATTCGGTCTTTGTATATTTACTGCACGCGTAGTTTACGGCATTTCTGTCATGGTGTTATAACACTCCCACACCGCAAGTATGTAATATTTCTATGTTGTTTTTTATCACGAAATAATCTAATCGCGTTTAATTTTCAATTTAGGTTAAACAATATTTTATTCTCAAATGTAAACAGTTGTTATGGTCACACAATATTGTAATGAATTTAACACAATTTGAAAACGTTGATTCGGAAAAAAGCTTTTAGCTTATATCAATCCATTTCCATATTCTCAATTTATGTTTCTCCGTTCACATATAATTGTCTTTGTTTTAAAACATAATTGTTTACTAGAATGACAACATATTCTTTAATAAAACAGAAATTAATGATGAACAAGTAACCATAGTATGTACATTGCAGATAAGAATTTATATAGGAATGGGCGGTAATGAATGTTGTAAGAAGTTGAGGCGCGACCCATTTGTATATTTGACAATACAGTATGTTTAAACCATTGCAAACACTGTTGTGACAGTCAGTGAGTTGTCAGAATATATGCGTTGGTGCTGCTGCTGCCTTCTTTTTACTGATGCCCATTGTGTGTTGGTGGTTGTGTTGGTTGTTGTGGTGCTGTTGTGTTGTTTTTTTTAAAACATTATCATTAACATTAGTATTAACGAATGTATTTGCATGATTGTTTGTGGTATTAAATTATGTTCACTCCGTTTCATTAGCATTTTTTGCATTAGTTAAAAAACAATCAACATACTGAAGTAAATAAGGATTAACAGAAATAAACATGAACACATATATCTAATAATACCTAAGAAGCATTAACAACTGAACCCAGCCTAATTTAAGCACCTTCGAGATACATACCGTCTGACCATGTGAACACTGCTGAGTCGGTACCTGACAGGGGAAACATTCTTGTTTTGTCTTTTACACAGTCCAAAGGACTAGAACTATTCCTAAAATAGATGTGAAAGTATAACGAATAATCTAGTGACGGTAAAACATATATTTCTTAAACATGGTCTGTATATTTTACTGTCACAAATTAAAACAGCGCTTTATGACAGGTCTGACATTGAATGAGATAATGTATTTCTAGAAAAAAAGGTATGGTATAAAGGTATAAATATGTTTATTAAACGAATTTTCATGCATCGCGCATTGTTCAGAGAATGCCAATTGTAAAGTTAAATAGGCCAAGCAATATTATTTTAATTTCAAATGATAACGACCAACATAAATACAAACCCGTAGTTATGACGATATATTGAAATAAATACTGAAAAGGGGATGCCTTGCAAGCAACAAACACAAACGAGATAAAAGTAGCAGACTCGGCTTTATTGAGTCTGTTCATGAGAGGTAATGTGAAGTGCAACACCTCTCACGCCTCATATCATTGGCCTAAGCGAGAATCTTCTTTAAAGTCACAGAGATTGGGCTTGATGATCTCAAAGACCAGTACGTAATAACACTACTGATCTGTAGTCGGGCGACTTTTTACGGCCACGACACGACACAGCACTAAACAAACGGTAGTTTGAATGTCGATAGTTACCGAAAAGCAACATTATGACCATCACGATACTGCTAATACACTTAGTCTTCGAACGTTTGCTACACATGTAAGGCAGAACGTATTAAAGGGACTCACGGCAATCTTTATTTTAAAACTCAGGGCGTCCCGTTAGTTTTTCTGCATATCTTGCATTTGTTCAATTATAAATATTAATTATAAGAATAGTATTAAGCAATGTGTGTTTTGTATTTTATTATTTTTTGATATTATTGCACCAATAATATATTAATACGTATAGTATAATAAGATGAAATAGTGAATAGTTAAAATTTGATTTATTTAAATGTAACCAGGGTAAACGTAAAAATGATACTTTTACTGGATATATAAATCGCGACACCCATTTCAAACACTTCAAGATTGCCATGTGTCCCTTTAAAAGTGTATTTACCAACCCAAGCGTCCCGGCTATTTCTGCGGTGTATGTGCCGGACCTTCTCTTTGTGAATCGTACACTGGAATCGTATAGAGGACTATTTAATCCTTCGCTATCCGAGGCCTTGGCAAAGAAGTCAATATATAGGACCTTTCTATCATACTGTAAAAAAAATAATATTATTACTTAACCTCAATCGATGTTGGCCTCCGTCCCATTCAGTTTAGTTTAATAATAGTTTATGGCAGATATGTTACAATACATCAATTCAACATCACAATATTCATAGAAACATATGCAAATGGATTGAACTACAAGTTATTACAACATTAGTTACAGTTCTCTCCATTGTGGCTGAAAAAGTGTACATGATTATCGGTTTGAAATTGTAACAATATATTTAAATATAAATTTGATAAGGAAAAACGAAGAAAAAATATTTAAAAAAAAATCCAAAAACGTAAACTCTGCCGTGCCATTCTACCCCACGCAATCTCCACCGAAATAACACCACAATATCCCCGTTCAGGCTGATAGAAACATATAGACAAAGTACAACGTTATATTGATACAAAGTTGAGGATTTTGGAATCGTTTAGTGTTTTTAATACAGTTTTGAACTTGAGTAAATAGAATATGATTTTCCTCGTCCGTTAGATTCAGAAACATATGCATTTACATTGACAAGCACGTTACCGGAAATTGTCATACCCAAACATCAGATTCGGTATCATGCCAATCGTTGGGGCGATTGTTTCAGCCAAAGATACGGTCCATATATGTTTGCTTTTTAAAGTAAATAGACGAATGAGAATTACAATTGTTTGTGTATGTTTTCAAAGATGTGTATATATAGGTAATCGAAAATTAATCTTTGTTTTTCAATAATTGTAATGTTATGAAAAAAATGGTGAAAACGTTCAGTGACTCTATTTTTCCTCTTTTTAGTGACATTTTGGAGTTAGACTGTCATCTTCAAAGACGTCTAGTGAAAAAAAAGTGTGATGACCTACCTTTTTTTGATAATTTTGTATCTAAATGATACCAAAGAAACTTTAAGTATCAATGCAATACAAATCTCAGCACTACGTACTTTCCAAGCCAACCCCACAATTGAAAAAAAAAGAAAAATCTTATTTTTAAATCAATGGATAAATTCTACTCCGAGTGGCAGAGCTACTTGGAAACAGAGTTGTGCATGCCTGGAATAAACTTCCCAATGAAGTAATTGAGGCGACTTCGCTCAATGCGTTTAAAAGTTACGACACCCCACTAAATTTTCTCCAAGATTTATATAACAACCGGAAGTCAAAAAAAAAAGTTTGAAAAAGCACTATCAAGAAGTACCTTAGAAGCGAATCGCTTACAACAGTATCTACTACAGTAAGAATACAGTAAGAATACACATATATATTTTGTTGACAACATAAATGATCACAAATGACGCAAAACATATGAAGAAAAAGAAAAAGAAAAAACAAATGCTTAAAATGTGATATGTTACCATCTTAAATCCTACATTATATCCATTAGAATGTAAAACAAGAAACAATTATGTTGTCAAATATAACTACGATTTAAAAAATAAAATTCTTAAACTTGAAATGTCAAAACTTGCTAGCCAACATCTTTAAGTTAATTACTCAAACTGGATAAATCCCCATTTAGGATGTGCCTTTTTCATATTATCCGACAATATAAAACCATTTTTGGATAAAAATTCTAAAACAAAAGTTTTTAAAATTTCCTATGCATCAAAATTTTGCATTGAAAATGGCCATCAAAAACAGATTTCGTACATGATTTTTTTTGTACAATTCTCGCCGGGCACAGCCCGGCGTCGAAGTTGTCCACTAGTAATCACTTTTTCGGTTATGGCGGCGATTACCGTAAAAAGTCAATAAATACTTTCGCGAAAGTCGTGAAAACAACACGGACGAGCAAAGCTCGACAAACGAGCCCCGAAATTAAACAACACTGAATTGGCTTATCCCCAAATAACAATGGCGAACCAGAGGCTATCATCCCACCCGAAACCATCACACACCTACAATTTGACAAGCAATGTTAGCATATGCTTCTCAGATTTTAAGGGCCTCGTACGGGGTCATTATCATAGGATTTAGCAATTAAATGTTTTCAAAATGCACTAGAATTCACATTATGTCATGTAGAAAACAAAGAAACTTCGGTAAGAGTAAGGGAATGAGCCTATACACTGTCTCAGGGGCGGCTCTAAATAATCTATAATGTTTTGATGAGCCGTTAATAGCATTCATATTAAATTCTCTGATAATGATATGCATATTATGACCACTCAAAATTAATTTATTAAAACATAAAATTAAAACAACACTTTAATTTGAAATGAAACAACAGGCCTAGATTTGTGAATTTCCCACTTCGCTGTACTTCTCCCATAGCTTGACCCCTGATATATTAATATTATGTTCAGAATTGTCCAACTTTTTTTCCAGCAGCTGTGCTGCAATTTCTTGTTATTTTTTTGAAAAGTAAGGTATTTTTATTTACCACTAAAATGTCTGTTTCACTGATATACAACTTATTTAGGTAGTAGATGAATCTTGTCTGAAAAGTCCAAAAAACCTTTGGCTGAAACAAGCGCCCCAAACAATAAGTCGCTAGCAATGGCCCGGTTAATGTACTTGAATTATATAATAATTGTAAATTGAGTTTTAATTATGAATCATGCCTTGATATTTTACCATGTAATCTCAGACCATATTTGACAAAATTCAGAATATCAGCACATTCGTTAAGAATACAGACCGGTAGATACTCTCGTAATAGAATACCTAGAAATGAAAGATATTGTCAATGCTGCCACAGTATTGATTTGGAAGATGAATACCATTTTATTTTGATTCGTCCTTGTTACACAAGAATCCGGACAATTTATATTAAAAAATATTATTAGAATAGACCTAGTATGTTCAAATTCTTAGAATTAATGCAGACACAGGATAAGAATATTGTTATTAAGTTAGCACAGCTTTAGCTGTAAGGAATACAATCTTGATTAATTAAACAATGTTTAGCTCTTTTGTATTTTCATTCTCATATATCAGTTATTTAATATTAATGTTGCTCATAGCAATTGTATTTTTGTCTAAATTACTCCACTTATTATGCATGAAAATTTATGTATGTATATATAACGATGTACGTATGTACAAGTTAAATAAAATATATGTTCTGTTCTGTTCTGTTCTGATGATGCTGTCGATGACTCCTTCAACAGTACCACCAACCTTCGATTATAAGCGTTCTCTCCAAATAAAGGAATAATTAAACTACAAAACCGTTTATCAAAACTCTAGCCAGGTGTTCATTCATGTACTAGTGTATATGCGCCGATTAAAAGTATAGGTTTATTGGTGGGTTCTTAAAATACCCGAGATTTAATCTGCGTAAAATTAAATATGAGTTGGTAACTCTTAATTAATTTGATGTTCCAGTTTGGGGTTTTGCCTTGCTGGTTAAATCCGTTTATGCCGTGTCTATAGAGTTTGGATTTTCAAAATATACAAGTTATATATATACCTCGTCTTCGCCTCGAGACTGCACTATTTTTTTTGTATTTATCGTGTTCGACGATACCAGATTTCTCGTTTTATATTTCTTTCAGTAGGTTTAGAAACGGTGTACATAATTATGTTGTAAAATGTTGTTGTTGTTGACGGGATAGCTACTTTAAGGAACTTGTCCCCGGAATTAAAAAGGTCAATACAACTGAACTTAAAAAGCTTTTACGGTTAAGTTATAAATGACAAATACACTGTTATCCCTATTTCTCGACACCAACAAGTGTGTAATGTTATATAGAAGTACAAAATAATAAACCGAACTTTGTTTTACTCATATAAGCAAAGATTGTCATTTACCGTCTTTTATCAATAGACGCTTGCTTTATTGTTTTCTTGTTCTTGTTATATTTTCCTCCTCTTCTGGATTGCCGGCTTTATCTAGAACGTTTTTGTACATCATCATCGTATGATGCACACACACGTACGCAACATTTGGCTTTCATTATTACAACTCAAAATTAATGTTCCGAACAGCTGTATTGCTATACAATATCGTTGCTTCCCCAGAACAATAGTTCACTGGAATTCCCTTCCCTCAGATATCCCCACACTACCCAATATAGAGCTGTTCAACTCTGCAGTTAGCATAGTGGAACATGACTCGCCATAAGTAGCCCCAGAGTTGTTTTTATTTTTAATCTTTACTTACTTACTTACTTTTATTCTATTAACACGTCTATGTCAGATAGACGCGCGCCATTCCTAGGTTCCATCACTGAGGGGTTTGGAATTAAAGCAAGATAGATAGTCAGACGTTAGTAGAATGCCGCGAGGAGGCCATGAAGAGGAGGAAAATAAGAAATACAAGATAAAGCAAGCCCCTATTTTTAAACTATATATATAAATTCCTTTTATTTACTTTTTGTTGTTGTTGAAAACATGGATTTTACTTATCATGCAAATAATGGCCAAGAACGAATATAGAGCCTGTTATTAATTAAATGTGTTGTGATTGTTATTCGAAATACAATCGTAATCTAATACACATTAATATCTTATTTTATTAGTGTCGGTTTTCCTCTATCACTTAATACACAGACAGTAATATAATACACAGACAGTAATATAATACACAGACAGTAATATTACATACGTATGTATCAATCCTCTCGTGACATCGGTTTGGGTATCCTCAAAGACTTGGCATTGGAAGATGCGCCACAGGAAGGAGCGGATTCATCTCCTATTGTTGCAATGGCAAGTAAACCTATGGTGACGAAAGTCACCAGAAAACGAGTCAGCATCATTTTCCGGCAGAAAAATAGCTATAAAACCGTTAAGAATAACGCGGTATAAAACAATATTTTGTCTTAGGATCTACATCGAGTATAAGTAACTTAATATATAGCTGTACAAAAAGATGCCTTTGGCGGATTTTAATTGCCTTATATGCCACGTGTATTGCCTTATTTCCGTTGCGGACTAAACGATTCACTTAAATGTAGTTGATCAAATTCGTGCATTTTGATTGGCTGATTTACGAAGCGTTGCGGCCTGAAAGCTCCAGTCATTTACAATAATAAGGAACACCATTTATATAATTTGTTCAATAAATAGCGCGTAAAGCACCAGCTTTTATTTGTTTAACAAAATAAACAAACGGGATAAAACAACTCGCAATTAGTTATGGTAAAATTGCCCTTCGTTGCAGAGATATATCTGCACATTGTATGAAAAGCTATCAAGTATGTTTTAACTCACATTGTGACTTTGCTTACTTAATTTTATAACGCGAAACATCGATTTAAAACAATGGGACTCTCTTAACAATGACAACTTGGACACGGACACATAACGACTTTTAAACCCAACTAATAGTATTGACTTTTAAGATAGGTTTTGAATGTTCGTAAGCGACACATCGCCGTTTTGATATGTATAATATAGTAATACGTTTTGATGTTTGTCTGCAATCTTGTATTGTCGTGCCCTCAATGGTTTAATCTCTTGTTGCAAAGAATTCGCCAAGTCACTGAGTACCTTCTTTGTGACTTTCTAGGTTATTGTTTTTTATACATATATTGTTTATATATACGAGCATCTTTGCGTTTTACTTATTTTGCCTATTAATGCTGCTTTGTTGGTTAGAGAATAGTTTATGGCGGAGATTTCTTTATTTACACTGTCCCGTTTTATTGGGATGACAGTAGGGTAAGTGTGAGGTTTGGTGGACCATAGAACCTGGTTTAAACGCCCAGCGGCCCTTTTTGCTACTGACCATTCCAAGAAGGCGGTATCCCTATTGTCAACATTTTTGTGTTTTTGACGTCATATGGCTTTATGTCATATGCCTTTATTGTTGATTACCATTTCCATTCATGTTGGTCTTTTTGCGTGTTTTGGGTTTACAGTGTTCTGTGAAAGCTGCATTTCATGTTCGACTTTAGACTTATTTTAAAGGGACACACGGCAATCTTGATTTTTAAAAAACTCACGGCGTCCCGTTAGTTTTCCTCTTAACTTGCATTTGTTCAATCATTAATATTAATTGTTAGAATAGTTCAAAGCAAATTATTTTTGCATATTACTAACTTTTTATAATATTGCACCAGTAATATATCTAAAAATTTGGTAAAATAGTGAAGAAAGTTGAAATCTCAATTTTTTATTTAATTATATGCAAGCAGTTTTAAAGTCAAAATGACGCAGGATAAGTAAATTGAGGAGAATATTTTAATGTTTGAATAAAACTCGAGATTGCCGTGTGTCCCTTTAATTAATTGACATGTTACAGAGCGGACAAGATCCCGACAGACGTACAGATGAGAGGAGGGGAGTGATGTCATGGCGATGAATGTATCCGAAGGAGCTTTCATTCTAGTGATAAACATGCCACATGAGACGATTTCATTAGTACAATTATTGTCATTATAACACAAAAAGGTCATGTAAACGGAATTTGTCATAACCTGCTATGTAGCACAAACAATTTCAATTTGACAATTTTTCCGGAGAATATGTTTTATCTGCCATTGTTAGAAACTAGTACATTGTAATTGTATTTTTGATGAAGGTAATCGTTCGATCTATCCCATTAGTGAAATATACATTTAAATACTGATAATTAACAAAGTTACTATCCAGTTGACAATCTACAATTACTTGAAGGCAATTGATACTTTACTTTACTTTAAACATATTTTATTGCTTTTCTTCTATATACAAGCAAAAGGGTTGGGCCACAATTTCATCCAACATTAATAAAGGCCCGTCCCAACAATATTGTAATTAACACTTAACAAGATGGCAATACAATTAACATAAAATATTCAAATACATTTTTCGATGAACAAAAGAAGAAGAAAAAAGAAGAGGAGTTAGTAGAATAAAGTTCTAGGAAAAACTAAACAAGAAGGAATGAGTGATGATGCTGTGGTTGTAGGATCCTGCCCCGAGCGGTTGTCATAATAGTGTATATAATGTCTAGTCGTTATCAAATCGTTTAGTATCTTTAATGTATATTTGAACATGATTAAAAATTGTACTATTATCTTTATCTGTATAACTTTCTTTTCCAAATAAAAATACACGAACGCTGAGCGGGTGAAATGGACGGGTAGCATGAAAAAGACGAAGTCGTTCATTTAAATAAAACGGACATTGCATAAAATAATGTTCGGCGTCCTCCTTTTCATGCCAACACTTCTCACAGGTTGCGTTTTCTTTGATTTTGTTTATAAACAAATCATATTTCAGGTTACTGCATTTGTTTCTTATCCGTGCATGAAATACAGACAATCTACGAATTCCAGAAAAGTAAAAAATAGGTATTTTGGGCGGATTAAAGTATTGATTTGTAATAAGAGTTTTAAAAGCAGAAAGAGAGTCTGCATTTCGTATGTTTTCAGGTAGTGTAAATAGCTGCGTTCTCATAGGTAATCGTTCGATCTATCCCATTCATAATTTTTCATTGCAGAGATGTTGAGATTTTATCTTATTTTCAGTAGGTGATAAAATTTGTGTTAATCGGTTTTTATCCTTAGGTTCTATAGTAAAACAAAAATCTTTGACCAAGTAAAACAATGATAATTTTCAAGATTATGATTTTGAAAGATATGTATGTTGAATCAGTTTGCATGAATGTGCATGAAATATGCAGGGTTTTAAAAGAACCACATTGTAGATACCTTAATTTTAACAGTAAACTTGGTTGAACATCAAGGATAAAGACCGAGTTTATCACCTACCAGAATGAATTAGGTAGGTCTTATTTCTGGTCACTGATTGGTCAGTTTTATTGATGATGCTCTATCAAAATTATGAATAAGTGAAATATAAATTTAAATACTGATAACAAAGTTACAATTCAGTTGACATTTCGGTTAGACAATCTACAATTACCTGAAGGCAATATAAATTGATAATAGGTAAGCAAGCCATAATTAAGAAAAAGTAGTTAACATACCATCGCTAATATGCAATGCTTTATGAGACATTTAATTTATTTTAAAATTTAAAGAAATGGTTGCGTGTTTTAAGATCAACTCTTCAAACTTTTAACTTCTGGTCTTATTACCGTTAAAGATTACGTTAAACAATATTGCGCTAAAGCTTATGAAAACGATGAAATTAATTTATTTGGGTCTATTCAAAATTCAGGAAACGTTTTTGGTAACATTGTCATTTGCATTAAACGTCCAGTTTCATCTATAAGTAAGTACCTATGACTTCTCTAAACTATACTCAATCACCGTATCAAAGACAAGCTTATTGCTATTGCTTCCAAAAAAAATCACTAGAGAAAAAACTACATTTTTGGCCTGTAACAATATTAAAGCGTTTTTTACCAACGACAGTTTAGACATTTACACTATGTGAAGCACATATTTTCCTATTGGATTATATGTCTTCTTGATTTGAACATGGCGAAAAAATTAGTAAAATCTATGTCAAGAGAGAGGATTTTAATTTTCATATTGTTAATTATCCCCATTTAGATGGTAATGTACCCCCGAGCTACTTCTTATGGGGTCTATGTTTCGCAACTTATTCGTTTTTCTTGAGCTTGTAGTCGAATTTAGGACTTTACTATTAGTAAAATATTTATAATTAAAAGGCTACTCCAGCAGGGCTACAGTTATCATAAACTCTTTTCGAGGACTATCACAACCTGACTTCTATTGATTATGCGATGACCGAACAGATTGTGGAGCCTATGATGACGTCTACCTATATCCTTATAAGAATGTAGCTTTGGTGTTTGCCCTTTAATCTTGTTTTGTCTCATCCTTAACGGTTTGTTCTTTTGTTGCTCTGACTTCTGCCAAGTCATTCAGTATTTACCTTTTGGCTTTCTAGGCTTTTTTAATATTATATAAAGATGATCATTTATGTGTTTTACTTATATTGCCTATTAATGCTGCCTCCTTTATTAGAGATGACGGGATATCTTTATTTACACTGTCCCGGTTATTGGGAAGAGTGAGGTTGGGTGCACCCTAAAACCTGGTTTAAACCCCCAGCCGTATTTGTTGCCACTGACCAGTCCAAGGCGGTTGCCCTATTGTCAGACTTTTTGTGTTTGTGATGTCTTTATAGTTGTTGTTTGTTTCTGTCTGTATTTGTGGTTCACTATTGGCCTTGAATGCTGCTTGTCCTGTTCGAGTTTTATATTTACTTTGAGCAACATAATGCCACATGAAACGTTTTGGACATACACTGTTGTTGTTCTCATTAATGACCATTTTCTATTGTGGTATAATCGTCGTATTTCTTTCTTTTTATTTTGAACCCTTCTCTTTCTGTTTCTTTTAACCTTTCATATAGTAATGTGTTTAAGAAATTAAGAACATCGTGGCATAAATATTGTTTCTGTAATGGTTGTATTGAAAATAAATATTAAATACAAACGAAATAGAATTCAGAAAAAAACGTCTAATAGAAATACAGGAGGGAGCATACAGATTTACCAACTATGATTTTTGAGACTTAAGACTGAGACACATATTAAGACATGGTCTTGATTACTTGCTTTGTGATTTTAAAAGCGTTTATTGTTTTAAAGTCATGGACACAGAATCATATTTGAGTTATATTGTCTCATTTTTATATTACCTTTTAACGCCACCTAGTTTGTTAACTCTTTAACAATAAAAAGATACATGAACAATAGAGTCGACCTCAGTAGGGTTATTTATTTTATCGTACCCATTGTTTGTCAAAAATTAAAGTTCGACATGAAAACGTTTGTATCTAGTACCTTTACACACTAAACAATAGAAAATAGAGCCGAGTTGTAGTTATGTTCTCTATGGACAAATGTAAACACTCTTTAAAAAAAAAGAGTTAAGTTCGGCATGCATGCAAAACTCTTCAGGTCTCACTACACAGTTAGCTCCCTTGCATGTGACTGTAGGTGACTCTTACACCATAAAAAGTAGGGTGTGTTCTTCGGTTTGAGATATTTTTAATAATTGCCCATGGATATTTTCTTTTCCTGTTGCAGGTGAGAAAACAATAGCGTGATGAACAGCGATTAGACGACACTGACAGCAAAATGAGGATTTTTAAGAGCAGCAGTAACTGCATTTTTTTACCAAAAAAATACTTTTAGACTGTAAATGTTTCATTCAGAATGGAAAATTGGACTTTATTCCCAATGGCCAACACACTTAATTCGAAGTGTGATGTGAGTCATCCAACACGCCACGGATAGACTCGGTGTCTCACATGTTCAGCGAGCGCTCTTCCACTGAGCTACACCCCCATATGTCATTAACTCAGCTGTATATTGTATAGAATGCAATAAGCACTCTGTCCTTTTAACAATTACTATCGTAGTTAATGACAATGAAATTCAAGGCAGCTATTAACTCTCGTCGCGAAATTATTTTCTTGATGAAGTATTGTGGATCTGAGAGTACTATGTAATGGCAACCCAGTTTATTACCGGTTACGGAAATCGATGAAGCAGTTTCTATAGGTGAGAGATCGTCATCGTCTTTTTCCGTGATTTTCCTTAGTGGAACTGACGATTACGGAAATTAAGACTTGAATCGGAACGTGATTTAGTACAGAGAATTATTTTTAATGTGCAAATAAAATGAATTTGAACTTAGAGAGTTAATGCGTGGACATGTATTATTACTCGTTTTTATTAAATTATATTTGTGATATTTTAAAGCACCAAACATTGAGGTTAACAATGTGCTTGTACGACAGCTCAGATAAGCTTCTAGTTAAGTAATTACTGTACACGCTCTGTAAATAAATATTGCACGATATTACACTAAACGTTAATATTTAAAAATGAAAACCGTACAAACACATTGTTCTAGATATAAATTGAAGAGTCAGTGTATGTTTAGCATTGGCATGTAAGTTACATATCCACGTAAAGCCCCTATAAAACAAAGTATACCAGCACACGAGCTTGCGCACGTGTTTGTATAAGGTATTATTCAGGAGAACGAGTAGTACGCTGTGTGTCGGCAATATGAAAAGAGGGTAAAACACAGGCATTTAATGTATTTCATTCAAATCATATAGTGCTATAATACTTTCAACATAAACTAAAATTAAATATGCTTGTAATGTTACTCTTCATTGTGCTACCAAGGCATGCAAAGCTAAAATCCGAAGTGTAAATTAATTTAGGTTATTTAGACTAGTGGTTAATTTTCATAGCAAGGCTTTAAATGACTTTTTGGAGGTCATCGTGTTCAAAGCTGGCACTCATGCTTAAGTTGTTCGGTAACATCCCCTAATCAGTCGTAGGTAGGGTGCCAAGCTGAATTATGCAACGTAAGCAAATTATGAAGGCTCAAAGGTCATCAAGTGCATTTCTGAAGAAAAAATACTAAAAAATACTGAAATGTCAACAGAGCTTTTTTTTTTTTAAATGATATTACATGATAGGTTGTTGCTTTGTGCGCGATATAAAGGTCATTTAAAAAAAAAAGAGTCATCGGGTTCAAGGTCACTGTTACTAAAAATAGACAATCGGTTTCCCCTCAATAACTTTTTTGTTAGGAATGAGATATTTGACCGATATTGCTGTGAAGGAAGCTAAAATGAAAAGAATCTGGGGATTACGTTTTCAGTCACTAAGGTCAAGGTCACGGATACTAAAAATAGAAAAACTGTTTCAGTGAAGAAAATACCTATAAAAATTAAGTGTCAATTTTCCATCTGTTTTAGGTAATATCTGATAAATAAAGATACTTTCACAATCTGCATGATTTAAGTTACGTTATAAATGATACTAAATCACGACAACTTGATTATTTGCACTTGATAACGTTGCAACTGTAGATACTGATTTGACCTATGAAGCATTATTGCGGAATCTGTGGCCGAAGTTTGTCAACTAGTTAAGTGACAGACACATACCTTCACTCAAGAGCTCATTGACAAAGTGAAATCACTAGCTGACATGATTGTAGGTAGGGAGGAATTAGATCAGGTTCTGGACGCATACAGTGCTATCAAGACTATGATGTTGGCATGTAACCTGACAGAACTAGTCTACTAGATCCCCAAAGGTACAATATTGAGCAGGGAGAGAAGAAGGGAATTGGCCATTACATTTGTCAACATTTGCCGCAATGCTACCGTGGTTTGCTATCTATGATCATACAAACTACACCCGATTGGAAGCTGTCTACTTAGCAGATATGCGTCAGTTGGAACTTACACACCCAGACTTATATCTTGAATTTGTCTCTGGAAACTTCGTCGTGAAACGGACTAGGTCGACTAGTCCGGGATGAAAGCGATGTTCGACAAATTATGGAACAGCTGTCAAATTTTAATACATTTCGACATGAAATACCATATCTTGTCAGCCTGTCGACTCGAGATGTTGCAACTGAGGATATAGCACAAGCATTACTAAATGCTGAGAGACAAGGTCAGAAACATCTGGTTGATTTTGATGTCCATAGGCTGTGTGCAGAACCTTTAACATTTCATGAAACTCTGCAAAAACACAAATCCCCAACACTATCAACAATGTATCATGTGACAGTGAAAGGGCATTCTTCAGAAAAAAGTAAAGACGTCACCTTGGTCGTAGCTTGCTTCAGAGATTGCTTGTGGCCCAAGAAGCAGGACGATACATTAACTTGGAAACACTCCTATGTCACGAGCTATCAAAGACACCACTTTTACTGGCGGATTTTCAAGGCAATCTTCGACATTGCAACAAAGCCGATTTGGGTCAAATTGTAGCAGCTGGTATAACTTATGAGACTCTTCCGCAATCTTCCTTGAAGACGGCAATAATCATCGATGGACAGTCACTTGTTCATGCCATAGGTAGATCAAACAATGCAAAAACATTTGGCGACTTGGCAGATATTTACATTGGGGCTGTTTGTAGTAAACTTGGAACGCGCGTAGATGTTGTATTTGATAGATATTTGGAAGAATCAATCAAAGGTAAAACTCGAAATCATAGGACTGGTGGTTCTCGAAACAGACCAATTCGCCGCATTGTAGAAAATCGGGATGTGCCCCTACCAGTGAATTGGAAACAGTTCATAAGTTTATCATAAAACAAGGCTAATCTTGCAGACTTTTGTCTAATCAGTTAATGATGTCCTCCCAGTTGCTTCATGGACGCGAAAGTGTGACAGCAGGAGGATTCAGTGACATAATGGCGGTTGAGTCTTCTACTGGTCGTGATGTTGAGATGCTGAAAGCAGACCACGAGGAAGCTGACACAATATATGTGTTACATGCTATAGAAGCATGCCAGCAAGGGTACCATACTATAACAGCTATTTTCTTAAACAGCTATATTTCTATCATCACGTGGTCTCGCCTTAATTCCATTAAGCGATGGGGAAGCTTATATTAGCAGGATTTTATAACCCATATTTCGACAATAAATCATGTTTAAATATTTTTTTACTGACCTGTTTAAAATTACCTATTAAATGTTTTAATTTTCAAAATTTGCAAACTTTTAAAGTTTTTTTATTTCATACCCCAGCCAACCCCGTTTTCGCTTCTTTAAGAAGGGGTTGGATGGGATATGAAAAAAATAATACTCGGACCACGTAATGATAACGGGCGTTGTTCACATTCAAAACAACTTAAAGTCCAGTCAATTTTCTTCTAGTCTTGCCTATTCTACTAACACTCAGTGAAAATATGCTACAATTCCGTTAGCCTTTACACAAATGCAATTGATAAACACCAGCATTGTCGATGGTGATAAAACAATGAAATAAAATATTGTCTCTGGGGCTTTCAAGTGAATATGTAAATGCACTGTAAATAAGACATTTATCCCTAAACACATTAAGTGTATTCATTAAGCAACATTTATATTCATACTGTCTTCCTGATAGTGACAGGTTTCTTGCAGATATTAATGAAATTCCTACACACACAGAGGTTTATGAGCTGCCCTGGTGTAACGTATTTAGATAAATTCTAATCGGCACTTCAAAACATCTGTTTCGGGTCAAATTTGGACTCATTTATTGCGAAATATCTGATAATAGAAACACAGCAAATTAAAACTGAGGATTCTTGGAACTCAAAAACACGTTTATCTCTTACAATTAGTTCCCTTTTAAATAAAATAAGATTCTTATTTGTAATAGCAACTGCATTAATAACGAGTGTAAAGGATGCACATTTTTTTTAATATACGTCAACGCTACAATTTACCTAATTCGTAGCTTTGTTAATGCGGTTCCATACATGTATCCTCTATTCACAGTTGGCTAAATATTGTGTTTTAACACGACTTATAACAATACTAGTTTCATGTATGTTCATGAAAGCTATAGATATAAAAGTCGAACAGAAAAAGAAGCATTCAAGGACGACAGTCAATCACAAACACACACACAGAAACAAAGAACAATTATGTATGGAAATGAATAAAAGGCAAAATAAGACATCACAAACACACAAGGGTTGACAATAGGGCTACCGCCTTGGAACAAAGGCCAGTTTATACCGATCATTTTGGAAATCCATGTCAAAGACGTTATACCAAGTACTTTATAAGAGAGTATTAGAAAAGTGCAAACACGACACCTACGTAATATTGCAGTCTCGCTTTGATTGGGACTGTTCATGAGGGGTAGTGAAATATGATATCTACCGCTCACGCCCTCTAGCCCCGGGTTGAGCAGAACTCAATATTCATAAAAATCAATAGAACATAATTTTAACCATCCCGAAGATGGCGTGTATATGGCGTTTGACATAGAGATCTTTGCTTCCCAAATGACCAGCGGCGTATGGTCGTTCTAAATCCAGTGGACGCTGTAAACTATAAAACATAGTTACATCAGATATAATATACTGAACAAAAAATGTTTAGCACGACATTTTTGGGACATAGATTAAACACATTTATATATTTGTTTGATTCTAAATTAGCATTGCTAGCTAAGGATGAGACTTTCCAAAAATTGTATTGTTTTATTATTTTCTAAGCATTAGTATCAGAATTAGCTCCCGTATATTAAAAACAAATAATTTCGTTATACAAACTTGAACACCTTTATTGTTTGGCATGGACAAGAATTGCCCATTCTGTCATTGTATAAAAACACTAAAATGTGATAAAAAAAGATTGTTATTCGCAAACAAAAACATTCCATATTTCGTATTTGAAAATGACCACCCTTTTCATTGAAATAAGAACGATTTTTGATAACCTATAACAGTATGTTCCCAACATAGTTGCTTTATTTTTATCACCGACTTTGTTTACAAATGACTTTGTAGCATTATTACTGGACATATCTATGTCACTTTACCATTGAACCCGAACATACACGGCTTTGTATCTCGTCTATGGAATTGACATGCATTTTAAGTGCCAACTTTTTTCCCCTCAGTATTGTGCTCAATTCCACAGTTGAATCCAAGTATATCGTGGTATGTTTTTTCACAGCTTTCATCTTATAATTTTCTACATTTTAAAACAGGGAAATCTTCATACTAAATATGTTAAATGCAGACAAAAGCTTCCAACAATATCAACTTTGTCTGACGATTGTATTAAAAGAGAGCACCTTCATTCTGCTTATATAACCACACCATTGCTGGAGAAGTCCTATAAGAAATTTTTTTTTCCAGCATGTGTCCCTTTTTTGGAGGCTATGAAGGTTTCTGTAAAATTATAAGCTGTAAAAGTTCCGTACTGTGTACTAGATTCAAGAACTTCACAAAAAACCCACTCAAAGCACGTTTATCGCAAATTCAAGCCCGTATACCACGTTTTTATGTATCAAACGCGTTGGCCTCGAACCTTTCCCGATAAAAAGAACATGTTATAAAATATTGCGTAAAGATTTTGAAAAACTCAGGAATCAATCTGTTTTTTGACGATCATAAGCTCCAGAGATAAAACTACAGTGTAAGCATTTTATTGTCTCTACACTAAGCACCTACCACTTTTCGCACAATATGCACCACTTTTACCACATAACCTCATCAAAGAGAAAACTTATCCAGCTGATTATCCAGCTGATAACATACATTTTTGCTGGAAAAGAATTCTTTACAACCGCCCAATCGTACTTAATTCGGGACCATGCCTCGTATGTATTTCGAAGGACTACTATGTTCAAAAGCATGACATTGTGTTAGCCGGAAGTCAACGGGACAGAAACATGTGCACTGTTGTTATATAACCAATACCGTAACGGCGGTTAGCCACACGTGTTGATGAATGATGTGAGTTTCATGATTGTTATTAAACACAGATGAAGGTTATATAAATAATCAGCTATACAAAACTTTGATGACAATATTGATTTTGATTGCGAATGCCTCTTGGCAGGAATCTGCGGTGCCGCCATGTTAGTATGACGTTACAAATATGGAATCCTTCTAGATACATTAGAGATATGATTCCCTGAATTTAATGTACAATGGCCCGTGATGATAATATGTGGACTTGCGCTGAAGTCAGCTGATCCTTATATGGTTTCTGTGATTGTCTATGGTTAACAGACTGTGAATCATATAGTCGACAATAACCATGCATTAGAACTTCAATTCCTATTGAGCCAGTCTAAAAAACTTGAATGGTATAAACACATATTTTGTAATGTTGAAAGGCTACCATTTTACTTGCTGAAATGACGTTTTCGTAAACCAGTATACTGAACTGTAGCATGTAGTCACTATTATTATATGTATATTAGCGACGAAACATGTATTTGACTCTTTAGCGGAGTTGATGGAGGCGTCGTGTTAGTGCCGGGGAGGGGAGAGTTCAAGCCTGCAGATTTCCTTTTTTGTTCTAATTTTCATTATTATGGTTTTCATTATTGCTAATGGTAAGTTAGCAACAGTCCGTTACATGTTTCACTTTGATAACACAATCTTATATTTACACATGGTAACAGTGAACAGTTTATATGTGTTGTAATGCACACGCTTACGCACACGAATCCCTTACATGTGAATAATTGTATTTTTGTGCTGATGTGTACTTCTAGCACGTCGTGTTACAAGGGTGAATTGTAATCAATATGTAAGGCATGTCAATGTATTTGAACAGAATGAAGCGAGGTCGCCCACATTGAAAATGCTTAGTAGGAAGAACTGACGGTCGTTGCGTGTTTATGTCTCCGTGACAATATTTTTTTTCAATATTGTTTTAACACCCGTGACTTGATCTATTATTATGTTAACTTTTTGTCTCTCGGCAGCTATTTTACGCTTGCGTCAAATCTTGTTTGTCTTTTCTTAGGCACGGTAAAACAGTTTACCGCCAGGTTGTTGGTATTCCTATGGGTACTTACTGTGAACCACTTGTCGCATATTGATTTATACTGTTATGAAAGAGAGTGTATGTCGAGTTTCTCACCTGCTAGCCATTGCGACATTATAGATGCGTTTAATAATACATCTCGGAATCTAGATGACATCATCAATGTTGATAATCCGCGCTTTTCGCAAACTTTAATATTATGCTTACGTTGAATAAATGTAACAGTTCAAATGATCATAGCAGCATTTCTAAATCATCTCTCGATTTCAAATAATTACATACATACATACTTAATATTACAATCTATCATAAGTTGATGACTTCCCTCGGCCTCTTTAACTGTCCACGTGTATTTGAGGGATGTACCTCGTGCTACATCCTACGTTTTCTAGACGAAAACTATTGTGTTTATAGTATATTAGTCTAATTAAAGCAGGGTCCCAATGATCAGTACATGAAAAATGCTTATTAATACTCAAGTTTTTGCGTCTGTGTGATCAAGATCGATTCAGGACGTTTCCGGCACCAAACCATTACAACACCTACTGTTAAGGCCTTTAATAATATCAATCAAGTTATTACAAGAAAACTTGTGTTTTTTATCACACGACGTCGATCTTTCTCGAAGTTGAGGTACATTGCGGACCTAAGGTGCCACTGCGTTTGGGTGCTGTTGCTTTTATAGGACCGCTTTTCTTATTTCAGTGCTTTTGTAACATTAATAGAATAAAGATTGCTTTTTACAACACATTATATTTTGTATATCAGTCATTAGTATTGTCTTTAGATAATAGAACGTTATTTTAGTAGATCCTATATTTTTAAAATACATGCACTTTAGTAAATATCTTTTTAAAATAGGTTTTACCTTGTATATTGATGATATGCTGCCAGAGTGTCTGTGACTAACGGCATGCTATTGATGAAACTTGACAGTCTAATAACATTGTACGCGAAATAGTTATTGTTTTAAACTTTACTTTTGATTATGATTGGCATCTCCTGTGTTACACCCTGTCTGGGATATATTTGAGAGAGAGTCAGTGTGAGCTTTGATTTTGGACAATGAACACCTAAAATATAACTTCTATATATTAAAGTGCAATTAAACATAAATTAAGACTTATGAGTTTGAGCGTTGTTTTATTCCCCAAATTGCAACACATATTAAAGTATGCAGGAATCTCTTGCCGTTGAATAAATAACAGGTTTACCAATAAACCAGTTTGATAGACATATTAAAATATGCAGAAATCCCTTGCAAGAACGCTTATAAATGAACGCTTTTTCACAAATTCCTGCTGCTAAATAACAATGTGAAAGTGCACCTGTTTTTGGATGGTTTAATTGGCGGGACAGGGTACGTTTTTTGACAGTGATTTGCGGCGCGATCTTAAAAATGTGAAAAAAATCACCAAAAAAATGTTTAAAAATGTTTGATCTCTGCATTTTTATTCAGTTGGTCGTAGCACAAGAAATTGATATATATTTTTTTAAAGATAGCATTGTCTGTGTTTAATTGTCCAAGCATTTTATTGTGCTTTAACAAAAATATGGCTTTTAAGCTTTTCGTTCAGACAAAAAATTATCCGGTAAGACAACAAATTTCAGTTTGTCTGATCGAATGCCCTGTGGTCTTGAAAATGTTTTCATGTAGACTGCACTGATGGTGTAACTATGTTTAAAGTGATTTATTTTTATTATACTTTATTTCCTCCCCACCCCACCCCCACCCCCACACCGCCGAAACTTAAACAAAATATTTCGGAGAATGTAGGTCAAAGTGACCTAGTTTTCAGGTTATGATCAGTGGTTAATGGGAGTCAGATTCTGTTAAAGTTTGATGAAGATCGGACATGGTAATGCGGAGATATCATAAAAACTTTATTTCCACCCGCCCCCCCCCCCCCCCCCCCACCCCACTCTCTGAAACTTAAACAAAAAGGTATATTTAGAGAAAGTAGGTCAGTATGGTCAGTGGTTAATGGGCGTAAGGTGCTGTTAAAGTTTGATGAAGATCGGACATGGTAATGCGGAGATATAATAAAATCTTTATTTCCTCCCCCCCCACCTCCACCCCCCCCCCCCCCCCCCCCCCCCCCGCCAAAACTTAAACAAAAATGTATATTTCGGAGAAAGTAGCTCACAGTGACCTAGTTTTCAGGATATGGTCAGTGGTTAATGGGAATAAGGTGCTGTTAAACTTTGATGAAGATCGGACATGGTAATGAGGAGATATAACAAAAACTGTATCCCCCCCCCCCCCCCCCCCCCCCCCCCCCCCCCCCCCCCCCCCCCCTCCGAAATTTAAGCAAAAAGGTATATTGTGGATAAAGTAATTCACAGTGACCTAATTTTTAGGATATGGTCAGTGGTTAATGGGAGTAAGGTGCTGTTAAAGTTTAATGAAGATCGGACATGGTATATATAATAAAAACTTTATTTCCTGCCAGAGAAAGTAGGTCTCATTGACCTAGTTTTGAGGTTATGGTCAGTGGTTAATGGGAGTAAGATGCTGTTAAAGTTTGATGAAGATCGGACATGGTAATGCGGAGAAATATAGAAAAAACAAAATGTGGACGCCCGCCACCCGCCCGGTTTACAAAGAAAACGGCTAAAAATTCTGCACTTGATTGTCATTCAGTACCTCAAATTTCAATAAGCATGCAGGCGCGTAGCGTGCCATAATCATTGACTCACGTGAGTAAATTTTTCAAACTTTTCAAACGAAGGCTCAAAAAATAAAATCTCGAAAAAACGCAATAAAAAGGTGAGCCTAAGGGTGGGTACATGCTGAGTCTCCGATATTGATTCTGATGTCAGACTCAGATATCAGCGCGATGCGTAGTTTTTTCCTAAAATGCACCAGAAGTCACGTGCGAGCGTGTTTTTTTTTTTAATTTCCCGGGGGAAAATCCCGACCTTAATTAGCACCAACAACATGAGATTGCAATTAGACCTCATGCTTATCCGCGTGGGAGAATGCCCGCGGACCCACTAACAACCTTTCTCGCTTTACCTCGATCACTAATGTTAGCCGCCTGTCAAATCAAAGCCCTGACTAGCACAGTTCTCCGACTAGTGCATAAAATACACGTCTACGAACGGCAAGACATTTTTTTATATACGCCGTCTAGGGTGCATCTACAAAAGTATGTATGTGAAAAAAGCACCCAAAGACGTCAAATAAATGAGACAGATTTGTTCACCACAAATTATATTTGGGGGATTATCCGGGATATCTTTGAGAAAGTTTCACACACTGGCAGTGATTCCGCTAAATAAATAAAAATTGGCAGTGATTCCGCTGAATAAATAAAAATTCAGAGATAAATTTCAATCTGATGCCATGATCACGGTGTATGTGTAATCTGAACAGACTTCAGTACTGGTAAATGGCAAGGATGAATAAAAAATCCATTACCAAACGTTCCGAACGATAGCATGATACAAATATAGTGACAGTGTGATAAAAGACAATATTATGTTATTTTTCTTTTTTGGCGAGCATCATATGACGCAATATTGAACATCATAATTAATAAAGCAAATTTATAAGACATTTACTACAGGTGCCTCACCCACCAACGCGGCAAAGTCAACTGCCTTGCATAATTTCATCACACCTTCATAACCTGGAACTATGCTAAACATATAAATCAACATAAAACAAGTCTTTGTACCACACTGGACAGTTACCATCTTCCTATTGGTCGTCTACGGAATCCTGTTAGGGCCATCGCGATCTCGCGTTTTCAATTTCGCGAGATTGCGAGATTGCGAAATAAATTTCGCATTCTCGTCCTATTCTACATTGAAAAAAACGCGAGGTTTCCGAGCCAAACTTCGTGCAAACCTCGCGATTTTATCACGTTTTCATTTGGACAAGATCGCGAGAATGCGAAAAATAAATCTCGCATTCTCGCCGTATTATACAATGAAAAAAAACGCGAGATTTGCAAATCAAACTTCGTGCAAACCTCGCGCTTTTATATCGGCCTATTGTACGATGAAAAAAACGCGAGAATTACGCACAGTTTGGGTTAGCAAACCTCGCAGTTTTTCTTCGATGTACCAGAGGACAAAAAATAGAAAGCATAATTTCGTAATCTAATAAGAATAAAATCGCGAGGTTTGCACGACGTTTGATTTGCAATCCTCGCGTTTGTTTCATTGTACAATATGCCGATATAAAATCGCGAGGTTTGCACGAAGTTCGAATGCAAATCTCGCGTTTTTTTTTCATTGTAGAATACGGCGAGAGAATGCGATATTTATTTCGCATTGTCGCAAATCTCATCCAAATGAAAACGTGATAAAATCGCGAGGTTTGCACGATGGTAGAGAACCATAAGCTGAGTGCAAATACAAAATATTAAACTGTTGGCTCTTGTGATTTCAGAGAAGAAGATCTTTATAATGTGTCCATATATAAGTCTATGTAAAGCATGTGAACAGGGGGACAGCGCCAGATTTGACTCCAGAATCACCATTTGAAACAAATTTGGTAGAGGACCATAAGCCGATGGTAAATACAAAATATTAAACCTCTGGCTCTTGTAGTTTCAGCGAAAAAGATTTTTTTTTTTAAGTTTTCCTCTATGTAACTCTCTGTAAAACATTTTAACGCTTGGGTATGTTGAACCCATGAACCATGAATCAAGGTTTCTTAAGAAAAAGAAATATATTTTTTTGCAAAAATGCCTACAGTGAGATTTGAACCCACGACCATTGGAGTTTCCAGTGTACATGTACATACCAGATATTTAAAAAGGGTCATAACTCGGGTGTTACTGGTTCAATCTGACAGATTTTCAAAATAGTTTTCAAAATTTTTCCGAGCTTTCATTGATTTCAACAATCAGGCCAAGTTTGGGAAAGATCGAATGCAAAATAAAGGCGCTCGAGGGTTCACAAGGCTGAAAATGGCATTTTTCAATAATTCAAGGGCACATACCTCTCGTGTTTCTGGTCCAAAATAGCTGGTTTTCGAAATTGTCAGAACTTTTATTGATATTAACAATTTGTTAATTGTCGATTCTTAATAAGTTAAAAACTTGGCTGTCCAGCAATAACATACATTGTATATTTAAATTTCACAGAAGAATCATTTATATATAATATTAGTAACACGTTAACACCAGCCGATTTGTACATACTACTTGAAATGAAGTATTATATTTTCTCAACCAAACATTTACAAAATAAACTGTCTATAGAGGCCTTTAAAAACAGAATAAGAAAATCGTTTAGTATTTTGGAAAGTATAGCAACAACAAAACAGTGTACTCGAACCATTTGTTAAAAATTGGAGCAAATATAAGAACCTTTTTAGTTAGTTTTGATCTGTAGATATCAGAGACTTCACGGACTTACCACATTGCTGTAGAAACCCTTATTGCGTTTTTTCTGCTTATTAGGGCTTTCCACCTTTCAGTGGAAACCCTTCCATTTTGTGTTTTCTGTAATATTCTGGTCAAGGAACTGACATAACGGTCTGATATTCTATATTATATAACAATGAGTAAGATGTAAAATGTGATCATGTGGGGGGAACATAAACAACACAA
Organism: Cyrtodaria siliqua; assembly: GCA_037043455.1. Lineage (NCBI taxonomy): Eukaryota > Metazoa > Mollusca > Bivalvia > Adapedonta > Hiatellidae > Cyrtodaria > Cyrtodaria siliqua. The sequence continues at coordinate 388,546 of JAWPHD010000278.1, read as the reverse complement.
TTTTTTTTTCTCCTTATTTATTATAGTTATTTGTTTTTTAAGGCCCGGTTAACTGTTATTTTATTACCGACAAAGCGTTTTTTGTGTGTTTTTTTGCCGATTTTTTTAAAACTACGTTAGATATTATTCCTCTTGTATAATTAATCGACTGATTATGAAATTCAAGGACCTTTAATGACATTTTGTCAGAATTTAAGGACTTTTTAAGGCTGGAGCGGATTTTAGGACTTTTAAAAACTACTTCTGAAATTTATGGACTTTTTGAACCTTGTGTATGACTGTTTGTGTGCGAGAAACCAACCGCATTAACAGAGTATGAAAAATAGGTCAAGGTCATTCACACTGACCTACTTATGGTTTGAACATGTTTCTATAGTGTAGATGCAAGTAAGTATTTTGTGCTTTGTCACATCAGGTCAAACAAAACATGATTGTTATTTTTGTCACAGAAGGTACAACAAGACTAAATTGTTCGGAGAAATAAAACACTAGAGAAATAAATTGTTAATGTTTGGTAAAGATCGGATGACAAATGTAGGCCCTATCGTCTTACCGAGGCGAAATATAACATGTTTAACTAAATCAAGGGTCATAACTCCGCTGTTACTTGTTCGATCTGGCTGGTTTTCGAACTTGTCCGAGCTTTCATCGGATTTAACAAGCTGAAATGTTTGGTAAATATCGGATGAAAAATGAAGGCCCTATCGTCTTAACGAGGCAAACTATAGTATTTTGAACTAAATCAAGGACCATAACTCCTCTGTTACTGGTCCGATCTGGCTGGTTTTCGAACTTGTCCGAGCTTTCACAATCCGAAAAAGCTGGTAAAGATCGTATGAAAAATGAAGGCCCTACCCCCTACCATCTTAGCGAGGCAAAATATAGCAGTTGTAATTAATCAGGGGCCATAACTCCGCTGTTACTGGTCCGATCTGACTGGTTTTTGAACTTGTCCGATCTTTCATTAATATTAACAATCTGGTAACGTTTGGTAAATATCAAATGAAAAATGAAGGCCCTATCGTCTTAACGAGACAAAAGTTAACGACGGACGGATGGACGACGGATAACTCGGCATGACATCAACTCTTCGGCCAGTAGAGCTAACAATATAAACATTGATATAATTGTTTGAAGCTATTAGAAATACTAGGTAAGGATGTGATTTTCAAAGAATGTTTCATTTTATTATTTTTTAAGCGAAGTATCAGAATTACCTCCCATATATGAAAAACAACTTATTTCGTTATACAAACGTATTGCTTTGAATACATTTAATATATGGAATTGACAATAATTGCACATTCTGTCATTGTTTAAAAGTCGCTAACGTGTTCATAAAAGATTGTTATTCTCAAATAAAAACATTACAAATTTCGTAGTTTTGAAATGAGAACGATTTTCGAGAACCTATAAAAGTATGTTCCAACCATATTTGCTTTATTTTTTTATCACCGACTTCGTTTACGAATGGCTTTGTAGCATTTTTAATGGTCATATCTATGCCAATTTATCATTGACTCCGAACATACCCAGCTTTGTATCTCGTCTATGGAATTGACATGATTTTTATGTGCTACATTTATTTTGATTAGTATTGACGACTTTTAAGGGACTTCTTTCATTGTACGGCAGTTAACGACATATAATACCCAACATGCATCTAACGACATTTATATTCATAATGCCTTCCTGGTATTGACACATTTCTGTCGGATTTCTTTAATTCTCTCATTATTCTGATAAATGGTATCATAATGGGACCAATCAAGGAGTTTGACTATTAGGCACTTGAACTTATAATTATATGATTGCCAACGAACATTCACATTGGAAACGCAGAAAATCATTGTGATTGATTTTCAGACGGATCATTTTTTACCACAAACGCGTTGTCGTAGTATTAGGATTTGCATTTGATTTATTTTCGCCATGAAGATGTGTAATAGGATGTACAGTTGATTTATTTTCGCCACGAATATGTGTAATATTATAAGATTTTACAGAAGAGTTTCTTTAGCCACACAAATATATACTTATCGAATAACATGGCTTCTGTGAGTGTATTAAAGATGTGAATTATTTATCGTAATACGCTAGTGTATTGTAGATGCAATTGAATGTTGTTTAACGGCTCATCAACACAGTATAGGTTATTTAGAGCCGCCCCACAGAGAGGGGAAGGATACATAGGAATCCGGGAGCCTGCCCTACTCTTATTATCGAATAGATTCCTATGGTTCTTTAACGTGCTCGGAGGATAGACCGATACACGGGACCGCCCGGTTTACGTCCCCATCCAAATGAGGTGGCGAACAGTAAAACATTAGGCCCACTTGTTTGCATGGTATATAATACGATACGTTCAGACACCTTAACTATTTATCATTTTCAGACGGATCATTTTTTACCACTAACGCGTTGTCGTAGTATTAGGATTTGCATTTGATTTATTTTCGCCATGAAGATGTGTAATAGGATGTACAGTTGATTTATTTTCGCCACGAATATGTGTAATATTATAAGATTTTACAGAAGAGTTTCTTTAGCCACACAAATATATACTTATCGAATAACATGGCTTCTGTGAGTGTATTAAAGATGTGAATTATTTATCGTAATACGCTAGTGTATTGTAGATGCAATTGAATGTTGTTTAACGGCTCATCAACACAGTATAGGTTATTTAGAGCCGCCCCACAGAGAGGGGAAGGATACATAGGAATCCGGGAGCCTGCCCTACTCTTATTATCGAATAGATTCCTATGGTTCTTTAACGTGCTCGGAGGATAGACCGATACACGGGACCGCCCGGTTTACGTCCCCATCCAAATGAGGTGGCGAACAGTAAAACATTAGGCCCACTTGTTTGCATGGTATATAATACGATACGTTCAGACACCTTAACTATTTATTATTGTTTATATAAAATGCATGTTGGTAACGTTGAATTTGGTTTAAGGTGTGGTCTATTATTTGTAGTGCGAACGCGTTACAGCCGCGTAACGTAGCTGACGTCATGTAAACAACAAAATGACGTCCTGATTTCTCTTACAAGATTGCCGCCAAAGTGACAACATTAAAGTGAAACTATTACGTCATAAGTGTGTTATATGATAAATAGAAGCTTACATTCATGACTGAGTATTATTGACTTTAATAAAAAGATACGATACTCGACATTTAAACTCGTTTATTAAAATCAATAATACACAGTCGCTCATGTAAGATCGTCTATATGCTGTATTGTTTGTTAGATTGTATTGCCTGGCGAGGATATCTTTATTTACACTGTCCCGTTTACTGGGATGACAATAGGGTATGAGTGAGGTTTGGTGCACATAGAATCTGGTTTAAACCTCCAGCGGCCTTTTTTGCCACTGACCGTTCCAAGGCGGTAGCCCTATTGTCAATCCTTTTTGGATTGTGATGTCATATCTTGCCTTTTACTTATCTGTATAGTTGTTGTTTGTTTTAGTGTATGTTTATGGTTGACTGTCGTCCTTGAATACTACTTTTCAGTCCTATTTTCAGACTAAGGATTTACAGACGATTTAGTTCACCACAAATATATGTAGTAGTCTTTGTATTTACATGTCATTTACAGGCTTTCTTTATACTCATATACTGTTATACTTGTACTGACTATTAATCTTTGTATTTACATGTGATTTACAGGCTTTCTTTATACTCATATACTGTTATACTAGTACTGACTATTAATCTTTGTATTTACGTGTGATTTACAGGCTTTCTTTATACTCATATACTGTTATACTAGTACTGACTATTAATCTTTGTATTTACATGTCATTTACAGGCTTTCTTTATACTCATATACTGTTATACTTGTACTGACTATTAATCTTTGTATTTACGTGTGATTTACAGGCTTTCTTTATACTCATATACTGTTATACTAGTACTGACTATTAATCTTTGTATTTACGTGTGATTTACAGGCTTTCTTTATACTCATATACTGTTATACTTGTACTGACTATTAATCTTTGTATTTACGTGAGATTTACAGGCTTTCTTTATACTCATATACTGTTATACTTGTACCGACTATTAATCTTTGTATTTACATGTGATTTACAGGCTTTCTTTATACTCATATACTGTTATACTTGTACTGACTATTAATCTTTGTATTTACATGTGATTTACGGGCTTTCTTTATACTCATATACTGTTATACTTGTACTGACTATTAATCTTTGTATTTACGTGTGATTTACAGGCTTTCTTTATACTCATATACTGTTATACTTGTACTGACTATTAATCTTTGTATTTACGTGTGATTTACAGGCTTTCCTTATACTCATATACTGTTATACTAGTACTGACTATTAATCTTTGTATTTACGTGTGATTTACAGGCTTTCTTTATACTCATATACTGTTATACTAGTACTGACTATTAATCTTTGTATTTACATGTGATTTACAGGCTTTCTTTATACTCATATACTGTTATACTTGTACTGACTATTAATCTTTGTATTTACATGTGATTTACATGCTTTCTTTATACTCATATACTGTTATACTTGTACTGACTATTAATCTTTGTATTTACGTGTGATTTACAGGCTTTCTTTATACTCATATACTGTTATACTAGTACTGACTATTAATCTTTGTATTTACATGTGATTTACAGGCTTTCTTTATACTCATATACTGTTATACTTGTACTGACTATTAATCTTTGTATTTACGTGTGATTTACAGGATTTCTTTATACTCATACACTGTTATACTAGTACTGACTATTAATCTTTGTATTTACGTGTGATTTACAGGCTTTCTTTATACTCATATACTGTTATACTAGTACTGACTATTAATCTTTGTATTTACGTGTGATTTACAGGATTTCTTTATACTCATACACTGTTATACTAGTACTGACTATTAATCTTTGTATTTACGTGTGATTTACAGGCTTTCTTTATACTCATACACTGTTATACTAGTACTGACTATTAATCTTTGTATTTACGTGTGATTTACAGGCTTTCTTTATACTCATACACTGTTATACTAGTACTGACTATTATTCTTTGTATTTACGTGTGATTTACAGGCTTTCTTTATACTCATATACTGTTATACTAGTACTGACTATTAATCTTTGTATTTACGTGTGATTTACAGGCTTTCTTTATACTCATACACTGTTATACTTGTACTGACTAATAATGTTGCCTAGTTAGCAAAAGATATAGCATAGAGGGTTTGGAGTAACATGGTTAGAAAAGGCGTCTTACATTACCCTATCCCCGCCACACACACACACACGCACGCTCGAACGCACACACACCCAGCATTACCCCCCCCCCCCCCCCCCCCCCACACACACACACTGGACCCCCACACACACTATTCAGCAATGAATTATAAAGTGTTTAGTCATAACAGTGCATAGACGTAAACACATAACTCTCTATTAAGGCTAATTGGCTTGAACGTTTCCAAGCAAATGTCAGTGTTGTTGAAGTAAACAAGTAGCCTCCTGTGGCTTTTATTGAAATCTACCTTCCAGGAGAACTAAAGTACTGACAAGTTACAATGTATTCTTTGTTATTAATTAACTTGTCCAATACGCACCGGCAATCATCTAGGCCCATATCCGGTTCGTACTTGCCGAGTTTGAGTCGTAAAATGTGGGGAGATTCTAGTAAAGCACAGATGAACTAGTTCAATATATACTATATGAGCTCTATGCATTTTATATGTATCTAAATTAGTCAATAAAATTGTCATTACTTAAGTTATTTTACAAATTGGCCAGTTATTAGTCCACTGACTGTCATAGTGGCAGGAGGACTTAGTCCTTGGGCCACTTTGACGATCCTTGGTAATAACAGCATATTATCTACAGTAGACACAAATTAGTCAGAAATTCCAATACCGACCGGTCAATAAGGACGGAATAATTACTATCAAGGAAAGTTCGACATTATAAATCAAAGTCTGGCAATATAACGCCCTTGAAGCGTATATTTGCGATTTTAAAAATCTAATTTCTTTAACAATTTATTATCATATAGTTCGTTTGATAAATTGATATATTATACACTTTCCAGTGAAATAGTGGATTTCATGATTTAAATAACACCTTATATTTCCATTGTTTGAATTGAATTGAATTGGTCATTTACGGCGCACCAACACAAGAAAGGTTATATGCGCCAAACAGGGAAGAACATGCCAGGCTCATCCTCCATTTACATCTAGATAAAATATGGAGAATGGGCCTAGAACCTTCTAACCTGCAGAACGGCAGAGTTGCTGCAAATTATATTGTAGATACTCCATTTTCGATGGAGCCACGTTTCCATATTTGCATATGCGGTGTCACGAAGAAGACCTTGAATGAGAATGATAAAAAATGACAAAATGAAAGTGAAAGAGGAGTCCTACCCCTCTGCGTCTAGCGGGATTTGCAGTGGTTGTATTCCATTGTTTGACGTAATGCGGCTATTGACGTTGTTGACGTTATTGACGACATTGTTTAGGCGCATTATGGTTTTTCTGCATACGTTTCAAGGTTGTTAGTATATATATTAAATAGAATATTTGTTGGTTTGTCGTGAATATATGATTATTTTATGATATAAGTTTTCTCACTTTGAGAAGAAAATAAGTCCTATAGGTCTCACACCACAATTAATTTTCCCATAGGGTTACTGTACAGCCTTTTTCAACATCTGAGCTTCAAAGCAGGGCAGCAGACATTGTTGTTGGTTTAATATCTTCAGTATAGCCAAGACCAGTAATTTAAAACAATAAAATATATAAGTTAGCCAGGTTTTTTTTTTTTCTCGCTCATGTTTTGTGAACCCTATGGAAAATACAAAATTCATACACTATCTAGCTGAATATGTGGTGCTTCGGTCAAACAATTCTGAAATTTGAATGAAACATCATATCAACATGGGATTTTCTGTATCATCTGTCTTTTACACTGCAGATGTATGCTAAAGCAAAGAAAAGCCTATTTTTCAAATTAAAAATTGCCTAAAATTGAGAAAAAATAGAATTATTTTCTGTTTTCCTTTTGTCTCTAGGTCCGTGAGCTTTCAGGGGAGATAATAGAGGTGTGAGACCTGAATTCACTCAAAACCAACAAATATCCTCTTTATATTAACCTTTAGCTTACTATGAATGAATAATGGACTGTCCTTTCTTTAAATTTCGACCATTCCATTTATGTTAAAATGGGTGTTTTGGAGAAATGACTGATGAGTAGCCGGACATTGTAAACCCTGATCAACCTGCGAGTTACCCGCTGGCTGATCAGGGTTTACAATGGAAACAAAGGCTTTTGTAGTCGCCCTTATCAGGCTAAGAGTTAAAATGTACATGCTAATAAAGCTAAGCGCTCGTCAACAACCATTCCGTGCTAGCATTCGATATTCTTTTTAACAAGATACCTACTGAGGTTTACAGCCATGTTAGTTGATATGGGGTTCGCCAAAACAAGTCAAGGACCGTGTGTAGCATTACTTGTTTTGGCGATCCCCATATAAACTAACTTACACACGGTCACTGACTTGTTGTTTATCGGCTTATCAACACACTCTGACTTATTTCGAGAAGCTCTAAATTGAAAATAAAGATAAAATCCGGGATTGTTTACCTGCTTTTAATATCGAATGTATATGCGTGTTGTTTTTTTGTTTTGTTTTAAAGATTCATGGGACCAACCGGTGTAATTTATGTCCTAAATATACACCAGAGGATCCCAGTGGTGACAGTGAGACTCAAGCACATGATCTCCGGATTGGATGTCCATCGTCATATATCTTGACAAAAAACGATTGACAACGCACTACATAATTTTTACATATCAACACATTAAAATGGAGGAGTACATTGCAATGCAATAGCCAATGAATCACGTTCTCGTTAATGCGTTTCACTTAATGCGAAACATGGAATATTAAATTACGTAGCATGTTCATTTGTTTCAAACTATTTAATGCAATTATCAATACGCAACTTAACCTTTCCATTACCTCAAGGTATTTGTCTTGTACACTACAACCACGCTGGCAGGATATTTTCTTTTTACATTCCATACGCACGGGCTTTCAGAATGATTTAAATGCACCACGTGTGTAAACCACGTGTTTAAACACTGGCCAAAAAACTGTTGTTTGAATCATAAACAAACAAGCAAGGTTTTATGCAAGCGTAAAATAGCTGCCGAGAGAAAATAGCATTATTTCTGGGTAGGAACTGGGAATAAAATTTAACATAATAACAGACCAAGTCACGGATGTTAAACAAATATTCAAAAAAAGAGTTGTCACGGAGACGTAAACACGCCATGACCGTTTTTTTTTACCAGACACTTTCTTCCCAATTTGTGCTACCAAACATTTTGAATCAAGGTGGGCAAATCCTTGACATGCCTTACAAATTGATTACATATTCACCTTTGTAGCACGACGTGCTAAAGTACACATCAGCACAGAAATACAATTACTCACATGTATGGGATGCGTTTGCGTTAGCGTGCATAACAACACAGATAAACTGTTCATTGCTACCATGTGTAATTATAAGATGGCGTTATCAAAGTGAAAAAACTCAAAGAAACTATTCATTACTACCTTACCATGTGCAATTACTAAAAACAATATAAGAGTCGCTGCCGTATAATGCCATCGTTAATAAAGTACAGTCATGCACCGGGGTGTCACTCGGTACATTCTTGTTAGTGCATGTCACTCGGTACTTTCTTGTTAGTGCATATCAGGCCAATTACCCCACCGATTATGCCAAGTATATCATCATCTGTAATATTCGAGGTATTGTTTTGATCCGGATCCACTAATGCCCCATTGTTTATAGTGCACACGGTACAATAGTTAAAGTTGTCCGTATTGACATTATGGCAAAACAGCATCTTGCATATGCAATTATTTTTTTTAAAAATCACTTCAACTCTTTAAAGGTTGCCTCGTGCTCCGAATCAGTAGTGTTATTACTAATTACGTGGTCCGAGTATTAACTTTCATACCCCAACCCCTTCTCCAAGAAGCGAAAACGGGGTTGGCTGGGGTGTGAAATAAAACCTTAACTCCCGCTTAAAAATATTGCATATTGTAGTATTCGTATATTTTAATAGGTAATTTTAAACAGGGTTTTGCTGTAAAACAGGCATTTGCTGTAGTTTTCCATGCGCAGCTTTTTTGGGCGACTTCTCTTCTAAAACTATTGGATGGATTTTCCTACAAATTTACAGGAATGTTGCTTTTGATGTCTAGTTGTAGTTTTTGTCTTTTTCGTATTTTTTTGAATTTATTTTTTGAATTTTTATTTTTTATTTTTATTTTTTATTTATTTTTTATTTTTTTTTATATTTTTTTTTATTGTCTTTATTTAAACAAAGGCCTATTATTAGATACATAAAATAGGAAAAATACAGCATTTTGTAAAAATTCCAACAAAATTAAAAAAATTAAGCATAATGGTATGGTTCCAAAAAACAATATTAAATCTCAGTATGCATGGTGACCTATAAATTTAATTGAATACATTGTCTAAATATATGTTCAAATAAGTGCCTAGGAAGTTTGAACAAATTCTGTTATTAGGAACATAACAAAAAATAAAAATAAACCATTTCTATATAATTTCATACAAAACTTGGCCCTTTAGCATAGGGGTAGGGTTTCAAATTCTTTTTCTAAACAATCATTGGGACCTATCATTTTTATTGTATATTTTGTTTTTATATATGTTAAACTATGTGCTTAGAAAGTTAAAAAAAAATCTACAAAAAAAAAAAAGGAAATTGTATCATTATGGGCTAATTTGTGCATAAATTGTGATAATGGTCTCAACATATTTTGTAAAAAAATATAGGTTTTACATAAAGATGAGCTTTAAATGTTATTGTAATTAAATGTTCTTTACTTTAATACAATTTTAGCAGAATTGTGACCAATGAATAAATGATTAGATTTGAAAAATATCTTATTTAGTTATTTCATGAACTTGTTCAACTTTTTGGACAGATTGACATGACGGTGGCATTACAAATTATTTTTTAAAATGTTAACAAGCATGGTGACCTACCATTATTTTTGCCTTTTCTGTCTATATATATAACAGACTTCTGTACAAAAAGTTTTAAAAAAATCTGTTATGCAGAAAAAACTATAGAAAATGTCTTTAAATGTGTTTTATTGTAGAAATATTCGTTATAAAATCATGCTATAATAAGCTTTCCCATCGCTTAATGGAATTAAGTCGGGGCCACGTAATGTGTCTGTGTTCTTCGGATCATCGAGTTCAGTGTTTTTAAGTAGAATAGTGTTCAAGGATTACCTCCCCTCTGCATCAACATGAACGATATCCAATCATTCAAAGAAGCTGAGACAGTATTCGTCTTCGACAGACACCTTTAAGTTCAACTTATTGCCAGCCATAGTGGCTGAGGCTCCCGATTTGGTATTCTCTTAAATTTTAAGATGGTATGGCCCAAACTGATTTTAAGGTGACGAAAACGCAGTTTGGAAACGTTACCTTTTTTTCTGCCTTCACTCGATCTATGCTTCTCTCTGTCCTGTCATTTCATAATGTTTTCTTTTTCTACCGCCGACAGAAACATTATGGTCAAATGTGCCACCAGTTTCATAAACATTAGATGTAGATGTCGAAAAGTATGTGCTGTGATTTATTAATACAGTCTGTCCTATATTACTTCGGTCAAATAAAGTACGATCAATTAGATTCGTAGACAGAAATACTTACTGGCCCATCATGACTCCAAATGACTTAAAGCTATCTTGCATCCATATGGCTGGCTGGTTGAATGGTGTTTTACGTCATTTTGAGCACATTTTAGGTTACATATGACAGTCGACTTGTATGTGGTGGAGGCAGCCCATCAAACATTTTCTGGCTAGAACCAGTACTGTATATCACCTACTATTTCATGTGTTTCATTTCTCATCCGATATTGCCAAACCCAGATATTGCCAAACCCAGATATTGCCGAACCCAGATATTGCCAAACCCAGATATTGCCAAACCCAGATATTGCCAAACCCAGATATTGCCAAACCCAGAGTCGCATTTTATTTCAGTGGATTGCTACTTTATTGATAAAAATACGTTTAAAGGGAGTACATCAGGCTTTTAGAAGGGGTCTAGGGGTCCGACTTATTATTGACAAATAATGATATCTTCTATTTTAAAGCACCTAAACATAATGAATGATCCTAAAAATGACCCCTTAGTTACAAGGAAATTCATTTTGTACAGTAATACGTGCTATCCTAGGTTTCTCACCAGGGTTAATTTCAGCATTGTATGCCCGATTCCGTCCTAGCTTTATGGTGTATTCGAAGTTTAAACCTTAACAATATGGTTCGAACATCATATTTTGATGGATATAAGTGTTTTATCATGAATTGGAACATTTTTATAATTTAAGATATTTCTAGAAAAATCCTGATGTACTCCCTTTAACAATTAAATAACTTATAAAATCCCGCTGACCAGATTCTAGGTTATGTGTAGAAACGGTCACGGGCAATATAATAAGTCTCAAAAGAAATACGCGAAAACAATAGCAACATGTGGTAATCTACATATTTTACAGAAATTATATTTCTTATTTCAATGTAAAGGGAGGTAATTTTACAAATGGTAAACTTTGGTTCCCTATATCTTTATAATGGCAAGGAAATTGTCGACTGTTTAAGTGGTTTTTAGCTCTACTGGCCTAAGGGATGCCGAGTTGTCCGTCGTCCGTCCGTCCGTTGTCCGTCGTTAACTTTTGTCTCGTTAAGACGATAGGGCTTTCATTTTTCATCTGATCTTTACCAAACTTTACCAGATCATTAATGTCAATGAAAGTTCAGGAAAGTTTGAAAACCAGCCAAATCGGACCAGCAACAGCGGAGTTATGGCCCTTGATTTAGTTAAAAATGCTATATTTTGCTTCGTTAAGACGATAGGGCGTTTATTTTTTCACCCGATCTTTACCAACATTTACCAGATTGTTAATGTGAATGATAGCTCGGACAAGTTCGAAAATCAGCCAGATCGGACCAGTAACAACGGAGTTATGGCCCTTGATTTAGTTAAAAATGCAATATTTTGAACCGTTAAGACGATAGGGCCTCCATTTTTCATCCGATCTTTACCAAACTTTACCAGACTGTAAGTGTTAATAAAAACTCGGAAAAATTTGAAAACCAACTAGATCGGACAAGTAACAACGGAGTTATGTCCCTTGATTTAGTTAAAAATGCTATATTTTGCCTCGTTAAGACGATAGGGCCTTTGTTTTTCATTTGATTTTTACCAAACTGTCACAGATTGTGAATGTTAATGAAAGCTCGGGAAAAGTTTGAAAACCAGCCAGATCGGACCAGTGACAGCGAAGTTATGGCCCTTGATTTAGTTTAAAATGCTATATTTTGCCTCGTTAAGACGATAGGGCCTTCATTTTTCATCCGATCTTTACCAAATGTTACCAGATTGTTTATGTCAATAAAAGCTCGGACAAGTTCAAAAATCAGCCTAATCGGACAAGTAACAGCGGAGTTATGGCCCTTGATTTCATTAAATATACTATATTTTGCCTAGGGCGATAGGGCCTTCATTTTTCATCTGATCTTTACCAAACTTTACCAAATTTTTTTACTCTTTTTTTTCTTTTATTATTTTTATATTTATTTTTTTTAATTTTTTAAGTTCCTTTTTTTTTTCTTTTTTTATATTATCTCTACTGGCCAAGTTAAAACCGGCCAGATCGGACCAGTAATGATGTTATAAGAGCCATATTAGCTAGTAGAGCGTCCACAGGCCCTCTTAGACCCCTTGTTATAACTTGAGACCGTAACAGTTGTTTTGAAATGTTTAAGCGTGCTCTTTACCTTATTGTATTTTTTAAATGTGAAATAGTATGTTTTAACTAAATTGGAGATAATTTTGAAACTTATATTTGAATACAAAAAGTAAGTGAGAAAAAAAATCAATCTAAGTCATGCCGACGATTTAAAATACTTCACACTATAAAATAACATTACATTTATTTAAGCTAGAGGGCTTGCTAAACTTTATTTTTTAAATATATAAACAAGCGTTTGATTTCTTGTCTTAAGATCACGTTAAACAAAATCATGTGCTAATCTTTATGACATCTCTGGGATTAATTTATTTTGGTCCATTTAAATTCGGGAGTCGTTCTTGATAACATATGCAATAAACGTCAAGTTTTAAATATAAGTACTTATGACTTTTCAACAGTAAATACAATCTTACCATATAACCTTATCAAAGACAAACGTATTGCACTCATTCAAAAAACGTTTGCTACAGAAAAAAACGACATGTCTGGCCTATTATTAAAGCGATTTTTCCTAACGGCAATTTAGACAATTACACTATATTGCCAAGAAGTTTGTGAAGCACTCATTTTCCTGTTAGATACTATTTTCGTCAGGTATGGAGCTATCGTTTAAAGACGCATTGTTCGTATACCTATGGATACGAACTGTACACCTCTTGTCGCAGATGTGTTCGTGTATTGCTATTAAAGAGATTTCATGTTGAGTCTTTCACCAGATAGACAGGCAGATGTAATTGAAGCCTTTAAAGACACCTCTCGGTATCTAGATGACATACTGAACATTGACAATCCATTCATTTCTACTATGGTTAATACTATCTATCCTAAAGAACTTCAACTCAACACAGCTAACATTTCTGATACTGTCTCTTCCTTTCTTGATTTTATATTTTTCTATTGATAATGATGAAATGATTAGTAAAATCTATAACAAGAGAGATGATTTTAATTTTGATATTGTTAATTATAACCTTGTAGTTGAGGATGTTCCCCGGGGGTCTATTTTTCTCAACTTGTTTTTCGGAAGATTTTAGTCTTGTTGAGGACTTAATATCCGTAATATTTAAGTAGCTACTCCAGCAGGGCTACCGTTACCATAAACTTTGAAAAACTTTGTAGAATTTTATTATAGTAACCCTGATCTATTTTTTAAATATAAAAGCAATTTATAAAATATAAAAGCAATTCTTCGAAAAGGACTATAATAATATAGATATACAAATCAAACAGGAAAAGCAGCATTCAAGATGTGATTTACAAACCTTTATCAAAAGCGTTTATGACCCTATCATTTTGAAACGAATTGCATGTTTACTGGTTGACCCACATACAGTTCGTCACTATTTTGCGATTGTGCGATGACCAGACATATTGTGGACCCTATGATGACGTCTACCTAAATCCTCAAATGACGGTAGCGTTTGATGTTTGTCGTAAATATTGTCTTGTCGTACCATTTGCTCAATTGTTGCTCTGACTTCTGCCAAGTCATTGAGTACGTTTTGTTGATTTCTATGTTTTTGGTTTTTATATTCATACATACATGATCATTTATGTGTTATGCTTCAGTTGCCTATTAATGCTGCCTTGTTTGTTAGAGAATATAACCCGGCAGGGAATTATTTTTTTACATTGACCCGTTGTATTTGGATGACAATAGGATAAGGGTGACGTTTAGTGCACCCTAGAACTTGGTTTAAACCCTCAGCGGGCTAATTTGCCTCTAATCGTTTCAAGACGGTATCCCTATTGTCAACCCTTTTATGTTTGTGATGTCATACCTTGCATTGTATTCATTTGTAGCATTATTGGTAATGTTCGTGTTTTGGGTTGACTATGGTCCTTCAATGCTGCATTTCCTGTTCTACTTTTATATCCACTTTTAAATTAAATTATAAACTATATATCATGGATATTCGTTCGAAACCAACGCTTGACTAATGCTGTATGACACTACATTTGATTTATTTTAACCCCTTATTTTTTAAATTTATATTTATATTAGAGCCTATATTTTAAAAATTCAATAATAGATATATACTTTTATTGAATTAAACTATTACAGTTTTTCATCAATACAAATATATGACAATTATAATATACACACACGTGACAGATTTTAACATTGCATATACAACAAAATAATTTTTGCATTTTTCTTTGCTTCATACATATTTAAACAAGAAAATACACATATTATGCTATGCCAATGATAAACGAGAATGTTCTGAAATAAGATATCTAGTTATTTTTAGTCTGTTAAATTGGATGTAGCAAGCCTTAATACAATCGCATCGGAAATAAATTTACTTTAACTAAGAATAATATTTTTGTTTAATGACTGCAACAATTCCGCAGTTTAAACATGTTTGGTCTAGTTGTGTAATATTTAGGAATATATTTGTTTCTAATTTTAGAGTAAGTAGTACAGATCAAAATAAAATGGTACTCGTCTTCAATATCGTTAGTGTTACAAATTTCGCACACTATTTCGTTTCTCCCTGTTCTCCCTCTACAGTATCTCCCTGTTTCTATTCTTAAACAATGAGTGGATAATCTTATTTTTGTTATACCACTTCTTAATTGTTTGGAGCATACTGTTTCTAGATATGTTTCATAATCAAAATTTTCTTTCACCACCTTATATAGCGTTAAAACTCTACTGCCTTCTATATCAGATCTCCATTGTTGCATGAAATTATCTATTAATCTTTGTTTAAATATTGCAGGAAATAGTTAAGAACTAACACTCATGGGCTTATCCCAGACATTGTTAAAACCGTTACTGTTTAGAATAAACCATCAATTAGTTAGCCAATTCGTCGCGCCCTTATTACAGTTGGATAACAAATCCTTACATATTTCTTTTAATATAATGTTCTCCGTAGACTATTAGTTTATACCAATATTTGATCATTTTAACATATCTATAAATGTATAAGGGGTAACGAGAGAGATCTCCATAAATACCAGCATTACTTGTGGTAAGTTTAACACCTAAAATAATTTTACAAAATTTTATCTGTATTCTCTCAATATTTTTTGATTTTGCAATCCCCCATATTTCACTCTCCATAACTTAATATTGATCAAAAACATAATACTACTGCGATATTAACTATTTTAGTATAAATATGGATATTGATGAAAGACAAGTTCTCTACATAACAGTAATGTTCTGCTTTTTAACTGTATGTATGCGAACATGTTTAAAAAATAAGGCCCCACCTGAGAAAGATAATTCACATTTAGTTTACTTTATTCTCATGCAACTCATTTACCTTTTGTTTACTCTTTTTTTCATGCAACTCATTTACCTTCAGTTTACTTTTTTACTCATGCAACTCATTTACCTTCAGTTTACTGTTTTTCTCATGCAACTCATTTACATTAATTTACTGTTTTTCTAATGCAACTCATTTACCTTTAGTTTACTGTTTTTCTCATGCAACTCATTTACATTAATTTTACTGTTTTTCTCATGCAACTCATTTACCTTTAGTTTACTGTTTTTTCTCATGCATCTCATTTACCTTTGGTTTACTGTTTTTCTCATGCAACTCATTTACATTTAGTTTACTGTTTTTCTCATGCAACTCATTTACATTAATTTACTGTTTTTCTCATGCAAAGCATTTACCTTTAGTTTACTGTTTTTTTCATGCAACTCATTTACCTTTAGCTTACTTTCTCATGCAACTCATTTACCTTTTGTTTACTCTTTTTTTCATGCAACTCATTTACCTTTAGTTTACTGTTTTTCTCATGCAACTCATTTACATTAATTTACTACTTTTCTCATGCAACTCATTTACCTTTAGTTTACTGTTTTTCTCATGCAACTCATTTACATTAATTTACTGTTTTTCTCATGCAACTCATTTACCTTTAGTTATTGTTTTTTCTCATGCAACTCATTTACAATAATTTTACTGTTTTTCTCATGCAACTCATTTACCTTTAGTTTACTGTTTTTCTCATGCAACTCATTTACATTAATTTACTGTTTTTCTCATGCAACTCATTTACCTTTAGTTTACTGTTTTTTCTCATGCAACTCATTTACATTAATTTTACTGTTTTTCTCATGCAACTCATTTACCTTTAGTTTACTGTTTTTTCTCATGCATCTCATTTACCTTTAGTTTACTGTTTTTCTCATGCAACTCATTTACATTTAGTTTACAGTTTTTCTCATGCAACTCATTTACATTTAGTTTACTGTTTTTCTCATGCAACTGATTTACCTTTAGTTTACTGTTTTTTTTCATGCAACTCATTTACCTTTAGCTTACTTTCTCATGCAACTCATTTACCTTTTGTTTACTTTTTTTTTCATGCAACTCATTTACCTTCAGTTTACTTTTTTTACTCATGCAACTCATTTACCTTTAGTTTACTCTTTTTTTCATGCAACTCATTTACCTTCAGTTTACTTTTTTTACTCATGCAACTCATTTACCTTTAGTTTACTCTTTTTTTCATGCAACTCATTTACGTTTAGTTTACTGTTTTTTTCATGCAACTCATTTACCTTCAGTTTACTTTTTTTTCATGCAACTCATTTACCTTTAGTTTACTTTTTTTGCTCATGCAACTCATTTACCTTCAGTTTACTTTCTCATGCAACTCATTTACCTTTAGTTTACTTTTTTTCTCATGCTACTCATTTACCTTTAGTTTACTGTTTTTCTCATGCAACTCATTTACCTTTAGTTTACTTTTTTCTCATGCAACTCATTTACCTTTAGTTTACTTTTTTCTCATGCAACTCATTTACCTTTAGATTACTGTTTTTCTCATGCAACTCATTTACCTTTAGTTTACTTTTTTCTCATGCAACTCATTTACCTTTAGTTTACTGTTTTTTTCTCATGCAACTCATTTACCTTTAGTTTACTTTTTTCTCATGCAACTCATTTACCTTTTGTTTACTGTTTTTTCTCATGCAACTCATTTACCTTTAGTTTACTGTTTTTCTCATGCAACTCATTTACCTTTAGTTTACTTTTTTCTCATGCAACTCATTTACCTTTTGTTTACTTTTTTCTCATGCATCTCATTTACCTTTAGTTTACTGTTTTTTTACATGCAAATCATTTATCTTTAGTTTACTTTCTCATGCTACTCATTTACCTTTAGTTTACTTTCTCGTGTAACTCATTTACCTTTAGTTTACTTTCTCATGCAACTCATTTACCTTTAGTTAACTGTTTTTTTCATGCAACTCATTTACATTCAGTTTATTTTTTTTTTTCATGCAACTCATTTACCTTCAGTTTAATTTTTTTTTTCATGCAACTCATTTATCTTTAGTTTAATTTTTTTCTCATGCAACTCATTTACCTTCAGTTTACTTTCCCATGCAACGCATTTACCTTTAGTTGACTTTTTTTCTCATGCTACTTATTTACCTTTAGTTTACTGTTTTTCTCATGCAACTCATTTACCTTTAGTTTACTGTTTTTCTCATGCAACTGATTTACCTTTAGTTTACTTTCTCATGCAACTCATTTACCTTTAGTTTACTGTTTTTTTCATGCAACTCATTTACATTAATTTACTGTTTTTCTCATGCTACTCATTTACCTTTAGTTTACTGTTTTTCTCATGAAACTCATTTACCTTTAGTTTACTGTTTTTTTCATGCAACTCATATACCTTCAGTTTACTTTTTTTTTTCATGCAACTCATTTACAATAATTTACTGTTTTTTCTCATGCTACTCATTTACCTTTATTTTACTGTTTTTCTCATGCAACTCATTTACCTTTAGTTTACTGTTTTTCTCATGCAACTCATTTACCTTTTGTTTACTGTTTTTCTCATGCAACTCATTTACCTTTAGTTTACTGTTTTTCTCATGCAACTCATTTACTTTTAGTTTATTTTTTTTCTCATGCTACTCATTAACCTTTACTGTTTTTCTCATGCAACTCACTTACCTTTAGTTTACTGTTTTTCTCATGCAAGTCATTTACCTTTAGTTTACTGTTTTTCTCATGCAACTCATTTACCTTTAGTTTACTTTTTTCTCATGCAACTCATTTACCTTTAGTTTACTGTTTTTCTCATGCAACTCATTTACCTTTAGTTTACTGTTTGTCTCATGCAACTCGTTTACCTTTAGTTTACTGTTTTTCTCATGCAACTCATTTACGTTTAGTTTACTTTTTTTTCTCATGCTACTCATTTACCTTTAGTTTACTGTTTTTCTCATGCAACTCATTTACCTTTAGTTTACTGTTTTTCTCATGCAACTCATTTACCTTTAGTTTACTGTTTTTCTCATGCAACTCAATTACCTTTAGTTTACCTTTTTTCTCATGCTACTCATTTACCTTTAGTTTACTGTTTTTCTCATGCAACTCATTTCCCTTTAGTTTACTGTTTTTTGCATGCAACTCATTTACATTAATTTACTGTTTTATCTCATGCAACTCAATTACATTTAGTTTACTGTTTTTTGCATGCAACTCATTTACATTAATTTACTGTTTTTAGCTCTACTGATCAGAGATCAGCAGAGCTTATGCCGTGGTGCGGCGTCCGTCGTCCGTCCGTCTGTCCGTCCGTCTGTCCGTCTGTCCGTCCGTCTGTCCGTCTGTCCGTCCGTCTGTCCGTCCGTTAACTTTTTTTTTGTAGCGACTACTCCTCTGAAACTACTTAATAGATTTTCATGAAACTTTACAGAAATGTTGCCCATGAAGTCTAGTTGATCCTAGCAAAAATTCATGTAGATGTGAAATCCAAGATGGCCGCCAAATCTAAAAAAAGGTTTTTAAAAAACAAGTTTGTAGCGACTACTTCTTGAAAACTGTAAGGGATATTGCTATGGGACTTTTTCTAAAATGATCAGCATGACATGATGTTGGTCCTTGTCGAAAATCGTTTTGATTCGACGTTAAACATGGCTGCCAGCGGCCATCTTTGTTTACATAGAGTTATATAATGAAAACTTGTAGCGACTACTCCTCTGAAACTACTTGACGGATTTTCATGAAACTCCACAGGAATGTTGCTCTTGATGTCTAATTAATCCTAGCAAAATTTCAGGTCGGCCGGAAATTCAAGATGGCCGCCACGGCTAAAAATAGATTTTTAAAAAATAAGTTTGTAGCGACTACTTCTTGAAAACTATAAGAGATATTGATATGTGACTTTTTCTAAAATGATCAGCATGACATGATGTTGGTCCTTGTCGAAAATCGTTTTGATTCGACGTTAAACATGGCTGCCAGCGGCCATCTTTGTTTACATAGAGTTATATAATGAAAACTTGTAGCGACTACTCCTCTGAAACTACTTCTTGAAAACTATAAGTGATATTGATATGGGACTTTTTCTAAAATGATCAGCATGACATGATGGTTATTCAAGTCGAACATTATTTTGATTCGACGTTAAACATGGCTGCCAGTGGCCATGTATGTTTACATAAGAGTTATATAATGATAACTTGTAGCGACTACTCCTCTGAAACTACTTGACGGATTTTCATGAAACTTCACACGAATGTTGCTCTTGATGTCTAATTGATCTTAGCAAAATTTCAGGACGGCCGGAAATTCAAGATGGCCGCCATGGCTAAAAATAGATTTTTAAAAAATAAGTTTGTGCGACTACTTCTTGAAAACTATAAGAGATATTGATATGGGACTTTTTCTTAAATGATCAGCATGACATGATGGTTATCCGAGTCGAACATTATTTTGATTCAATGTTAAACATGGCTGTCAGTGGCCATCTTTGTTTACATAGAGTTATATAATGAAAACTTGTAGCGACTACTCCTCTGAAACTACTTGACGGATTTTCATGAAACTTCACAGGAATGTTGCTCTTGATGTCTAATTGATCCTAGCAAAATTTCAGGTCGGCCGAAAATTCAAGATGGCCACCACGGCTAAAAATAGATTTTCAAAAAACCAGTTTGTAGCGACTACTTCCTGAAATCAAAATCAATCAGTAGAGCTTCAAGGTCATTGACCTCTTGTTTCTCATGCAACTCATTTACATTTAGTTTACTGTTTTTTCTCATGCAACTCATTTACATTTAGTTTACTGTTTTTTCTCATGCAACTCATTTACATTTAGTTTACTGTTTTTTGCATGCAACTCATTTACATTAATTTACTGTTTTTTCTCATGCAACTCATTTACATTTAGTTTACTGTTTTTCTCATGCAACTCATTTACCTTTAGTTTACTGTTTTTTGCATGCAACTCATTTACATTAATTTACTTTTTTTTCTCATGCAACTAATTTACATTTAGTTTACTGTTTTTTGCATGCAACTCTTTTACATTAATTTACTGTTTTTTCTCAAGCAAAGCAAGCTGATCAAGCCTATGAGTATTTAACAGATCATAATTAGGGGTGCAGTGTTTCAGAAGGCTAGGTGGAATGTCATTAACTTAACATTATTACATGTGATGCCGCGTATTATTTATCAATCATTTTTTATGTTTAATATGTGTATATTTAGGTCATCTATGTCTGCCATATCAGCAACAGGATATTCAAACACATAATTACATGTTAAACATAGATTCTGGTCAGTGACACGGACTAGATTCGCAGTTTGTAATAGGATATGAATGAGGTACTGCGCATGCGCAAATAATTGTCATATTTTATAAAGAGATTCAACAAACCAAAAAAGGCGAACAATGCAGCGCAGAACAATGCAGCGCAGAATACAAAGACAAATTAACTCTTTGAAGATTACCGAAAACTTCCACTGATTTACATAGAGAATAATCATAATCATAAAACTGATGAACTAATAGACATCATGCAGAGATGTGACCTATTAATTTTTGCTTTAATTAGGCACTGGCCAATAAAGCAAATCAATGCGGAATCCCTCGGCGTTTATTGTACGTAACGTTATCTGACGTCATGCACGTAACTTTGCCTGACGTCATAAAACAAACAAAAAACAACAACATGGCGACGTCCTCGATAAGCGTACCATTCTGAGAAATAGGTAATACTAGTAATTCATACAGAAAATATGGATAATCTACATGATAAATAAAATATTATGTCAGAGCCTCGCCATTCTTCATTTACTAAGCCTCGCCTAATAAACTTGTTATTAAAAGTCACTGACATAATATTCTCTATATAAGGATAGAAAAAAAAACGATTAAACTTTTTTTACGAATAAGTTCAAATTAAAATGACAAGAGAATAATGGGGCTTAGTTATACATATTAGAGAATGGTAGACGTTAGACATACACGCTTTGACATTAATGATTTGTATATATATGTCATTTATTCAGACTCGGTTATATACCATTGATAGTGATGATTTACTTTCGTTTTTGAAAGGAAGCTTGGTTTTCTTTTGACGATTTACAACCTATTTCGCCTGCCCTCAGTCGAGGCACTTTTGAAAACATCGAACATATACCTATATATGGAAAGCCGTAGGGGACCCCCGAAGTTATTATTTTTTTTACTCTATTTTCTATATGATTTTTCTTCGGCGCATTTTTCTATCGCCGAAGTTATTTTCACGTCTTCGATTATCTTCGGTACTATCTTCGGCGCATTTTCCTATCATCGAATTTATTTTTCACATCTGCGATTAACTTCGGTACTAGAAAATCTTCGGCGTACACACAAGCTCGCACTGTCACCAACGATTTTGTAAACTATTCCCGAAGATTTTATTTGTGTTAAAATAATCTTCGCTCAGAATAATCTTCGCTCGTACTGTCACCGAAGATTTTGTGACCGATACCGTAATTATCTTCGGTGGCAAACAAAATCCTCGCTATCGGCGAAGATTTTGCCAATGCTAAAATATCTTCGGCGCACACATGAAAAATCACCCCCGGAGATTTTGTGACTATGCCGGAGATTTTGTATTCGCGTAGAGACGTGACGTTTGTCTGAAATCTTCGGTACATACTTATCCAGTCTACAACCTGGAAACAGCCCCCAGCATCTATTCTAGGCGAGTAGTGCTGGGAACATTCCCCCTGGCATCCAGTCTTTTACTGCTGAAAACAATTCACCCGGCATCCAATCCAGGCTAGTACTGCTGGAAACAGACCATCTGGCATCCAGTCTAGGCTAGTACTGTTGGAAACAGCTCCCGGCATCCAGTCTAGGCTAGTACTCTGGAAACAGTCCACCTGGCATCCAGTCTAGGATAGTACTGCTGGAAACAATCCACCTGGCATCCAGTCTGGGCTAGTACTATTGGAAACACCCCCCCCCCCCCCCCCCGACATCCAGTCTAGGCTAGTACTGCTGGAAACAGTCCACCTGGCATCCAGTCTAGGATAGTACTGCTGGAAACAATCCACCTGCCATCCAATCTAGGCTAGTACTGCTGGAAACAGTCCACCTGGCATCCAGTCTAGGATAACACTGCTGGAAACAATCCACCTTGCATCCAATCTAGGCTAGTACTGTTGGAAACAGCCCCCCCCCCCCCCCCCCCCGACATCTAGTCTAGGCTAGTACTGCTGGAAACAGCCCACCTGGCATTAAGTCTAGGCTAGTACTGCTGGAAACAGTCCATCTGGCATCCAGTCTAGGCTAGTACTGTTCGAAACAGCCCCGGCATCCAGTCTAGGCTAGTACTGCTGGAAACAGTCCACATGGCATCCAGTCTAGGATAGTACTGCTGGAAACAGTCCATCTGGCATCCAGTCTAGGATAGTACTGCTGAAAACAGTCCACCTGGCATCAAGTCTAGGCTAGTACTGCTGGAAACAGTCCACCTGGCATCCAGTCTAGGCTAGTACTCCTGGAAACAGTCCACCTGGCATCCAGTCTAGGATAGTACTCTTGGAAACAGTCCCCCCCCCCCACTCCATCATCTGTTATCCACTCTAGGCTAGTACTAACAACACAGAGATATGTAAAAAAAAAATAAAAAAACGGGTGGTGGTGATGATGGAGTGGGGAATGGGGGGTGGGGGGGCTGCTGGGGTCGTGACGGCGCTACTACAAAATCTTCGAGATAGTCAAAAAATCTCCGGGGTGCCGAAGATTTTTTATGTGTGCACCGAAGATATTTTAGCGGTGACAAAATCTTCGCTGATAGTGTAATAGCGAGGATTTTGTTTGATACCGAAGTTTATTTTGTTATCGGTCACAAATCCTTCGGCTTTCCATACTATAATACATTTTGACTGGCGAGACAAATATTCGTGCGGAGGTGCTTTCAAGAACTTTCATTGATTGTTTTGTTCTTTTTTCAGAGTTGTTGACATCGATAACATTGATCTAAGTAATTTCCGTTACCGAATGCTGTATGGGCAAATTGAGCTCCTTGGTCTGTTTACATAACCGGCAAACATATGTATATCATGGCAACTGACAGGAAGTTCCGATTGTAGTCGACGAATCGAAACCTCACTTGATAAGTAATTTAACTCTAGTTAATACCTGAATACGTTTTTTCTCTATTTCGTCTGTTGCAACCATATAGGTAACGTAACACGCTGCACTAAATGTTAACGCTTTTGGGACTAAAAGTAACAACCTACACTAAAGGTAACACAAACGTCTACACTATATATGCCCTAAAGGTAACAACACATGAAAAAACACTGAAAAAAATGCGATAACCTGTTTAATATTACCTATTAAATGTTTTACAATATGAAACTTTCTAAGCCGAAATTAAGGTTTTATTTCATACCCCAGCCAACACCGTTTTTGCTTCATGTAGAAGGGGTTGGTTGGGGTTTGAAAGGTAATACTCGGACCACGTAATGTGAAAATACATTGGCATTGGCCGTAGTTGTCTTCCTTGCACGTTTTTATTATTATCATTCTCCCAAGGCACGTTATTTTTGGTGTTACCTTTAGTGCAGCATGTTACCTTCAGTGCATCTTGTTACCTTTAGGGCATTTGTTACGTTTAGGATTGCAACAATCGTCATATATTATTTAAAATACGTTTGCTAATTTTAGTTTGTTTACTTTCGAAAAATGCGTCTTTCAATTTCACACAGATAAACAATGTGGTCCATCCAAAGCAAATCATAAAGCATTCCACACAAACGGACCAATTCGTTCTCTTTGATAAAGGTCGGACCCTTGTTTGCCTAACGTATGTGCAAATTGACAATTACATTATTTATGTGTTGATCTTCAGTGTAGGTTTAGGCCTATATCAATTTTTTTTTTATATATTGAAGATAAGATGACGAATATGTTATAATGTAGAACACAACCATGCGCCACACTACGTTATAGTCTTTGAATAGTTAGGCATACGTGCTATTCAAGCCGTTATCCCAATAATTCCTTTGTATTAAATTAAGCAGCTTGTGCAATGCTTTAACCATCACGGAAATTAAACGTGACAAAGAAGTATCAAAGAGAATCTGTTCTGAAATCGTTAACTAGGGCTTTGACGGCTTTGACGTGTCAGTGTTCAACAGCTGAAGGATAATTCCGGTATTTAAGCGACACATTTTAACGTCGGATATCATTTCTAAGGTGACGTCTAGTCTTGATCATCTGCTACGCTTGCTTTTTTCAAGACACACGCCTAGAACCTGTCTTCTAATTTTGTTGACACGCCAGCCACTTTACTGAAATTCTGGTACCGTTTCTGATTGGCTGATACAGACGCACCTTCTATCCAATATATACAGAACGTTAGAAAAACAATAAATTGATAAATAAACAAAAGGGAATCTTCATCATTTTATTGATGAACTAAATATGGTTTGTCAAAAATACTATAATAACAAAAAAAAAATTAAAAAAATACGGACATGTGTTTCCGGTTTCTTTTTTTTTCTGCACCCCGGGTCAAGACGTTTGTATCTGACGTCAAGTACGTCAACCATTAAGACGTCATCTTAAATGCCAAAAAAACACGTTAACCGTTGAGACGTCATCTTAAATTTCATGCAAAACAACAATGCAATGTAATGCGTTATTTTAAGCGACGCTACGTTCCAACTTAACATTTAAATTGGTTGAAGCTGCATATTTTTCTCGTTTGATGTTGAGAGATGGGCATAAAGTGTACGTTGTGAGAATTTGTTTGTATTTTGTTCAATTTCTCTACAAAATATGTATCATGATACATAACAATCTATGTCAGATAAGAAATAAAATATTTCCAGAGGGTTTATATTGCGCGAGATCAAAATCTGGTGTATGGGACTTGAAAAATATCGAAACCTTGGGCCGACGGCCCTTGGTATCGATGAACTTTATGTCCCGCCCACTAGGTATTGATCTGGGCAATATAAACCCATTGGAAATATTTTATTTCTTAAATATTAACCCCTAACCCGCTACATATATATATAATGGTCTGTTCTTTCTTTGAATAAGACCATTCTATTTATATGACAAAGGGTTGTTTTGGGGAAAATGACTGATCAGCAGACTGACATTGTAAACCCCGATCAGCCTGCGAGTTATTGGCAAGCTGATCGTGGTTTACAATGGACGCAAAGGCTATTATAGTCGTGCTTAGGGGGTTAAGGACCTGTAATTTTATTTATTTTTTACTAGGACGTTTTTATTGACAAGGGTTCTCGGTTTACGTTTTAATAACTAGTTGAAAAAATCTCTCCACAAGTATATCTGGTTTCCATAACCATTTCTTATTAGTCCGATACCGATTTTAATTTAAGATTACCACCGTCTGTATATCTGTCTGTCTATCCGTCCGTCCGTAAAACAGGATTATTTGATAAGGAGTAACCCGTAAGATTTTTTAAGTTTTAGTTTTACAGCTTCCCTGGTGATAAAATGGTGAGATAAAAGTTTATACTTAAGTTGGTAATAAATATGGAATGCTGCAACAAAATAATTTATTTCTTAGAGTGGTGATACAATTTGGAATGGCGCATCAAAATGATTTATACTGAATCTGCAATAAATGTGTCAATGTTTTATTTGTTTTTCTAAATATTATTTCATACCAATTTTAAGCATAGTTTATATCTTTAAGCGGACTTCGATTCATGTTAAGTGTTTTATAAGCACATTTCATGTTTTCATGTTTTCATGTTTTCAAACAAAAGGAGGATAACTATCAAAAGATGTAACAATTTAAACAACAAATAGATATTTTACAAACTTTGGGTCAAAACAAAATTCTTATCACATAACTATTGTAAAATATGTTTAAAATAAGAAAATTAGATACAAAAGTGAATAATTAGGAAATGTGTTCAGTATATAAAGTCAGTCACAACTATCAACTTATCATACCAATATCAACAATTTATCACATAACTTACTGTGTGGGAGTGGAATAACACCATTCTATAATTTCGATATACCACTAGTTATATAAGTATGCAAATAAGCCTAGATGCGCTGTCAAAAAAATCGATAATGACTATGATCCAATTCCCAAGGCTTATGTTGGTTTCGCGTGTTAAAGCCACAGGCAAATGCAATAAAAGTCGATATGTGAGTTATGTGATAAATAGAATCTAACATTCGTTCTCATTTATTATTGAATTTATTAAACTCGTTCGTAAAAATGATATAATGCTCGACAAGAGCCTCGCATTATATCATTTTGCCAACTCGTTTAATAAATTCATTAATGAATGAGTATTCATGTAAGATCCTCTATTTAACATATATTTTATTCATTTATATACTCGGTAAAAAAAGGTTTTGGACTAGGGCATATAATGGCGCATAAAAATATAACCAGCTGACGGATTTTAATATTTTATGTATCAAATCAAAGACAAAAATGTATTTCATTACATGAAATAAAATAAACAAAATAATATCACCGGTAAAAAATCACAGTAGCTAGCCGAATGCACTAAGGGTAAATAAAAAAAGTTGCAGAATTTCTCAATAATGAGTTAGCGCCACCATGACACTCCATGAGCCTGTCCCTGTTCGAATACACAAACAGTGTTCGAACGCTGAACCATGACATTCGACCATAACCGTTACTAGCTCAGTTGATATTGACAATAGATCAACAATCAACAATAATCATCGTTTACAATGAAAGTTTGCAAAAAAATAATAATCTTTTTATTGGTTACTCGAATGTCTGTAACTGTTACTTTTTATGGACTTTGCAACAGTTTTTACAGACCCTTTGTGTGTTCGCGATATTGTTTTAAAATCAAATCTTTTTTGGAATTTAATGTTTCTGGTATCAAATTAACCGGTTAGGGTAGACCTTGGTTACTAAAAAAAGATGCTTAAATTCTGTCCACTAGTTTTATTTTTATATGACTTTATATACCCTGGTCCAAAACTTTTTTTACCGAGTATATATGTGTTAATTGGGCGTGTGATTGATATTGTTGTTATATTGTGTACAATTTTGCTTTCTAAACCATTCCGTCTTTTTCGAGCAGCTTTGTCTATAATGAAAGAAACGGAAACAAGTTAATTCGACGGCAAAGGATTTTTGCGTATGACCTTTTATAAAGAAATGATAGATACATTGTAACTCGGATATTATGGACATTAAAACGAACTTAAATTGCCATTTAATTAGATTACACGGCAATAATAACATAATGATTCCCTAGTAATCAGGTAATACAATAAAACAAATATCAGGAAGAGTTTAATTAGTCGAAACAATTTTAAATTGGTTCCAACAGATACCTTATCACTTTATGGTCTGTAAAGTATAGTCTCGTCTGCTCTCGCTGGATAAACGGACTGTTCCATGGACCACTTTTTTTCAGATAAAAACAAATTAGCTTTTAGTAAAGCTGCATCAAACTTTTCCGATATAAACGGCATAATTTCTGCCATATAAGTATTTTTGTGAAACATGTATTATGTTCACATCACTAGTGTTGAATTACTGTCATGTACTATATGGTTGACAGTGTTCATGCCTAAAATATGCATTTGGGTGAATATTTCACTTGACCATTGACCGGCCATTTTGGATCTTTTTTTTTTAAGTGGCGTTCCAATAGTCCTTAATATGGAAAGCCATAGGGGACCGCGCGATTATAAATTGTTTTTAATGCATGTTAACTGAATTATTATAATCACCACGTTTTTGTGATTTCGGTAGGTTATAATAAAATTATAATCTCTGCAGAAAACGTACGTTAGTGTTTTAACCATACATTACAATCTTTTCTACGATTTGATGAGGTTATAATAAAAATCATAATATCTGCAGACACATTATTAATTTAACCACGCATTATAATTTACTTAACTTTTTTATTATTATAATCACTGCATTAAAATCTATCTTTTTTAATTATAATCGCTGCATGCAACATTGTTATTATATAACCAACTCAGCGCCTTTATTATAATGTTCGCTGCAATATTATAACCCACCCAAAAATAAAACCCCCAAAGTCGAACATTCTTATAATTATAATAATCACGCACAAATAAGAAATCTCGCAAGAAGCCAGTTATAATTATGTTTGCCTATAAAATAATGATATCTGCTGCGGTTTAGGGAATGGGGGTTGGGCAGGAGGGTTAAGGGATATGGGTGGGAAGGAGGTTTAACGAATGGGTTGGGTAGGAAGGGGAGTTGGTGCTCCTCTTCCACAAGCGGGTTTGGGGGGTCCTCTCCCGATATATCATGTTTTTCATTTTGGGACCAAAATGGAGACCGTACAAGCGATATTTGTCTGAAATGTAAACATCTCTTGCTAGCAAAAATGTTAACTTTCCACCCTAAACTTCCCTCCCCTACCCCATCATGCCCACTCTGATTTTTATAGCATTTTTAAACTGTTTAGGATTTTGATTTTTGTTCGTTTTATTTATCCAAGTTACTCCCGGGAATAAAGGAGTATGCCACATTAGCTTCCTGTAACCCCACCCACCTCCACCAACACTCACACACGCATATATTTCTTCTCTTAAACCTCCTGCCCACCCGCATCCCTTACGCTTCCTGCTCCCCACTCCCCCCCCCCCACACACACATTTCTTCTCTTAAACCTCCTGCCCACCCGCATCCATTAAGCTTCCTGCTCCTGCTCCCCCCACACATTTCTTCTCTTAAACCTGTTGCCCACCCGCACCCTTAAGCTTCCTGTACCCCCTCCATACACGCATTTCTTCTCTTAAACATCATGTAACCCCACCCCCTCCACCAACACTCACACACGCATATATTTCTTCTCCTAAACCTCCTGCCCATCCGCATAACTTACGCTGTGCCTGCTCCCCATTCCCACACGCATCCCTTACGCTTCCAGAACCCACACATTTCTTCTCTTAAACCTCCTGCCCACCCGCATCCATTAAGCTTCCTGACCCCACACATTTCTCTTCTTAAACCTCCTGCCCACCCGCATCCCTTAAGCTTCCTGACCCCACACATTTCTCCTCTTAAACCTCCTGCCCACCTGCATCCCTTACGCTTCCTGACCCCACACATTTCTTCTCTTAAACTTCCTGCCCACCCGCATCCCTTACGCTTCCTGACCCCACACATTTCTTCTCTTAAACCTTTTGCCCACCCGCAACCCTTAAGCTTCCGGACCACACACATTTCTTCTCTTAAACCTCCTGCCCACCCACATCCCTTAAGCATCCATTAAAGACATTTTCTATAGTTTTCTTTAAACTTCTTGTACATTAAGTCTGTTATATATATAGGTCACCATAATTGTTAAAATTTTAAAAAATAATTTGTAATGCCATGTCAATCTGTCCAAAAAGTTGAACAAGTCCATGAAATAGCTAAATAAGACGTTTTTGAAGTCTAATCATTTATTCATTGGTCACACTTCTGCTAAAATTGTATTAAAGTAAAGAACATTTAATTATGATAACATTTAAAGCTCATCTTTATGTAAAACCTATATTTTTTTACAAAATCTGTTGAGAGCATTACTCACAATTTATGCACAAATTAGCCCATAATGATACAATTTTCTTTTTTTTGTATGTTCCCAATAATAGAATTTGTTTAAACTTTCTAAGCACATAGATTAACATATATAAAAACAAAATGTGCAATAAAACTGTTAGGTCCCCATGCTTGTTTAGAATTAGTTTTTTTGAAACCCTACCCCTATGCTAAAAGGCCAAGTTTTGTATGAAATTATATAGAAATGGTATATTTTCCTTTTTTGTTATGTTCCTAATAATAGAATTTGTTCAAACTTCATAGGCACTTATTTGAACATATAGTAAGATAATATATGCAATTAAAATTATAGGTCACCATGCATATTGAGATTTAATATTGGTTTTTGGAACCCTACCATTATGCTTATTTTTTTTAATAGTGTTGGAATTTTTACAAAATGCTATATTTTTTCTATTTTATGTATTTTTCTAATAATAGGCATTAATATAAATAAAGACAATAAATGCAACTAAACATCAAGAGCAACATTCCTGTAAATGTTTAGGAAAATCCATCCAATAG
Source organism: Cyrtodaria siliqua (assembly GCA_037043455.1). Taxonomy (NCBI): domain Eukaryota; kingdom Metazoa; phylum Mollusca; class Bivalvia; order Adapedonta; family Hiatellidae; genus Cyrtodaria; species Cyrtodaria siliqua. Next base: position 357,284 of record JAWPHD010000278.1, on the reverse strand, counting down.
TTTTAGAAGAGAAGTCGCCCAATATTCTGCGCATGAAAAACTACAGAAAATGCCTTTAGGCTTCCTGCTCCCGCTCATGTCTTCTCTTAAACCTCCTGCCCATCCACAACCCTTACGCTTCCTGCTTTCTGCTCTCTCCCACCACCCACTCCCTTCTCCCACACAAATATCATTTATTATCTCAAACATTATGCCCTTTCACGTCCATTAATCCTCCTGCCCATCATCATCTCATCTTAATCCTCTTGCCAATCCCCATCCATTAATCCTCCTGTCCAACCCTCTCCCTTAAACCGCCTGCCCACTCATTCCTTTAAACATCCTACCCACACCATCCCTTAAATATTCGATGCTTTGCTTGTTATTATTGTAGATACACATTATGATAATATTCACCAACGTTTTGCCAAGTCTCCCGGACATTATCATTTATAAATTGTCTCGCGAGATTTAGAATTATAACAGACACAGCTAAAAATAACATGTGTCTACGATTATAAAAATAATTATCTCCGACAGAGCTAAAAATAAAATTTGTCCACGATTTTCAGAATAATGATAATCGCACAGAACCTGACAGAAGCATCCGGGGACAGAGCTGTAAAACGTATTCATGTTCATGTCAAGTGTTCACGTTTGTTCAAGTTAATAGTTGTGTAGATGATCGACAGAAGGTGCTGGAGTGTTGACAAGACAAAATATAGCAATTTTCGTTAATTCAAGGGCAATAACTCCGGTGTTAATGGTCCGATCTGGCTGGTTTTCAAACTTACCCTAGGTTCCATTTATATTAATAATCTGGTAATGTTTTGTAAAGATCGTATGAAAAACGAAATTGCTAGAGTGTTGACATCAAAAAGATAACGGACGACGGATGGACGACGGACAAAATACCATGTCATAAGGCCAGTATTGCTAAAATCAACATCCACCAGATGGGCTTTCAGCTAAAATTCTTGATTGTATTAAGGAAATAAATAAATGTAAAATAATGGAAATTTTGACAGATATAAACTTTTGTCACCTCCATGATACAAACTGCCAAAAAAAAACACATATAAATCGAAAATTGAAGAAGGGAAGAATGATCTTCGAACTGTATTGAAAATATTCAAAGAATTTGGGACATCAAATAAAGGGGGAAATGTAGAAACCATTTTAGATGTTAACAAAAATAATCAATTAATGTCTGATGATGTTGGTATTGCAAACACTTTTAATGATTATTTTGTAACTGTTACGTCAAACTTATAGGAACATATTCAAGTTTTGACTTTTGTTGATCTTGTTTACTTACATTATCAGCAAATATTATATCCGAAAGTATCACATATTTAATAAACAAAGTTTATCTAATGGTAAATGTCCAATCACTTCGAAGCAAGCAAAGGTAAGTCCACTCTTTAAGAGTGGTTGTAAAGATGAAGTTAACAATTACTGTCCAATTTCTATATTACCTACATTATCAAAGCTAATTGTAAAGTAATGAGTATCAAGCTGACATCATTTCTGAATTACTGTAAACTATTATATCAATCTCAAAGTGGTTTTAAATAAGGCCACTCGACCGAAACATCTTTAATACTTTTAATAGATAAATGCTCGACTGAAACATCTTTAATACTTTTAATTGATAAATGGTTGAAAGCAATACATGAAGGACAATTTGTAAGATGTGTTATGGTAGATTTTCGGAAAGTGTTCGAATTGGTGAGTCATGATATACTGCTTAAAAAACGGAAGCTTTACAAATGCAGCAGACAAATAATATCATGGTTTTAGTCATATCTTACGAACCGCAGTCAAGTTGTTACGATAAATGGTACAATATCAGACCATAAACCCATAACATGTGGCGTTCCACAAGGGAGGATACTTGGGCCATTATTATTTCTATTATTTATAAACGATCTTTGTAAAACTTTTATTAGTACAGACTTGTATGCTGATGACACTACAATTTATGTGATGTACAATTAGATAAGATCGCTCTAGAAAAAAATCTACAATATTCATTAGACCACTTTCAAAGATGGTGTAAAGAGAATGGTATGTTATTAAATACGGAAAAAAAACAAAGTCATGTTTATTACAACTAAACAGAAACGTGTACATATGAATGATGCTTCATTGGTGCTTACTTATGCAAATATAGAGTTAAAAATGACAACAGGCGACACAGTATTAGGCGTAAATATTGATGAAAATATGCAATGGAATAACCATTTTCAGTATATTTATAAAATGATATCGTCATGTCTGTGGCTGTTATCCAGAAAACGTTCGTATAAATAACAGGAACATAGTTCATTATTCAACAATGCATATATACAACCTCATCTTAATTATTGCTTTGTTATTTGGGGAATCTCTTCTTATACAAATGTACATAGAAGTACTAAATTACAAAGAAGAGCATGCACAATTATACAAGGTTGTGAATATATTAATATTGAAACTGTGCCTATTTCTCTAAAGATGTTATCATCCGAAGAAATTATTTTCTTCAAAAGGCATGTATAAAATAGCGAATCAGTTGTCCCCGCAATATCTAAGCGACCTGTTTTATATGAGAATAAATGAGCAAAATACTTCACTGCCACTGAGATCAATTACAAATAGAAAGTTCATAATACCTAAGCCAAATAACGAATTATTCAAAGGGAGCTTATCATATTCTGGAACTTTGGTATGGAATAGTATTCACCTTAAAATTAAAAAAATTACATCATGGCATATATTTTCCAACAATTGCTTTGGGTAAAAAGTGAAAATCGAATCTAAATCTAGTTGTACCTATACCCTTTAGTGGCTACCATTACCAACGTTAGCCTACACGTACATTTGTGTCATTTTCGCCGACGAAGCATACGGTTTTCTTATGAAGCGTCTAGTATGCTGGAGGCACTGCATGTTTAGTGGGTTCGTTCGTCACTAGCATTCCCCCTTCGAGTGTACGATGACCGGACAGGAAGTTTTCTCAATCATGACTTTTACCCATATAAAGAAAAGGATGGTAACGTTTGATGTTTGTCATCAGTCCTTTTTGACTTACCCTGTTTACTCGATTGTCGCTCTGGCTTGTGCCAAGTATTTGAATTACTTCTTGGTTGCTTTCTATATTTTGTTTTTATTCATATATAAATGATCATCTCTGTTTTGTATATAAATGCTGCCGATAGCCTGACGGACTTCCTATATCAAAACTTTTCGATTTATTGGGATGGTGAGGTTTATTATACCATACATTTCAATTTAAACTCCCAGCGGCCCATTTAGCCAATGTAAGGCGGTACCCTATTGTCAATCTGTTTTATAAGTATCATATCTCACATTTTGACTATATATACTGAACCAAACAGCTATCGCACCAGTATACAATACCTTTCATATCTCAATAATAACAATCATTCTAATACACCCGCACTATATAGCCTAGTTTAAAATATCTAGTTATATTGAACGATATATCACTGTAATTTTTTCAACGTTAGGAGAATAAGCATTGCGCAATGCGCATTGCGCATTGTAATGTATGCAACGTTAGGAGAGTAAGCAAAGCAATGCGAAAGATTTCAGATGTGTGCGTTATTTTCACATTTTAGGGGTATTAGAATAGAAATAAAACATCGTTTACGGTGAATTATCTATAATATATCACGGTTTGTCGTTCAATTGTAAACAATTGGTTCAGAATATATTCCGATGCAGTTGTTACGTGATATGCATGTTCTTGGATGGCTGTGTTATGTGAATGGTACACTTCCTGTTCGACATTTTACATCTACTTCAATAAACCTATATACAAGTCGAGCAGAAAATGTAGCATAGTCAAGGTCCACAGTCGACCACAAACACGCACAGAAACAAACAACAACTACAAGGATGAATAAATGGCAAGGCATGATATCACACACAATAGCCTTAAAACGGTAAGTGGCAAAAATAACGGCTGGGGTTTTAAACCAGGTTCTAGGGTGCACCAAATTCACTCTTACTCTAATGTCATCCCAATAAAACGGTAAAGTGAAAATAAAATCAGTTTGGTAGAGATCAGATGGAGCTAGACCGGGTACCACGGGCTCAATCTGGTGGAACGCAAAAGTACCCTCAGGTAAACTATTGAGTAAGTTACTGTGAAGCATAGGATAGGTGAGAGACACAGGGCTGGTATGTATGGAATGTTTTCCTTTATTTCTGAAACATTTAACTTGCTTCTAGTGTAAACCGCATGAAAATTGAAGGTAAGCTGGACATGCTGCACTACTTTTTGTTAAGCATAGTTTAAAGTGTACTTTGGTCATTTTGACCTCAGAATTCAAAAAGAAGGTGTTTACTTTCAGTTTGGAAAATATTTTGGGGGAAAAAACAGGTCAGCGAATCATCTAAGGCCCATTTTTGTGTTGCACTGGGCTTGACTGATACTACATTGTGTGTGTTTTATAGCCAGCATAGTCAGGATTGGATATTTTCGGGTAGGTATTTATTAACAACCCTATGAAAAAATAATGGTGGTCTAGGTTAACACATTTTGCAATAACCCCCCCCCCCCCCCCCCCACCCCCCACCCCCACACACACAACCACACACACCACACACACCCTTTAACAGATTATTTATGTGTTAATGATTGTTGTAAAAAACCACCATGACACTATTATATGGTTAACATTGGATAAACGTTATTTTGGAAATGATGATGACATTTATCTAGGTGGAGTTTATTTATGGACTAACGATTCACCCGCAGCTAATGCAATACACACTGATCTTTTTCAGCTTTTGCAAGATGATCTATATTATTATGAAACTTTAGGTAAAACATGTATTGCAGGTGATTGTAATGACAGAGTGTCAAATAGGTGCGGTTTTATTGTATGTGATAGTGTAATTAACGATATTGATTACTCTGATTATATACCAGATAACCCCCTAAAGCGGGCCTCACAAGATACATGTGCGAATCCACAAGGTAACAGGTTATTGGACTTGTGCAAAGCTACTTCTTTTCGATTGGTAGATTAGGGTCAGATTGTGGTGTGGTATGTATAACGTACGTTAATAGGCATGGAAGCAGCGTAATTGATTATCTTTTGTTAAAAGAACGCGATTTTCCATGTGTGAGCGATTTTTGTATACATGCATTTAATGAATTTAGTGACCATGCACCGTTATCGTTCACTCTTGCTGGCAAAACGCACGCCGGGAATGATAAACATTCATACGAAACTGAGTCTATGACATGGGACGAATTGCATAGGGAACAGTTTCGACGGGGTATTATTGGTAAATTGACATGTTTTAATGCATTGTTCGATAATTTTAATTCAGATAGAACGAATAGTGTAGATAATCTTGTATTTACGTGTACAATGCGTGAAGTCGCTGACCCACTTTTTATGAAGCACATCAAAATCACTTCGTCGGGGCTTGAAATTAAAAATAGTGACACGAAAAAATGGTTCGATGAAGAATGCTACCAGTCTAAACAACTTTATAAAAATTCATTGAATGAGTTTAACAGATTAAAGTCAAATGAAATTAGAACAATGCTTGCTAATCTAAAACAAGCTTATAAGAGATTAATTAAAAAGAAACGACGCGCGTTTAAATTTAAGCAAGCGAAAGAGTTTGAAAATATGCGACGTTCAAAGCCTAAAGAATTTTGTAGACGTTTTTCGAAACGAAAAATCGTAAATGCCAGTATATCTGTGGATGATTTTGAGAACTATTTTTCAAATTTATTTAAAGATATAAAAACATCTATTTCAAAAGAATCAGAGAAGATTTAGAATTGTTCTTATTAAATAGAATAGATGGTGGTTTATCTCTTAATGATATCACTTTAATACTGTTGATTTTTGCTGATGATATGGCTGTACTTAGATCAAGCCCAGATGTACTTCAGCAACGTCTTAATAGACTCTAAGAATACTGTGAATCCTGGGGTCTTGAAGTTAATACTGAAAAGACAAAAATAGTTGTATTTCGTAAAAGGGGTAGAATTAAAGAATGTGAAAGGTGGTATTATAATGGAAGTTTATTAGATGTCGTCGATGATTTTAATTATTTAGGTGTGGTTCTTAATTATACTGGCTCCTTTTCGTTTAACCAACAATGTCTTTGTGGAAAAGCCTTAAAAGCAATGAATATACTCTTGGTTAATATACGAAAATATGAATTGAAACCAAAATTATCTCTTCAGCTTTTCGATGCTTTTGTGGCATCAATATTAACTTATGGAAGTGAAATATGGGGGATTACAAAATCAAAAGATATTGAGAGAATACAGTTAAAATTTTGTAAAATTATTTTAGGTGTTAAACTTACCACAAGTAATGCTGGTATTTACGGAGATCTCTCTCGTTACCACTTATACATTAATAGATATGTAAAAATGATCAAATATTGGTATAAACTATTGTCTACAGAGAACATTATACTAAAAGCAATATATAAGGATTTGTTATCTAACTGTAATAAGGGCGCGAAGAATTAGCTAACTAATATAAGGTTTATCCTAAACAGTAACGGTTTTAATAATGTCTGGGATAATCCAATGAGTGTTAGTTTTAAACTATTTCCTTTAATATTTAAACAAAGATTAATAGATAATTTCATGCAACAATGGATATCTGATATAGAAGGCAGTAGAGTTTTAACGCTATATAAGGTGGTGAAAGAGAATTTTGATTTTGAAACATATCTAGAAACATTATGCTCCAAACAATTAAGAAGTTGTATAGCAAGAATAAGATTATCCGCTCATTGTTTAAGAATAGAAACAGGGAGATACTCAAGAGGTAGAACAGAGAGAAACAAAAGAGTGTGCGAAATTTGTAACACAAACCCTATTGAAGACGAGTACCATTTTATTTTGATCTGTAATACTTACTCTAACATTAGAAACAAATATATTCCTAAATATTACACAACTAGACCAAGCATGTTTAAATTTGTAGAATTGTTGCAGTCATTAAACAAAAAGATTATTCTTAGTTTAAGTAAATTCATTTCCGATGCACTTGTATTAGGGCTATCTACATCCATTTTAACAGACTAAAAAACACAAAAAAACCCACTAGATATCTTATTTTAGAACATCCTCGTTTATCATTGACATACCATAATATATGTATGTTTTTGATTGTTTAAATATGTATGAAACAAAACAAAAACTTAGTGATTATTTTGTTGTATTTGCAATGTTAATATCTGTCACGTGTGTGTATATTATAATTATCATATATGTGTAATGATGAAAAACTGTAATAGTTTAAGTCAATAAAAGTATCTATCTATCTATCTATTGTTTAGATTATAAGTGTTACAGTACAACCATGCATGTTATGGATGGTTGGCTTCGTTCGGTTTTTAAGTGCAGTCTTAATTAGGACAACGTCCGCGTTATTCAGTATGTTTGTGTTTCCTTAATTGTCATGTTTTGGTTTATATTGTAAACTTGGATCCGTCCCAATGGATAAGATATTCGATACGTGACAATTCTCAAAGAGTACATTTTCTCTCTTCAAGCAGTTAATTAATATGCGATGAATTGATGAATTTAATACCAGAGAATTGAAGCGTTCTATACGATAACTGATGCAGAATGTCTGTATCATTTAACACAAAGAGAATGCCAATTAATCTAATCAATATTGAAGGATTATTTCTATAAAATAACGCAAGTCTGTCTGTTTTAAGTGAGTACATGAATATAATTTATCACCGAACGCGTTGATCTTTTCACAGCCTGTCTATGTATTATATAATACCTTGTTCACCACGTTTCTTGAACAAATATCTTTTAAAATAAAAACACAAGTAGAACGAATTCGACGACGCGGCCTTCGTAAAATACCCACGTTTATTCTGTAATGCATATACATATTTTGTATGTATATGCAATGAACGACAACTCTGTGCAGCGATTGACTACAGCTGCCCTAACGTTAGTGTGAAAAAACACACACTTCGTACACAACAGTAAGTGATCCCCAAATGTAAAATGCACCTTTTATACAAACGTCCAGCATACTGTTTTTGAATTGTACAACCGTTCATTGTATATGTATACTTGTTTAATTGAATGGCATACTGCAAGAAAGAGAACCCCGTGAAGTAATTTCATTCCGAAAGTGTGTTGTGCGCGATTAAATACTATTATAGTCAACATTCTCTTATATTACGAGATGTCCCCACGCATGTTTATTAACAAATGCTGAAAACACATCTCTCTTAGATTTGAAAACGTCTAAAATTTGTCAATTGTTTTACAATCTACGCGTGCTTTCACAAAGTCACAGTCACAAGTTATGAACATATGTATTTTCAAGCAGTGACATAATTATTATATAGGACATGTAATGCTTTAAAATATCGGATTTCTGTCAAAATCCAAGAACTCTCTATCACATAAATATAGTTAGTACTATTAAAATGACATAGCTTTTAGTAGCTATCCCTTGGAATACTGCCGTGCATCTGACCTTGGGTAAAATATTTCGAGATAAACAACCGAAATATAGAGAAACAAGAAAATCGGTCATATGGCCTGGTATCACCCAGCAGTTTTCTATTTGCAGTTCCATTAGTAGTTATGCTTTGGACAAGAAGTACACGTTTAAAATTACAAAGGGCAATAATTCTATTTTGAATTAAGACAGAGTTATGTTATGGGGCGGAAGGACGGACAAAGCGGCGACTCTATGCTCCTCCGAAATGCTCCTCCGAAAATTTCGGAGAGCATACAATAGATAATATTTCCCAGTTGAATTATGCATTTAAAAACCAAAAGGCATGTGGACGCTCTATTGCTGCTAACATGGCTCTTATAACAATGGTCTGGAGTGGAAGATGAGGTGTCAGATATGGCTGGTTTTCAAACCTTTTCAATCTGCTATTGAATAAACATTCTGAACAAGTCTGGTAAAGATGAACCAATATGAGAAAACTGCAGATTTGACAAAACAAAATATGTCATTTTTAAATAAATCAAGAGCAATAACTCTCCTGTTTCTAGTCTGACTTGGGTTGTATTAAATGTGTTCCACGTTTTTCTCTGACCGAGATAACGTCATGAAATAGAATATTACAAAAAAACAAAACAATATGGGACCTGCGGGGATAGCGATAGATTTAAATCAGTATTCCGAGCTGTCATGTTTGGTAAAGATCAGAAAATGAAGGCCTTATCGTCTTAACGAGGCAAAGTATCGATCAAATAAGGTGGGATGTAGTAACCCCGTCTAATGCAGCACGTTGTACAATCCTACCTATAGTGGTTAATAAACGAGGTCAAATCTATCATCTCTTTTACCATATATTTTAATATGAATTAAATCATTTGAAAACGAGTGATATAAAATCTAGGAATAATCGTATAAAGCAGTCGTTGGACAACGATGTTACTGTTGGAGCTTCGTCTGCAGGAACTAGAACACATTTAGCATCACTATTCTGAATTCTCTACTTAACGTGACGTACATAGCAAACTGACGGCCATGGAAGCAGAGAGGACTTTGACTTGTAAACTTGTATACGTAATTCGATAATTTCAGAAACTGTTTTTATCCAGACAGTAAGTGAATTTATAAAATGTTCTAACCCAAGCAGTCAATCCACTTTTCAATCCTAAATGCCAGTTCCATAATACAAAGTCGTTTTGTTGTGAAGTTCAAGGTATTTGAACAAACAACAAAGAATACAATTAAGTAAGTTATCAAATGTTTTTGTTATACAGTGTCAGGCATGGCACTAATTTATGCTTTCTCTCCAACATTTGGACCTAAATTCATATTCCCCTTCGACTTCCATACATTTCCGTGTCGTCTAATTGCTGTACATAAAATATTAGACCAGACAGTGTTCTGCAACAGACATAAACATATTGATTCCTAATTATTAAAAATATCTGAAACCGAATAACACACTGCAACTATGTTAGGGCGTAGCACTCGTCATACTGTCACGTGTCAATTTCAATCGACCATTCTAACAGAAGAATAAAGACTTCGACTTTGACTCATGATACATTTCAGCTACGTATGTATGCCATTGAAATGGTATATAATGTTGAACAAGTTAAATTTAAACATTGTCTTTGATAATGTATAACTATATAATTCTGTATTTAAAACTGTTTTGAATACAATTTCTAAAGAAATATGTTTGAAATGTTAGTCAGATAATTATTGTACTCTTACAAGTGTACTAGTATTTTTACAAGTGTAGTAGTATCTTCTAATTTCTCATTGAAAAGCAAATCAATGACATACCATAAGGAACACGTATTTATTATCAACTAATAAAACAGTCGAACAGGAAATGTAGCATTCAAGGATCATAGTCAACCAAAACACGCACAGAACCAAACAATTATTACAAAGACGAATAAAAATCCAAAGATATGACATCACAAATATAAAAGTGTTGACCATAGGGCTACCGCATTGGAACGGTCAGTGATCAAAAAGGCCGTGTTTTTTTTAACCACGTTCTCGGGTGAACCATACCTCACTCTTACCCTATTTTAATCCAAATAAAACGGGATAGTGTAAATAAAGGTATACCCGCCAGTTTATATTCTCTAACAAATAATGCAGCATTAATAGACAATATAGGTATAACACATAAATGATCATGCATATGTGAATATTAAAAAAGCCTAGAAAGTCACAAAGAAATTACTCAATGACTTCTGTGTGGTGCAGGATTACAGTTGTTGATATACAGAAAATATTGATCGCAGCTGAAGCTGTTAGAAATGCAATAATATTAAATGGTCATCGTAAATAATAAGAAACTGTCAAATTTTAATCCATTTGAAAGTGCATGCATATGACACGAAAAAGTCACATATATCCTCAATAACATAATGTCTGTCACAACTTGCAATAACCAAACACGTTTCTTCTTAATGAAACCAAACCTGAAAACAAATTTCCGTATATAAATCGTAACATAAAAACCCCCTTTTCAATAACTTAGTATTTTAAACATAAGCGATGGAACTAGCTAACATACCGTGATAGTCCATAACTTTATCTGCATAGGAAGAGATGAATTCCATCACCTTCGCGCAGACGCACAGACGGAGAGGATAATATGACCACCATCCCACCTCCCCAACACTGTTTTTCCTTCGGAAAGCGCGGGAATAGGAAAGCGCGGGAATACAAATCAACATATTTCTTTGCACCGCAAACACACAAAATAACATTTAATTCACTAAGACATATATTATACAATGACATCAATGTAAACCTTTGTTTACTAGTATATTGATGTAATACATTCATTTGTTTTCTGTAATTTCCAACCAGCCAGTATAACTAATAAACATCTGTGTATTAACTTTAATATTTATACAGGTATGTTAGCTTTAACAAATGTACGGGTATATCACCTTTATTTGAAATATGGTTGTTTAAACTAGTATTTTATATTTTATGCAACCTTGTGCTTATAGATCTCAAATAAATAATCGATTAACCGTTGTTTAAAAATGTGTCTGCTGATATAGACAAACATGTTTACTTGTATGTGTTTTGTGTTTTGTTTGTCACTGACCGTGCTGAAGGTCTAACCCAATGTTCAGCACTTTTGTTTGTGGTGTTGTGTACTTTTGTTTCTATTGCTCTTGTGATTTGTGTTTGAATGTGTTCTGTGTTCATTACGTGGTCCCGCCATAATTCCATTAAGCGAAGGGAACGCTTATATTAGCAGGATTTTATAAAGGATATTTCAACAATAAAACACGCTTAAAAACATTTTTATACTAAAATAATGTGATAACCTGTTTAAAATTACTTATTACATGTTTTAATTTTACAATATGCAAACTTTTAAAGTCGATATTAAGGTTTTATTTCATACCCCAGCCAACCCCTTTTTCGCTTCTTGGAGAAGGGGTTGGACGGGGTATGAAAGTTAATACTCAGACCACGTAATGTAGTTATAAAACATACAATTAGAAATCATTTTATTACATCCGTAACTTATAAATTACCACGTGATTATAAACCATCACTATTATTTTTAGTACAGGAACAATCCACACTGAGAGTAAAAATCGTTAATGTGTTAATATCGTATTACAGTAACATAATGGCGCATTAAATAATCCCATAAAACGGTTGCTGACTGGCTAATCGTTATTTACGAAGTATCACATGTTGTTTTCCATTCTAGTCTCATAATAGTTGTTTATGCATTTGCCTTAAATGCGTCATAATTTGTGCTCAATTGAATCAGTATACGAATATATGCCCATTATAAACCATAAGGGTAAATATTTTATATACATTCCGGATTTTATTTCTCTGTGAAAATGGTGGTCGTATATTGATCATGAAAACGGTATATTGGTATGAAATATGCGGTGGTTGGTCGTGTATGACAGTTGGTCACTTATTACTGTATAAACTACTAGGAAATTGTGTTGGGTCAGATAACTCAAATTGGTTGCTTAAGAAGGTGGACGTCCTCAACAGGCGGTCGCACGGCCGGATTTGACTATATTTGGAAGGTATCAATAATAATATTAGAATCGTTGGCATGAAGAATCGGGTAGCTAGGCATTATTCCTTTCACAGCGCCTTTTTTCGATTTTGTAAAGAATAATATCTAAGGGGCCGTCACACCATCACGTTCTGGTCAACGTTCTCTGAACATTTCAATCGTTCAATTTTTGAGCGTTCTAGAATGAGGATGACACATCTGGCGTGTGATTAACGTGTGCCTAACGCATGACTAGCGTGTGTCTAACGCACGAGAAGCGACCAAGTAAGATACCCCTGAAAACCATAAGCGTGTGCTAACGTGCCACTGGCGCGCGACGAACGATTTGTCAACGTTAGACGAGCGTGTTGAGCGTGTGACTAACGTGTGAATAACGACAGAATAGCGTTTTGCTGGCGTGTGATTTTTACGGTCGAACGGGTACAAAACGCTGGAAATTTCATAGTGAATTCAGTTGTTCTTGTGAGTTTGAACAGTCAGCATCATGCCGCCAAGACGAAAAAAGGGTGGGATGGGGGCTTCTGCTACTAGCGCTGCAAGTAAGAAGAATGCAAAGCCTCTTTCACTAGCAATGTCTTCGGACGAAGAAGAACACCAGGAGGAAGAGCACATCCGAGAAGTAACGCACCATGTGACACCCCCTGAAGACCCTAAACACCCTGAAAACCCCAATGAGGACGGTCCGATCATAGCAAAGAGAGGGAAGAAGCAGAGAAAGGATTGCAGGATCCTGGACCGGGCGGTTGAGGATAGTCTGGTGGAGTTTTTCCGCGAAAACGAACTGCTGTGGAACTCACAGAAGACAGATTACAGGAACAAGGCGAAGAGGCAACGGATACTCGAGGCCAAGGCCACAGAACTGCAGATCAGCGTGGACCACTTGTGGACCTGGTTCAAGTCCCTCAGGGACATTTTCACAAGGCAAGTATTTACGTTTAAATTTTTGGAAAATGCTTCAAGTAATTGCCCTGACTTTAATAATAATGGAATTTATATACTTACCATATACCTACCATATACTTATATACTTACCATATTCTTACCGTATGCTTATAATATCTACCAGGTTGGACAAGAAGAAGAGTGGGGATGGCCAGCAACAATTGACGGAGAGGGAGACATGGATAAAAGACAAATTTGTATTTTTCCACCGTGCTGTCAACCACCGCTCGAAGCCCGTCAAGAGTGTAAGTACTGATACAGATATTGAACTAATCATATAATTATACTTCAATATTGAATAATAAGTAAAAGATAAATGTCTGTACAATTGTTTATTGTCAATTTCCAAACACGCTGTGTTTACCTGTGTCATTTCGTGTCTTTCTAGTTGAAGGCGATCATAGCCGAAAGTCAGGGCGACCTGGATAAGGCTGAGCGGGCAGCGGCGGAGGAGAGGGTTGAAGTTGACGAGTTTGATGAGAACGTCACAGAACGTCAACCCACCCCAGCCCTGTCGGTGTCCTCCGACATGGCGACCCTCCAGAGGAAGGCCAAGGAGAGCGGCGACATGCTGACGATGCTGCGTGATCAACTCCCGCCTCCCGAGCCAGTCACCGAAAGGACCACCTACGCCGCCTACGTCAAAAGTGTGCTGCTGGGACTGAGTTTAAATGACTTTCGCCGGGCCCGGAAAGGCATCAACAAGGTCCTAAAGCCTTTCTGCGAGTCGGATTCAACTGACGACGACAGTGAGGACCTGTCCAATAGACCCCCCTCCAGACAGCCCTCGATTCAGTCATGGTGAGCTTAATTATTACTATTGCTTTGAATTATAACTTGAACTGGTGCGTAATTAGGCAACCCCTCGTATATCCAGACTTGCCTCATTACTAAAATTGACCAATAGCTGGCACGAAAGTTAGTCAAAAGTACAATTAGATCTAGTTAGATCGGTTCAAACTTTGATCAAAATCACTCGTCTCCACTCTAGGAAACCATCTGACCATTTTCATTTTTTAATGTATTTTCAGTGTCACTGGTGACACGACCTCGTCGCAACACCCCTCGAGCAAGAAGCCGTGTCAGAGCCAGGACGAGTGCCAGTCACAGCATGGAGGTTGGCAGCCACCTCCCAGTGAGTGGGGACCACCACCGCCCCAAGCCATTTCGGTCTTCAACTCCGCGGACTCTGCCTACATGTCCCTGATTCAAGACCAGCAGCTCTGCGAGTCAGGTTATCAGAAATACTGACTATACTACGATATTGAATAGCAAGTGAAAGACAATTGTTAATTTCCTATTGTTTATTATTGTGTAATTGCAGTTGAAGGCGATCATCATGGTCAAAACTCAGGGGTCCTGGATGAGGCCGAGCACTTGTATGAATGTGTGATTATGATTATTATTTCCTTTAATTGTTTCATGTTATGTTGATTTGCTATTATTATTTATGTGATTTGCGAAATAACGGGTGTTATTTTTGGGGGTTTATGTTCTTTAAATAAATGATTTAAATTTGACACTGAATTTTTGTTTCTTAATGCTTATCATCATGATCATTAGAAAACATAAACACATCAACACACATTGTTCATGTCACAAGAGTTTTCATATCATATCCAATTGCCATGGAACAGCACCAGACTCCGAGTTGCACCAGTGTTTCAGGAGGTTCCTCTGGCGCTTACCCTGTCTGTTGTCCACGTTAGGCCCTCTGACATTGACGGTGTCCTCCAGATTGCGCTGTGTTCTCCATTGTCCAGGAATTACTTGATGATTATCGTCCTCAAGGTCCATGCGAATGTTCTGCTGACGTGGATACCTCATACGCATGAGATTGTGCAAACACAGGCACGTGGTAACGATGAGCCTTACGGTTGCGGGAGCATGGTTCATAGTGGTGAGGAGAACCTGGAACCTATTGGCAAGGATGCCAAAGGCATTCTCGACCACACGACGTGCCCTTGACAGCCTGTAGTTGAAGATCCTCTCGTCGTCGATCATACCACGGTGCGAATACGGCTTCATCATGTTAGACCTCAAGGCGAACGCGTCGTCACCGATTAGGTAGTACGGCACATCCTCGTTGTCGTTGGGCAGGGGTTCAGCTGGTGGGAAGCCAATGGAGCCATCATCGATGCATTCTTTCAGCTCAGATCCGTTATAGATTTGTGCGTCGGATGCTGCTCCTTTCCCTGAAAAACACAAATTACATCAACGTAAACATACAGTACAAATAGTAACACCAAGAATAATCTAATTCAATCTCCACTAAAGACATTATGTGAAAGAACACTTACCACCAACATCTGCCCAGATGAACTTGTAATCTGCGTCACTAGGGCCATAATCACCACAGAATAGAATCCCTTGTAGTTGTAGTAGGTTGATCCGGAAGAGTTAGGGCATCTGCAGGCAACATGTTTGCCGTCAAGGGCACCACAACAATGAGGGAAGTTCCACCTTGTCATGAACTGGTTGGCAATCTCACGCCAGGCTTCATGAGTGCTTGGAGGGATCATCACCTCATCCAGATACTCGTCAACGATCGTCCGGCACACTTCACGGACAAGGACGGAGATTGTGTTGGATGGAACGCGCCACCCAAACTTCATGTCAGCATACTTAGATCCAGAGGCCAAATGTCGCAGTGTCACCGCCAGTTTCAGGCCAGGTTCGAGGGGCTCTCGGTAAAAGGTGTGCTGCTTCGTCAATCTGCCTCTGACACGTCCAAGGATCTCATCAAACATTTCAGGTGGCATGCGCATGAAGTTCGTGAAGGTACTGAGATCTTCCTGGCGAAGCTCAACCATGAGTTGGTCGTACAGACCAAACTCTTGACGCCTTAATATCCATGATTTAATCCAGCACTGTCGTCTTCGTCGGGTCTTCTTCTCTGCGGGCGAGGTCCCTCGATGTGTTCAGCTATGTTCAAGTTCAGTACATCTACTTCATGCTGGGCTATAGCAAGCATATATAGCCTCCTTAGTCTTTCTGGATCTTCCATAGTAGGTGCTTTCTACGGTAGCCCAAAATCAAATGAACCTTGCTTACAAAGCATCGGTTTATATACCCATATATGCATGGACGTTCGGGAAACGCTCGAATGACGCTCAATGGACGCCAAAGGACGTTCGTTTGACTTTAGTCACACGCTGCGTGCGCTAGGGGACCGTTCAGCGGTCGTTGACAGGTCGCCAGTGAGTCGTTCACTGCAAAGCAAACGATTAGTAACAACCAAGTAACGCTAGAGTAACGACTGACTAACGATAGCCGAACGCGTGAAACGCTCGGCGAACGTTAATAAAACGTTCCACGAACGTTCTTAAACGTTCTTCAGCGTTTAATTAAAATTAAACGTTGAAGAACGCTGGTCTCAGTGAGAACTTTTGTGCATGTTCAAAACTTTTTTTCCGGACCAGCGTTCTCCGCCGATTCCCGGCGATCACCGACGTTCACTAGCGTTCACACAACGCTCTTCTGGCGCTATCCCAGCGCCCATGGGCGACTACCAACGTTTCCTCAAACGTCATAGAACGCTGACCAGAACGTCATGATGTGACGGCCCCATTATATTATAGTTTAAGCCAATTTTTTTGGTGTGACTAATAGAATAAACATGTTGGAGCCATAACACCATAACACACTTTGTCCGTTGGCATGGGTCTTGCGTCTGTCTCCGTTCGTCCGTCCGTTCGTTCATCCGATGTCAAAACACTTAAACATGTGTTTAACATATTTTCTCTAATATCTTCATATATCTTCATCCAACCCTCCATATGTACATTTCATGACAACATATATAAAGGTCAACGCCACGTGGAAGATCAAAGTCGTTGTTTTGTGAACACGAAATCTCATCATTCCTTAGATTGTTTTCTCATTTATTCATAGATGCTATTCAGAGTTTCCTTACCACTTTTTATCCAATCTCAAATAGTTTTCTCACGTTCAACAGAAAAATAGTCATGAGCAATTATTAAAAATATCGAAAAAAACATTGCCTGATAAATCAACCTACAGACACACGCAAGGCAGCTAACCGTGTAGTTTCTTCAAGGGTTGTTCATGCGTGTAAAACATATGATATATACCATATAGATACATTGTTAAGTTAGAATATAAAAAGATAAAATTGGATTTAATAAAACATGATACGAGTCGTCTAACAACAGCCTAGATTTTCTAAATTCATGAAAAGATTGAGCAAAAATAAAAAAGATCTTTGAAGTTGTTATTAATTAGAAGCATGTACTTTACTGATTTCTTTCGACAACTGATTTATTTAAAGCAATCTAATCCCCAATTAGTTCGGTTTATAACTGTATATTTCGATCATGGCTGCACCCTAGAAGCTGGTTTAAATCCCCAGCGGCCTTTTTTGTCACTGACCGTTCCAAGGTGGTAGGCCTATTGTCAACCCTTTTTGTGTTTGTGACGTCATATGCCTTTATTGCCATTCATGTTTTGTGGTTTACTGTGTTCTGTGAAGTTTCATTTCCTGTTCGGCTTTTATACTTATCCTTTTGTATACGCAAACATAAACTAGCGTTTTATGGGAATTTAAAAGTAATTGAAACCCACAAAATTGAGAAAATGTGCTGTTTAAAAGTGCCTTTCATATACAGCTTTTAGTTTTAAAGATATGTTTTGTTTGCCTTTTATTTATACATTTTTATTCAAATAATTAAGTTCATGCAACGGCATTCCATAGCACTTGTTGATATCATTTGTTTGATTATCCTCGTCAATAGGTCCAGGACGCTTCGAGGGCATCCCGCTGTAGACCTTACACTCTTCATAACAGTTCATGCATTAAGTCTGATAAGACTCATGAGCATTTGATAGACACTTCAATAAATACTCAAGATAGGCGCAATGATGTGTCATAAAGTAATTCATGTGATACATATATCGCCATACAATACCATCACAAGCAATGTACACTATTTAAATGTAGTTTTCGTTTCATGCTGTAGGCAAATTCATGTTTCACCAAAATGCCACATAGAACCTATATTTAAAGAATATAATTATTGAAATAATGATAGAATATTTTTAATATAGATTTCAATTGTCACAAATATGTACATAACAAAAACAATTTTAGCAAAAGATTCAAACATATTATTTGCATGTTTCTTTGTTTTTAAAAGATGAAAAAATAACAACATCAATATCCCGATCTTAAGCTAACTGTCAATACTCCAATCAATCCATAGGAAGTGTAATGATTATATGACATATCAGCAAAGCATTCAGTTCCCACAGTATCCTTGTATAATGTGATTGACAGCTCTGAGCGAATGTTCACGAAGTGGCCGTACGAATGTTCTGTGATAGCGATATTTGAACGCTGATCATATTTTACTACTAGAGTTTACATAGAACGTGTCTTATATCACTTTCTTCTGAAACTTGTCCAGTAGTCCCAGCGACCTTTTTTGCCACTGAACTTTCCAAGGCGGTAGCCCTTTTGTCAACCCTTGTGTGCTTGTGATGTCTTATCCAACCTTTTCTTCATCTTAATAAACAGTTGTGCTTTGTTTGTGTGTTTGTGGTTAATTGTCGTCCTTGAATGCTACTTTTCCTGTTCGATTTTTATATCTTCTTTTAGTATATGTGTTAAAGTGATAGACTATCAGGAATTTAAATTAAGGTTGTAATCATGCCAAATACTTAACTAAATAAATACTTTGAATGAAAAAATAAACTGAATTAAAGCAATACTGACATCAACTTAAATTATTTATTTTTAAACCTCATCCCAGAAGAAAAAGTATAAAATGTAACGGTAAAGAATCTAAAGTTAAACAATAAATGAATCAATCAACTGTTATCTTTATCATCATCATCATTTGATATTGTTCAGGACTTCAATAAGTTAACAAAGAACTGACATACAAGCTATTAATTCTGAATTGTGACTTGTGAATCCATTAACATTAAATCCAGAGCATCCTTTACATTTGCCAGTTACTATTATAGTATATACATTACAGCTCAAAATGTTCAATGAGTTCTTGTGAGGATTCGGAGAGTGATTTCAATGTATATACGCACTGTTATGATTAAGGGACATTGCACGAGAAGTTGCAGCTTTCCAACGTATACTGGTCGATAATAAATATTGATAATCGAGATTCTTTCGAAGCAACAAACCAAACCTAGATGATAAAGTATCAGAATCGGTTTTATGAGACTGTTAAAAAGAGGTAATTTGAGAAGGAACACGAATTAGCCTGGAGTGGAAGAATGCATCTAATTCGTTTATTTTCGAAAGCAATGGCTGCAGACAATCGGACAACCTTGTTACTTTTACCTGGCAACTCATTAGATGATTATGTCAAATACTCGAAGGGAAGAAGGATTAGTAAAATCCGCAAGAACATTAGCTTAAATGTAATGTTTTGCATCTTAGAGACGTTCAGCTAACCTAATTTCCGACAATATGTGCGAGGCATATAATTATATTCATATCAACTTGCGTGATTCCACAGACAAACAAACAGTGGTACTGCTGACAGCACAATTGTACAATTAGAAAGAAAGGTGGACATTTTGTATGACAAATTACAAAGTTTCACCGCTAAAATGTACATTCAAATAGCACAAGGAACATATTGAACAATCGCTGAAAATCATTTGTCATGCGGAGCATGGATATTAACATGTCAAACGTGTTTGTAATTAGACTCGCCGACAAAATTAGCCGAATTCCAATTGCCAGCTTTGTATAACTAATGGGCCATTTTTGAGGGCCTGTTTCCAGCACTGTTATTTTACGTAAAACTATTCGGAAAACTAGAGATCCCAAATGGAAACAGAGGGTGATAACTTAATAAAATAAGAAAAATGGTTGTATAGAAATCACAGCATCCAAACGCACTGGGTCCGCACTGTACAATAACCAAAGAACACATTAACTATGCAATGAAAAGGACACTACACAACACAAGGATTGAAGACAGGTTCAAAAAAGGACACTACACAACACAATGATTGAAGACAGGTTCATCGACTTGGAACGGTCAGTAGACAAAATGGCCCACAAATCGATTTTAAGTGTACACAACTTGCTAATATCATGTCTTCAGCGCTCTAATTGACAAGACGGTGTAAATAAAAGTACATCCCATAAAAAGGAAATCTCTAACAATAAAGTCCACATCCAGATTAAATAGGAAACGATACACGTTTATGTTATTGTAAAAATATATATGAAAAAATATTTAGAAACACCTCAGGATGTATCCAGAATTGTATGAAACAACCACAGCGGTTGCAGCAAGCAAAAGAGAAACCCAATCTAGGGTACGACCAGAAAATTGGAGTGACGAACGTCCACGCGCCAACCTCCCCTTTCAGGGTTTCAGAGGGGCAATCATGGAGTCCCACGAGATTTTCCTGTCATAGTACAAGAGAAAGTTGAAGCGTAGAAACTGACTGTAGAGGAGTCAATCACCAAGCATGAAATGCGTTGTAGTATTAAAGGGTCGAATCCTTTTCTGAGGAATTTCCTAATAAATGTTGTAAAGTGGTCATGAAATCCGTCAGTCTTGTTTAATTTCCAAAGATTTTAGTTCATATCTCCATAGAATAAAGGTTGTGATATTCCTAGCCGCAGAAATGCTTTTAGGCTGGTGTTGTTTTTCTCCAGCAGGTGTTGCCACGATAGAACTTTGAGAAAGATCTACTTAGTTTATGATAACGAAAACCTTGCCGAAGAAGTTTTCTTGTAATAGCTTGATTTTGATAATTGAAATCCTTAACATTGTTGGGAGATATAAACCCCGTATGGTGTAGCACGAGATACGTCCCAATCTAAATTTGGAATGATATGATACGGGGCTCCATCGAGTATCCTGTCTTTTTATCCAACGAGTTTATAAAAGTCATTGATACTCGTGACAGTCACGAATGTAAGATTCTATTTATCATGTAACACACCTACGACGTGATAGTTTCACTTTAATGATGTCAATTTACCTTGTATGCGGCGGCAATTTGTAAGAGAAATCATGACGTTGATGACGTCAACTACGTAACGCGGCTGTAACATGTTCGTCCTGCAAATAATGCTACGCCTTAAACTAAATTTAAAGTTACTAACATGCATTTTATAAAGTAAGACTTCAAATAAATATAAATATTTATATTTATATTTGTCTGATCGTATCGTATGATTTACCATGCAAACAATTGAGATTAAATGTTCTACTGTACACTAACACAACGATTCGGTACTCATTTGCATCTGTATTACACTAGTGTATTACGAGAAATAAGTCATGGCTTTATTACACTCCCAGAAGCCATATTATGTGATAAAAGAGTATACAGTATAAACGTTCTTGCAATTATACAAATGCGTGGTGTTGTTTTAACATTGTTAAATGTCATAGAATGAAGAAAAGAAAAAAAACTCATTAAATGTTATGGAGCGATTTTAATATACATTTTTTTTTTCAAAAACATGGTATAATAAGCGGAAAAGTATCTTATACATTATTAAGTTCAAATACAGACAGCAGCTCAATTTCTACCAGGGTCACCGTGTCACTCTGTCAACATATAAAAAAGAAGTCCTGACACCACTAATGATATTGGGTGCTACTGATTGAGTGGTAAACAATCAAACGAAACACCGTTTACTTTGATTTGTTTTATGTATTCAGGTTAGTATTACAATTTTAGGTAGGCTGGTTAGAGCTACGAGGTTTTTGAACGTGCTGGTAAGCACACACGCTTTACTGTGACTCTAAAGGTAACGTAATGGTGGTGTGCATTTTGAATGTATGTAAGGCGGAGTGATATGCCGAAGTATAAACTGTATTCTACCGCAATATAATTCTGAGAAAAAATAACTGTTTATTCTCTAAATTATCACAGTACATATACACAATAAAGAAATCTAAACCTTTCATATAAAGCCGAGTCGGAAAATGAGTGTCAGCAAATACCTTTTTATTTTTATCGTTTTGCAAGATTCTTGAGGTTCAAGAGATTGTATGTATATGCAATGAACGACAACTCTGTGCAGCGATTGATTACAGCTGCCCTAACGTTAGTGTGTTGTTAAGAAAAAACACACACTACGTACACAACAGTAAGTGATCCCCAAATGTAAAATGCTCCTTTTATACAAACGTCCAGCATACTGTTTTTGATTTGTTCAACCGTTCATTGTATATGTATACTTGTTTAATTGAATGGCATACTGCAGGAAAAAGAACCACGTGAAGTAATTTCATTCCGAAAGTGTGTTGTGCGCAATTGAATACTATTATCGTCAACATTCTCTTATATTACGAGATGTCCCCACGCATGTTTATTAACAAATGCTGAAAACACATCTCTCTTAAATTTGAAAACGTCTAAAATTTGTCAGTTGTTTTACAATCTATGCGTGCTTTCACACAGTCACAGTCACAAGTTATGAACATATGTTATTTTCAAGCAGTGACATAATTATTATATAGGACATGTAATGCTAGAAAATATCGGATTTCTGTCAAAATCCAAGAACTCTCTATCACATAAATATAATTAGTACTATTAAAATGACATAGCTTTTAGTAGCTATCCGATCTCCTTGGAATACTGCCGTGCATCTGACCTTGGGTAAAATATTCGAGATAAACAACCGAAATACAGAGAAACAAGAAAATAGGTAAAACCGAGGGATGCTCCCCGAACTTATCATATGGCCTGGTATCACCCAGCAGTTTTCAATTTGCAGTTCCATCAGTAGTCATGCTTTGGACAAGAAGTACAAGTTTAAAATTACAAAGGGCAATAATTCCATTTTGAATTGACATAGTTATGTTATGGAGCGGAAGGATGGACAAAGCGGCGACTCTATTCCTCCGAAATTTCGGGGAGCACACAATAGATACTATTTCCCCATTGAATTATGCATTTAAAAACCAAGGGCATGTGGACGCTCTATTGCTGCTAACACGGCTCTTATAACAATGGTCCGGAGTGGAAGATGAGGTGTCAGATATGGATTTTCAATCTGCCATTGAATAAACATTCTGAACAAGTCTGGTAAAGATGAACCAATATGAGAAAACTGCAGATTTGACAAAACAAAATATATCATTTTAAATAAATCAAGAGCAATAACTCTCCTGTTTCTAGTCTGACTTGGGTTGTATTAAATGTGTTCCATGTTTTTCTCTGACCGAGATGACGTCATAAAATAGAATATTGCAAAAAAATAATATGGGACCTGAGGGGATAGCGATATATTTGAATCAGGATTCCGAGCTGTCATTTATATCAACACTATGGCCAAGTTTGGTAAAGATCAGAAAATGAAGGCCTTATCGTCTTAACGAGGCAAAGTATCGATCAAATAAGGTGGGATGTAATAACCCAATCTAATGCAGCACGTTGTACAATCCTACCTATAGTGGTTAATAAACGAGGTCAAATCTATCATCTCTTTTACCATATATTTTAATATGAATTAAATCATTTGAAAACGAGTGATATAGATCTAGGAATAATCGTATAAAGCAGTCGTTGGACAACAATGTTACTGTTGGAGGCTTCGTCTGCATGAACTAGAACACATTTAGCATCACTATTCTGAATTCTCTACTTAACGTGACGTGCATAGCAAACTGACGGCCGGGGAAGCAGAGAGGACTTTGACTTGTAAACTTGTATACGTAATTCGATAATTTCAGAAACTGTTCTTATCCAGACAGTAAGTGAATTTATAAAATGTTCTAACCCAAGCAGTCAATCCACTTTTCAATCCTAAATGCCAGTTCCATAATACAAAGTCCTTTTGTTGTGAAGTTCAAGGTATTTGAACAAACAACAAAGCATACAATTAAGTATGTTATCAAAGGTTTTTGTTATACAGTGTCAGGCATGGCACTAATGTATGCTTTCTCTCCAACATTTGGACCTAAATTCATATTCCCCTTCAACACCCATACATTTCCATGTCGTCTAATTGCTGTACATAAAATCTTAGACCAGACAGTGTTCTGCAACAGACATAAACATATTGATTCCTAATTATTAAAAATATCTGAAACCGAATAACACATGTCAAATTTTAGAACTCGTATTCAAATGTTTAAATGTCTTCAATCGACCATTTTAGAAGTTCTAACAGAAGAATAAAGACTTCCACTTTGACTGATGATACATTTCAGCTACGTATGTATCCCAGTGAAATTTGAATATAATGTTGAACAAGTTAAATTTAAACATTGTCTTTGATAATGTATAATTATATAATTCTGTATTTAAAACTGTTTTGAATACAATTTCTAAAGAAATATGTTTCAAATGTTAGTCAGATAATTAGTGTACTCTTACAAGTGTACTAGTAGTTTTTTTACAAGTGTACTAGTATCTTCTAATTTCTCATTAAAAAGCAAATCAATGACATACCATAAGGAACACGTATTTATTATCAACTAATAAAACAGTCGAACAGGAAATGTAGCATTCAAGGACCGTAGTCAACCAAAACACGCACAGAACCAAACAATTATTACAAAGACGAATAAAAATCCAGAGATATGACATCACAAATATAAAAGTGTTGACAATAGGGCTACCGCATTGGAACGGTCAGTGATCAAAAAGGCCGTGGTTTTTTTAACCAGGTTCTCGGGTGAACCATACCTCACTCTTACCCTATTTTAATCCAAATAAAACGGGATAGTGTAAATAAAGGTATACCCGCCAGTTTATATTCTCTAACAAATAATGCAGCATTAATAGACAATATAGGTATAACACATACATGATCATGCATATGTGAATATCAAAAAAGCCTAGAAAGTCACAAAGAAAGTACTCAATGACTTCTGTGTGATGCAGGATTACAGTTGTTGATATACAGAAAATATTGATCGCAGCTGAAGCTGTTAGAAATGCGATAATATTAAATGGTCATCGTAAATAATAAGAAACTGTGAAATTGTAATGCATTTAAAAGTTCATGCATATGAAACGAAAAAGTCACATATATCCTCAATAACATAATGTCTGTCCCTTCTTGCAATAATCAAACACGTTTCTTCTTAATGAAACCAAACCTGAACACAAATTTCCGTATATAAATCGTAACATAAATACCCCTTTTTCAATAACTTAGTATTTTAAACTTGAGCGACGGAACTAGCTAACATACCGTGATAGTCCAAAATTGTATCTGTATAGGAAGAGATGCATTCCATCACCTTCGCGCAGACGCATAGACGGAGAGGATAATATGACCACCATCCCAACTCCCCAACACTGTTTTTCTTTGGAAAGCGCGGGAATACAAATCAACATATTCTTTTGCACCTCAAACACACAAAATAACATTTAATTCACTAAGACATATATTATACAATGACATCAATGTAAACCTTTGTTTGCTAGTATATTGATGTAATACATTCATTTGTTTTCTGTAATTTCCAACCAGCCAGTATAACTAATAAACATCTGTGTATTAACTTTAATATTTATACAGGTATGTTAGGTTTAACAGAAGTACGGGTATATCACCTTTATTTGAAATATGGTCGTTCAAACTAGTATTTTATATTTTATGCAACCTTGTGCTTATAGATCTCAAATAAATAATCGATCAACCGTTGTTTAAAAATGTGTCTGTTGATATAGACAAACATGTTTACTTGTGTGTGTTTTGTGTTTTGTTTGTCACTGACCGTGCTGAAGGTCTAACCCAATGTTTAGCACTTTTGTTTGTGGTGTTGTGTACTTTTGTTTCTATTGTTCTTGTGAGTTGTGTTTGAATGTGTTCTGTGTACATTTAACTTTTAAAGCCGATATTAAGGTTTTATTTCATACCCCAGCCAACCCCTTTTTCGCTTCTTGGAGAAGGGGTTGGACGGGGTATGAAAGTTAATACTCAGACCACGTAATGTAGTTACAAAACCTAGAATTAGAAATCCTTTTATTACATCCGTAACTTATAAATTACCGCGTGATTATAAACCATCAATATTATTTTTAGTACAGGAACAATCCAAACTGAGAGTAAAAATCGTTAATGTGTTAATATCGTATTACAGTAACATAATGGCGCATTAAATAATCCCATAACACGATTACTGACTGGCTAATCTTTATTTACGAAGTATCACATGTTGTTTTTCATTCTAGTATCATAATAGTTGTTTATGCATTTGCCTTAAATGCGTCATAATTTGTGCTCAACTGAATCAGTATACGAATATATGCCCATTATAAACCATAAGGTACAAGAACAATCCACACTGAGAGTAAACATTCCGGATTTTATTTCTCTGTGAAAATGGTGGTCGCATATTGATCATGAAAAGGGTATATTATGAAATATGCGGTGGTTGGTCGTGTAAGACAGTTGGTCACTTATTACTGTATAAACTAATAGGAAATTGTGTAAGGGTCAGATAACTCAAATTGGTTGCTTAAGAAGGTGGGCGTCCTCAACAGGCGGTCGCACGACCAGGTTTGACTATATTTGGAATAGAGCATCAATAATAATGTTAGAATCGTTGGCATGAAGTATTGGGTAGCTAGGCATTATTCCTTTCACAGCGTCTTTTTTTCGATTTTGTAAAGAATAGTATCTAAAGTATATTATAGCTTAAACCAAATGTTTTCGTGTGACTAATTGAATAAACATGTTGGAGCCATAACACCATAACACACTTTGTCCGTTGGCCTGGGTCTTGCGTCTGTCTCCGTCCGTCCGTCCTTCGTTCATCCGATGTCAAAACATTTAAACATGTGTTTAACTTATTTTCTCTAATATATTCATATATCTTCATCCAAACCTTCGTATGTACATTTCATGACAAAGTATATAAAGGCCAACGCCACATGGAAGGTCAAACTCTCGATTCAATAGTCGTTGTCTTTTGATCACGAAATCTCATCATTCCTTAGGTTTTGTTTTCATTTATTCATACCACTGTTATCCAATCTCAAATAGTTTACTTGTGAATCCATTAACATCAAATCCCGAGCATCCTTTACATTTGCCAGTTACTATTATAGTATATACATTACAGCTCAAAATGTTCAATGGGTTCTTGTGAGGATTTGGAGAATGATTTCAATGTATATACGCACTGTTATGATTAAAGGACAGTGCACGACAAATTGCAGCTTTCCAACGTTTACTGGTCGATAATGAATACTGATAAGCGAGATTCTTTTGAAGCAACAAACACAGCCAAGATGATAAAGAAGCAGACTCGGTTTTATGAGTCTGTTAAAGAGAGGTAATTTGAGAAGGAACCAGAATTACGCCTGGAGTGGAAGAATGCATCTAATGCGTTTATTTTCGAAAACAATTGCTGCAGACAATCGGACATTCCTGTTGGTTTAACCATTTTACTTGCAACTCATTAGAGGATTAGGTTATTAAAATACTCGAATGGGAAAAGGATTGGGAAAATCCGCAAGAACTTTTGCTTAAATGTAATATTTTGCATCTCAGAGACGTTCAACTAACCTAATTTCCGACAATATGTGTGAGGCATATAATTATATACATATCAATTTGCGTGATTCCACAGACAAACAAACAATGGTACTGCTGACAGCAAAATTGTACAATTAGAAAGGAAGGTGGACACTTTGTATGACAAATTACAAAGTTTCACCACTAAAATGTGCATCAAAATGGCACAATGAACATATTGAACAATCGCTGTAAATCATTTGTCACGCGGAGCACGGATATTAACATGTCAAACGTGTTTGTAATTAGACTCGCCGACAAAATTAGCCGAATTCCCAAATGCCAGCTTTGTAAACAAATGGGCCACTTTTGTAGGCCTGTTTCCAAACCATTTTATGCAACACTATTCGGAAAACTAGAGACCCCAAATGGAAATAGAGGGCGTTAACTTAATAAAATGAGAAAAATGGTTGTATAGAAATCACAGTATCCAAACGCAGTGGGTCCGCATTGTACCCAAAACAAAGAACACATTAACTATACAATGAAAAGGATACCACACAACACAAGGAGTGAAGACAGGTTTATCGACTTGGAACGGTCAGTAGAAAAAAATGGCCCACTTGTTATCTTAAATTGATTTTAAATGTAAACAACCTCGCTATTATCCTGTCTTCAGCGCTCTAATTGACAAGACAGTGTGAATAAAAGTACATCCCATCAAAAGAAAATCTCTAACAATAAAATCCACATCCAGATTAAATAGGAAACGATACACATATATATGTTATTGTAAAAATATATATGAAAACATAATTAGAAACACCTCAGGATGTATCCAGAATTGTACTGAACAACCACAGCAGTTGCAGCTAAATAGAAAACCAATCTAGGGTACGACCAGAAAACCGGAGTGACGAACGTCCACCTACCAACCTCCCCTTTCAGGGTTTCAGAAGGTACAATCATGGAGTCCCACGAGATTGTCCGGTCATAGCACAAGAGAAAGTTGAAGCGTAGAAACTGACTGTAGAGAAGTCAATCACCAAGCATGCAATGCGTTGTAATACTAAAGGGTCGTATCCTTTTCTGGGGAATTTCCTAATAAATGCTGAAAGTGGTCAGGAAATCCGTCAGTCCTGTTTAATTTCCAAAGTTTTTAGTTCATATCGCCATAGAATAAAGGTTGTGATATTCCTAGCCGCAGAAATGCCTTTAGGTTGATGTTGTATTTCTCCAGCAGGTGTTGCGGCGATAGAACTTTGAAAAAGATCTACGTAGTTTATGATAACGAAAACCTTGACGAAGAAGTTTTCTTGTAATAGCTTGATAATTGAAATCCTTAACATCGTTTCATGCCATAGCAAAACGAATTAGCTGGGAGATATAAACCCCGTATGATGTAGAACGAGATACGTCCCAATCCAAATATGGAATGATAGGATACGGGGCTCTATCGAGTATCCTGTCTTTTTAGACAAAGAGTTTATTAAAGTCCTTAATATTCAGTCACGAATGTAAGATTCCATTTATCATATAACACACCTACGATTTGATAGTTTCACTTTAATGGTGTCAATTTACCTTGTATACGGCAGCAATTTGTAAGAGAAATCATGAAGTCGTTGTGTTGTTTGCATGACGTCAACTACGTTACGCGGCTGTAACACGTTCGCCCTGCAAATAATGCTACTCCTTAAACTAAATTTAAAGTTACTAACATGCATTTTATAAAGTATGACTTCAAATAAATATAAATATTTAAGGAGTTTGAACGAATCGTATGATTTACCATGCAAGCAATTGAGATTAAATGTTTTACTGTATACTAACACAATGATTTGGTCCTCATTTGCATCTGTAATACACTAGTGTATTATCTGTAATACACTAGTGTATTACGAGAAATAAGTCATGGCTTTATTACACTGTTATGTGATAAAAGAGTATACAGTATAAACGTTCTTGCCATTAAACAAATGCGTGTTGTTGTTTTTAACCTTGTTAAATGTCAAAAAATGAAGAAAAGAAAAAACTCATTAAATTTTATGGAACAATTTCATCAAACGTGCGCGTTGTATAAAATCCCAATGTCGTAATATAATATTTTCTATATTACAAAATAGTACATACGTGTAACTTTCGATAATATAAAAATACCATTATAATGCATACTTATTAAATAATGATTATCAAAAGTAGATATAAAAGTCGAACAGGAAATGTAGCATTCAAGGACCAAAGTCATCCCAAAGCACACACAGAAACAAACATTAATTACAAAGATGAACAAAAGGCAAGTTATGACATAAAAGGTTGACAATAGGGTTACCGCCTTGGAACGGTCAGTTGCAAAAAACGTTTGCTATAAAACAAATGGTACTTCAAAGGTAATATATATATATATATTTAGAGAATATTATGCCAGTGCCTTTTACTATCAAGTTTATAAGGCGAGGCTTAGAAAACAATAATGGCGAGGCTCTGCCGAGCCTAATAAACTTGATAGTAAAAGGCACTGACATAATATTCTATTTATCATGTAGATTATCCATACTTTTTGTATGAATTACCATTATTACCTATTTTTCAGAATGGTACGCTTATCGAGGACGTCGCCATGTTGTTGTTTTTTGTTTGTTTTATGACGTCTGGCAACGTTACGTGCATGACGTCAGATAACGTTATGTACAATAAAAGCCGTGGTATTCCGCATTGATTTGCTTTATTGGCCAGTGCATATTAAAGCAAAATGTATTAGGTCACCCCTTTATTAGGCAGAAAAGTGCATATCTGTATGATAAAATCTTTTTTATTCAGCAAAATTCCAAAAGGTCATTAGACCCATGAGGATACAACACATATATATATACAAGGTTGACAGCAGGTACATGTAATAGTTATGTGTACTTATGCAAAAGTACTAGTGTTTCAACATCAACACTATATATAATTATAAGGCTTTTGAAAGTAACAATTCAAGAAAGACATTCACGGTATTGTTATTATTAATACATGTTAAACAGTCTTTAATCGCATAACGTATGCGGAGAAGATGACAGTCATTTAACTCCTAAATAACTTTATCTCACCTTTTATAGAAAAAATATTTTATTTTTTTTAATAACATTTGAAATCTTTGTTAAAAAACAGATCAAAACAATTCAATTCAATTCATCTTTATTTATTAATTACTCAGTTTCACACAGGTGAAATGCATAAGTATATACAATTTACAACAAGTAGTTTTCAAATAGTCACAAATGGCAAATCATACATAAGCATACACAAACAACGATCACACACGTTTTGCAGGAGAACACTATTTAAACAGCTAATATCAATTTGTTAATTAGGTTGCATTGAATAATAAATTAAATGAGAATGTAATATAAATACTGCATATCATTATTATTATTATTTTTTTTTTTATTTATTTTTTTTATTTTTTATTAAATGTTCATTTAGGACGAAACATAAAAGGACGAATGTATTGAATAATGAGTAAGTACAATACATTTTCCAATATGGACGTGAAACCATAGGTGCCTGGTTGCTATCAAGAAAAGCTCTGTAAATTAGTTTGACCAAAGACACAAGCTATCCGAAAAACTACTTGAGAAGTTCTGAAAAGCCTCCTCCAAAAAGTCGAACATTTTGTCAACAAACTATATTATATACAAGGTATGACAGCGGCCATTTTAGCCGGGGCGGAATTGCGTAATAATGTATTGGTACCCGATTGTACAACGTAACGCTGATTTGTGTAGGTACCACTGATTCCCTGCAATGACGGTTACGAATGCAGATGTGAGGGTAAACAGTCTATGAATTATGGGATTATTACGTAATTCCGCCCCGGCTAAAATGGCCGCTGTCATACCTTGTATATAATATAGTTTGTTGACAAAATTTTCGACTTTTTGGAGGAGGCTTTTCAGAACTTCTCAAGTAGTTTTTCGGATAGCTTGTGTCTTTGGTCAAACTAATTTACAGAGCTTTTCTTGATAGCAACCAGGCACCTATGCGTGAAACGTGTTGTTTACAGAAATCGAACCTATTTAATCTTGTATAGAACGTTTATGAATTAAGATAAAGTAGTTTATGCGTAAGTAAAGGGTGCTATCTCTAGTCCCGGTCTCTATTAAAATAAGCATGTATGATGACAATATACATTTAGTTGTAGTTTACAATTTTTAGTGTACTGGATTGTCTGACATGTATATTTTCTATTTTTAGACAATTATTGGAAATTTGGTTTGTTGTGTATTAAGGCTATTAACTGTAAGTATACCGTATACTTGCTTCTTCTAAATATAACAATGGACAAACAATTTATAAATAGAGTAGTCATATTTCAAAATTTAACAGTTAAATAATAATTGAATTGAATCTTGATTTAGAAGACCATTTTTTGGTAATAGCTTAAAAAGTTTATGTCGCTGAAACTTTATTCGGATAGCGTCTTATTTTTAAGAAAATAGTTTTCGTCAAGGACAGTCAAAAGTAACACCATTTACTTTTGAAGAACAGTATTTGTTGTGTACATGTGTAACAAAATAAACAACCATTACATACTGAATGGTACAATTACATACTGAATGGTACAATATAGGCTTGCATCCAACTCTCATACTTCTTACAAATATTATGCTTTACATTCTACACAAATATTTACATCAACATATTTACATTTGTTTGTTAGCCGTAACCTTTATGACTTCCAATAAGTATGAGTCTTACCGAAACGAAAAATAAGAACTCGTAAAGGACAGTTCAGGTAGTAAAGCTTTAAGATTGAGTTTCATTCTAGTATAATAATGGTAACCATACTAGAAACAGAAAAAGAAAAAAGTTATTATTAATATTTAATTTATGTATTCATTATTATTATTGTTTTTAATAATATTTTTAAGCCATATTTATAGTTTTAACTATTTGCTCTATAAAGTAGCTTAGCCTTTTAAGTTCCTGTACATTTTCAGTTGAGAGTAACTGTTGAAATTTTAACATATTTGGCCTTGTATAATAGTACCTTTGGATATATTTTTTTCTAATATCTTCAAATTTTGAGCATTTTAATAGGTAGTGAAACTCATCACCAATATCATTACAATGAGGGCACTTTCTTTCGTTATTCGGGATGGATCTCCAACGGCCAACTTCGATTGGTAGCTTATGATTTCTTGTTAGAAACCTGATGAGTAGTTTACAGTAATAGGTTGGTAACATTTTAATATAGATGCTTTGTTTAAATTCTGTTTTAAATAATTTATAAATATTGGTGTTAGATGTTCTATCTATTTCTGAATGCCAGTTTTGAATAAATATATCTTTCAACTTTTGGTAGGATGATTTAATTAACCATTTTGCATTTGAAAAACTCTGGCTATACCAGATTCCAGAGTAACCCGAAGTACATAGTATGTTTTTAATATTGTCTATCCAAGGGGACTTTATCTTTCTTTTTGATACCAGTTCTTGTATCAGCATATACATTTTTGAAGAGATATTTTGTTGCACATTATTATTCACTTCACTTGAATTGTTGATCAGTTTTGTCCAGTATGAAATGGTTTTATTTTGTATGTCAACTGATATGGGTGTTATGCCTACTTCCCCATAAACCATATATGTAGGGGTAGACTTCTTTAGGTTAAAAATGTATTTTAAGAATTTCAACTGTATTCTTTTTATAATATCTAGGTTTCCAAAACCCCATATTTCACTACCATAAAGTAAGATTGGTTTGACAGTTTTGTTAAACAGATCAATTTGCATATCATATGGGAGTGACAAATATCTAATTTTCCTCAGTAAAGAGAATAATGCTTTATTTGCCTGTTCAGCAATATATTTTTTGGTCTTTAAAAAAGATCCACTTCTTGAGAAGTATATTCCAAGATATTTATAATGGTCTACTCTTTCCACTACATCATTTCCTATATTAAAATTTCTGAATTGTCTTAAATTACCTTTACTAAAAATAACTATTTTTGTTTTTTCCACATTAATTTTTAATTTCCAAGTATCACAATATTCTTTAAAATTGTTAAGTGCTATCTGAAAGTCATTTTCGTTTTCACTAAACAATACAGTATCATCTGCATAAAGCAGAATAAATAATTTGAGGTATATATTGGCTTGATCTATATCGGTTTCTCTTGTGACACCATTTACATTTCGGTTATATAAAAACAGTTCTAGATCATTTAAAAAAATACTGAATAGAAAAGGTGACATGTTTTCGCCTTGACGAACACCATTTAGACATTCGAAAAAGTCAGAACTACCATCTTTTGTGACAACTTTTGACTTAATTTATTGTAAAGGTTATATATGATATTAAAGCATTTGCCATTTATATTTTCATTCTGCAGTTTTCTCCACAGACCTATCCTCCAAACAGAATCAAAGGCTTGTTTGAAGTCGATGAAACAACAAAATAACTTCTTCTTATCAGAATGGACGAGGTCAATGAGACTTTTAAGAATAAATAAATTGTCAGCTGTCGAGTGTTTTTTTCTAAAGCCAGCTTGAACTCCACTTATAAGGTTAGATTTTTCTGCATATAAATTTAATCTTGTGTTAAGTATATAAGTAAATAATTTTCCAAAAACAACTAAGTAATGAAATAGGGCGATAGTTTTCTGGACGAGTTATGTTTCCTTTGTTTTTGTAAATGGGTTTGATAATGCCAATGGTCCAGTTTTCAGGTATTATACCTGTGTTAAAAATATGGTTAAACAATTTCACATAAATGGGTAGCATAGCATTAATAGAGGCTTTCATTTGTTCATTTACAATGTTATCTGTGCCTGGTGATTTGTTATTTTTCAGATGTTTGATAGCTGTCTTAACCTCTTGTTCAGTTATAGGGCCATTTATTTCTTGATTTATCAGGTCTTCTGATAAATTATTATTTATGTGTATAAAATCTTCATGGTGAGTATTTTCTTCAGTCTGTGTTTCATTAATCTCTTTAAAATAAGTATATAAATCTTTGAGAGGGGCCATTTGGTCACTTTCTTTAGGTTTTACATTTATTATTTTCCAATATTGTTTGGGTTTGGCATTTTTTAATGATTTAAGTTTTTCAACCCTATTTTCGTTAAATTTTCTGTGTGTTTTTCTTAAAACATTCTTATACTGTTTACTAATGTCTTTTAAAATTGTTTTATAGAATTGTGTTTTGTTTTTATTGTATGCTTGTCTTGCTTTATTATATATGTTTCTTATTTGCATACACTCTTTATTGAACCAGGGTTGTTTAA
This sequence comes from Cyrtodaria siliqua, assembly GCA_037043455.1. Classification (NCBI taxonomy): domain Eukaryota; kingdom Metazoa; phylum Mollusca; class Bivalvia; order Adapedonta; family Hiatellidae; genus Cyrtodaria; species Cyrtodaria siliqua. The sequence goes on along the minus strand of JAWPHD010000278.1, from coordinate 322,103 downwards.
ATGAAGATTTTTTACGTTCCCTGTGTTGTATTGTACCAAATGTTTCAAATGAACATTTCTCAAACATACAGCTTATATCATTTACAATTATATTTACATCTTCTTCATTTGTAATATTTTGCTCTATAAGAGTATCTAATTTAGTTTCTATTTCAATAATTTTCAGAATATCTAGATTTTCAGTAAAATTAATTGACTTTTCACAATCCCATAGTTTAGTTGTATCATTTTTTATTTTTTTACCAGTTTTATTGATTTGTTTTACAGGTGTTGCTTGTAGTGTTAAAGACAATGGGCAGTGTACATCTGAATAGAGACTGCAGAAGTCGTTTACCTTAAGGTCAACAATATTTTGGAATACTGATGAGGTAGAGATAAAATAACAAAAACAACTTTAAAATAACTGGTCTTAATATTAAAGAGTCAGTTTCATATATTTTAATAATAAAATGTGTTTTGTACACTAATTACTATTATCTAACACATCTAGCCTTCTCATCTCAAAGGCTTTAAAAACAAAGACACTCAGATTTTTTTTTTATAGTTTTGTGATTTTCACTATTTAAAAGTTCCAAAAATTTAAACATACTTGGTCTTTTCCAATAATGCTTCATTATATATTTTTCTCTTAACTCATTATATAATGAACATTCAATAACAAACTGAAACACATCTTCTAGTTTTGCACATGCGATACATTTACGTTCATTTATTGGTATGCTATTCGGCTTATGCCAACTCCCAGCTTCTATTTGTAAGTTATTCGATGATAGTCTTAGTCTTGATAATGCATTTTTAGCTCTACTGGCCAAGGGCCAGCAGAGCTTATGGGATGGTGTGTTGTCCGTCTTCCGTCGTCCGTCGTCCGTCGTCCGTCCGTCCGTTAACTTTTGCTTGTGTACACTCTAGAGGCCACATTTCTGATGCAATCATCATGAAACTTTGTCAGAATGTTTGTCTCAATGAAATCTCGGTCAAGTTCGAAAATGGGTCATGTGGGGTCAAAAACTAGGTCACTAGGTCAAATATTGGAAAAACCTTGTGTACACTCTAAAGGCCATATTTTTGACCCGAGCTTGATGCAACTTTGTCAGAATGTTTGTCTTAATTATATCTTGGTCAAGTTTGAAAATGGGTCACATGGGTTTAAAAACTAGGTCACTAGGTCAAATACTTGAAAAACCTTGTGTACACTCTAGAAGCCGTATTTCTGACCCAATCTTGATGAAACTTTGTCAAAATGTTTGTCTTAATTATATCTTGGTCAAGTTCAAAAATGGGTCACATGGTTTAAAAACTAGGTCACTAGTTCAAACTTTGGAAAAAACGTGTGTACACTCTAGAGGCCATATTTTTTACCTGATCTTGATGAAACTTTGTCAGAATGTTTGTCTTAATGAACTCTCGGTCAAGTTCAAAAATGGGTCATGTGGGTTCAAAAACTAGGTCACTAGGTCAAATACTTGAAAAAACTTGTGTACACTCTAGAGGTCATATTTGTTACCCAATCTTGATGAAACTTTGTCAAATTGTTTATCTTAATTATATCTTGATCAAGTTCGAAAATGGGTCACATGAAGTTAAAAACTAGGTCACTAGGTCAAATATTGGAAAAACCTTGTGTACACTCTAGAGGCCATATTTTTGACCCGAGCTTGATGCAACTTTGTCAGAATGTTTATCTTAATTGTTTGTCTCAATGAAATCTCGGTCAAGTTCGAAAATGGGTCATGTGGGGTCAAAAACTAGGTCACTAGGTCAAATATTGGAAAAACCTTGTGTACACTCTAGAGGCCATATTTTTGACCCGAGCTTGATGCAACTTTGTCAGAATGTTTGTCTTAATTATATCTTGGTCAAGTTTGAAAATGGATCACATGGGGTTAAAAACTAGGTCACTAGGTCAAATACTTGAAAAACATTGTGTACACTCTAGAATTCGTATTTCTGACCTAATCTTGATGAAACTTTGTCAAAATGTTTGTCTTAATTATATCTTGGTCAAGTTAAAAAATGGGTCACATGGTTTTAAAAACTAGGTCACTAGGTCAAACTTTGGAAAAACCGTGTGTACACTCTAGAGGCCATATTTTTGACCTGATCTTGATGAAACTTTGTCAGAATGTTTGTCTCAATGAAATCTCGGTCAAGTTCAAAAATGGGTCATGTGGGGTCAAAAACTAGGTCACTAGGTCAAATACTTGAAAAAACTTGTGTACACTCTAGAGGTCATATTTGTTACCCAATCTTGATGAAATTTTGTCAAATTGTTTATCTTAATTATATCTTGATCAAGTTCGGAAATGGGTCACATGAAGTTAAAAACTAGGTCACTAGGTCAAATATTGGAAAAACCTTGTGTACACTCTAGAGGCCATATTTTTGACCCGAGCTTGATGCAACTTTGTCAGAATGTTTGTCTTAATTATATCTTGGTCAAGTTTGAAAATGGGTCACATGGGGTTAAAAACTAGGTCACTAGGTCAAATATTGGAAAAACCTTGTGTACACTCTTTGTCAAAATGTTTGTCTTAATTATATCTTGGTCAAGTTCAAAAATGGGTCACATGGTGTTAAAAACTAGGTCACTAGGTCAAACTTTGGAAAAAACGTGTGTACACTCTAGAGGCCATATTTTTGACCCGATCTTGATGCAATTTTGTCAGAATATTTGTCTCAATTATAGCTTGCTAAAGTTCGAAAATGGGTCACACAGGGTCAAACAGGGTCAAAAACTAGGTCACAAGTACACTCTAGAGGCCATATTTCTGACCCGATCTTGATGAAACTTTGTCGAAATGTTGTCTTAACTATATTTTGGTCAAGTTCGAAAATGGGTCCCATGGGGTCAAAAACTAGGTCACTAGGTCAAATACTTGAAAAACCTTGTGTACACTCTAGACACCATGTAGTACGACTCGATTCATCAATGGTATAACAGCCAGTAGAGCGTTCACAGGCCCTCTTGGGCCTCTTGTTATTCTTTGGTATATTTAAATAATATAAGTAAGGTTCATAACATAGTTATCTTCTATCAATGTGTAAACATTAGCTCTGCTTGAATTTTCCAAACGGGAGTGCATATCTTGAATAAAGGTATCGTGTAATCGTTGTTTAACACTGAAAAAAAAAAATCATCGTTCCCTACACCTTTGAAAAGCCAAGCATCATTAAAACCAAGTGAGGCTAATAAATGTTTTAATAAAGTGACCCAGTTCTTCTTATTTGGATGTAACTCAGCATCACGTCTCATCAGATTATAAACGTGTTTTACACATTTATTTTCATGACATCCAATAATTTTTAACCAATATTTCAAAATAATTAAATACCTTTGATTAATTAGATTAGTCCTTCCTAGGACTCCATATACAAAATCATTTTGTGTACATCTTTTAACATTTAATACTTTCTTACAAAAACGAGTATGCACTCGTTCAATATTTAAAGTCGTAGAAAATCCCCATACTTCAGATCCGTATAAAGTTCAATACCGGAAGTACACGCTTATCAAATAAATCCAATTTGTGTTTAATAGCTATATATGTAAACTTATATAAAATAGCCTTCTGTGCTTGGCCTGCTAAAGTGATCTGTGTTTCATTAAAATATAATAATGATGAATAAATAAATTAAACATTGAATGCGTAGGTTAATTTTATAGCGTTGAAATGCGGTTTATATTAGAACGCGCTCACAATTAACTTAAATATAAACATGTTCAAACAACATAATTATTCTAAGATTACATATGTACTGTTAAAAGTTGATTTTAAAATTAAAGGTACTTTAAAGATTATATATGATAATAACTAATTAATTAAACACACAATGCGTGTGGTTGTTATATTATAACGTTGAAACGGAGGTATGTATGCATATATCGGAACGTGTATGCAATTATCTAATCTATTAACACGTTCAAACAACATAATTGTTCTGAGATTGATTATATATATTCAAAAGTTTAATTTTAAAACAAACGGTTATACATAATAAGAATAATAAATTAAACACAGAATACGTCGTACCGTGAGAAAGGAGGTCTTTGTTAGAATGTGCACACAATTATCTTATGTATTTAATTGAAATGAAATGGATTTTATAGTCGCACCAATAACTAAGGTAATATGGGCTTCAATTGGTGGAAGAAGACCCCATGTGCCCCTCCGGGCGGATACCTGGGTAGAACCACCGACGTTCCGCATGCCAGCTGGATAGCTTCCTCACATAAAGATTCCTAGGCCCTTGAGGGATCGAACCTACAGCGTTAAGTGGCAAGTGATCTCAGGTCTAAGACTCTAACCACTCGGCCACTGACGCCCCTTATCTTACGTATTAACAGGTTAAAAAACATAATAATCCATATTAAAGCAAAATAATGAAAAATAAGTTCCGACATCAGATATGTCGCCAGCCGGATTAGGATAGTGTTCTATTACTGATTTTGCCAGACATATACTTGATCGTTATTAACATGGTATTTGAAACGACCACCGAGCAGTAAGCATATTAAGCCTCTTAATAAAGTAAGTTGTAGACATTTACTTGAAATTAGTTTAAGACTTTAGACTAAAATAATCTCCTGTCAAGACAGAATATGTACGTGATGATTTGGATGTATTGAATTATCACTTTGCAATCTATTTACGGCTCTATTTATCCTTAAGTCGGATCAAAAAAAGGCAAGCTTAAAGAGATTCAGTGAGGACTTTTACTTTTTTTCATTTTTATGTAAGTCACTGATTTGAACATCCATATATGTTGGCCGATCTTTAATCCTATATAAACTTATCGCATATAACAACTAGATTGCTCAACAGTCTAAATATTGTCCAGACCTGGGCCCGTATTCATCAAGCAATTTAAGTGGAAAATATAACTGAAGTCAAAATTTAAGATGTTACGTATTTTTTAATATCAGTATTAACCTCTCAGGGACACTACAAACCATCTATCTGAAGATAAATATTTATTTGTAGGTTTTGTTTATCCATAACAGTTGTAATACTGTTAAGAAAAAGCCTTAAATCGATAGAAAATGGCGCTTAAAACTAGATAAAATATGACTTAAGTTGAGATTTTGCTCAGAAGCTTTATGAATACGGGTCCTTGTGAATCACCCTTGATAATCAATATTTGCTTATCGTTCTTACAACAATCGCATAATACATCGTTACACGTTTTACAACCTTGGTCAATACGACTGTTTGCGCATCTGAATCCTTATCATAAATGAATATGTTTCGTAATAATTATCGTAATTCTTATACCATTGGAAAGATGCATGTGTGTTACTTCAAAATCCTAAAAAAATCGAGAATAAATTGACAGAGAAATGATATCGTAAATGACCTAGGGGTCAGTTCTAAAATCGTGCAAAGGTTTTAATAATAAATGAGACACAATGTATATCTTAATTTTGAATGCGTAAATCAGCAGATAGAGGCATTTGTTAACAACGTAAAGCCGAAAACCAGCAGATAGAGCCATTTGTAAACAACTTAAAACCGAAAACCGTTTTAAATTTGAACGAAAACGAAAATAATGAAGAAAGAATATCGCAAAATACCCAAGGGTCCGTGTAAAAAGTATGTATTACATTCGAATTGAGTATATCCGCCTCTAATACACAGTTCCGCACGTTTTAAATAATGACCCTACGTGGTTTGCGATACATCTCTGTCGTTTTTGTATTTCAATGTATACTATGGCAAGCCAAAGTGGTTTTTATATCGGAAATTGACGAATTAAAACCACTTTGGCTTGCCATAGTATACATTGAAATCCAAAAACGACAGAGATATATCGCAAACCACGTAGGGGTCATTATTGAACGGTAATTATATTTCCGATATCGGCAATTGTAATTCCGATATCGGAAATTCCGATATCGATATTTGTATTTCCGTTAACGGAATTGATTTCTGATATCGGTAATGCTTTATTTACGATATCGAAATTACAATTTCCGTTATCGAAAATCCGATATCGGAAAAAGCTAGTCTCGATATCGGAAAAGCCTTTTATCGATAACGGAAATCAACAACACCAATCCAATGTCTAAAATGCACTTTTCCATAACGGAAATACAATTCCCCTAAAACGGAAATAAATTGCCGTTTATCAAAGATGATTCTCTAATACCGATATCGGAAATAGCCGATATCGGATATGCGATTATTTTTAAATTAATAACGGCTCAATGGAAATGTCTTGCCTATGAATTACGCATGCATTATTCATTCCTCTGGTCGATTTATGAATGCGAATTTTGTCCAGTGGTTCAGTAGAACACCACTGCATGCCGCATATCTGAAAATTGCATATGTAACGTTCTGATGTTTTTCGTGACAAGCATATATATTTTAATTAAGACTTCAGCCAGATTAGACAATGCAATTACTTAACAGTAATGTAGGTAGAGCTTAGATTCAATCTAGCTGGGTTAATACAGGTTTGCATCAATCCTGCTTAGCCTTGATTTACTGACTAAACGCCAACGACAACATCACGAATTACAAAGTGGTATTACTTTTTACAAAGAAAATCGATATACCTTGAACGCTGTTTACCGTCTGCTTCTGATATTCCCGCCTTTTTTAAACTTGTCTTGTCCTTATGAAATATAAATCCTTGAAAGCACTTTTTATCTATTTATCTGTAATTATTAATCGAAGTAGGTATAAAACTGGAACAGGAAATATAGCAACAACAATCGCGAACATAGAAGCGAAACATGTAACACCACGAACACAAAAGGGTTGACAATATGGGTACCGCCTTGAAACGGTCAGAAGTACCATATCTCACTCTTAAGTACCATATCTCACTCTTAAGCCCTTAGCCTCGTCCGTCGGATGGGGACGTAAACCGGGCGGTCCCATGTATCGGTCTATCCTCCGAGCACGTTAAAGAACCATAGGAATCTATTCGATAATAAGAGTAGGGCAGGTTCCCGGATTCCTATGTATCCTACCCTTTAACGGCTCATCAACACAGTATAGGTTATGTAGAGCCGACCCAGAGAGAGGGGAAGGATACATAGGAATCCGGGAACCTGCCCTTCTCTTATTATCGAATAGATTCCTGTGGTTCTTTAACGTGCTCGGAGGATAGACCGATATACGAGACCGCCCGGTTTACGTCCCCATCCGACGGACGAGGCTAAGGGAAAGTGTCTTGCCCAACATTTAGTTAATATGGTCACAGTTGTATGCTCTGTGTGTAGATTTAAAGTTCTTACACAAATATCCACAAACAGAATACATATAGAACAGACATGCCCCGTCAGATCCGATTGTCCTTAACCCTTTCATTTTCACGGTCAAAAACATTGATCTTACGACCAATGTAGGCCCAGATCAACATGCACACCATGTGCAGTCTGATGTTCGCCACTCAGTATAAATGTTTTCCATAATACTTCATATATAACATATTTCTTGAAGGTTTGAATGCTAATTCTAGTAGACGACATTTGCAAAATGGCGTCAAATGCGTCGAAAGGGTTAAAGTAATCTTGTAATCGATGTGAAAGATACAAACAGGTTGACAACAAGCAGGAGAAATACAATCTCATGATACAGTAGTTATCATTGCACGCTATGAGTTCTAACAATGCTGATGACTTTCTGATTAAGTATTCATTGAATAATCAAGAGAAAGCCGATATGTTTGAACTTATGTTTTGGTGTCGCTTACTTTTCTTCTAAATAATTATTTATCCATGTAATTGTTCGTTTTGAAAGCTCGTTTTTGGTTGACTGTATTTTCCTGTTCCAGTTTTGTATCTACCTTTACACAGCAGATACATTTCAGGCCCGTAGCTACGCCGAGGCACAACGAGGCAATTGTCTCGTAGAAATTTGGGACGGTACCAAACATTGCAGTACGCATTAAATTAACTTGAATCACTAACATATTTGTCTAACTTAAAACTGAAAATATGGCACGGGAACGCACTAAAATACAGGAAATCACATGTAGAAATCACCTTTTTTCAAACATGTCCTCATGCCCCCTCTATGAAGGGACCTGCTTCGGTTAATTTCAAAGCTGGCTACGGACGTGGCCTTGGGTATACATCTAGTACGCTGCCTACCAATACACGACCGATTTCGAAGCACGATATTCAATATTCAATTGTAAGCATCCTATAAATGTTCATGGAATACAAAATGTCAGCTTTCTTTTAACAAAGTCAGTGTGTGTGAGTTTTAAGCCTAGATAAACTAATGGTTTGTTTTCTGCAACTACGCGAGTGACTGCTCCAATGTGTTGCTCGTATTTTCATTGCTTTATGTATGCTGATTGTTATCACAGTTTCTTCATGTTATTTTCATTCATACATGTTTTATTAATTGTAGATATGTTTGGACATCTTTTGACAGAACATAGCGAGGTCATATTGCTGCTTTATATGTTATAAATAACATATTATTTTACTGATCATTTCAAACGAACAAATCTGTTTTTTTCTGTATAAAACCCTTTATAATTTCACAAACATCACTTTTATGTTAGAGTTTTAAACACTAGAAATACATTTTTAAAGGTAAAATGATATCAAAATGATTCTCATCCTAACCCGTTTTACTTTTCATTTAAAAAGTAGATAAATGTCTTCCGTTTTTACATGAATAATTTCGCATCACAAGAAACAAACACTTACATCCGTTGCTACCGACTTTAATGGTAAAGAAGTGGGACGCAATTAAACACTGGATTTAGTTACACTGGCTGTAATTGAAATATTCCATGAATATGAATGAGGGGAAAAGAAGCAGATCAGAAAGATTGACATCATTTCTTAAAGTGACACAGTTTATACAACTGTAGGAGTTTACGGACTATGTGAAAGAAAAGCGGGGCGAATAAAATGCAAATAAAAATATATATAATATGTATATAATCATGCAGGATCCCCTTTTGTACTCTTTTTTATTGACAATGGAATTTAGAGTATTAAATATATTTCACATCGGTTTACATACATTAGATGTATCTAAGCTTTACAAACTATGTAGGTCAGTGATTTACTTGAGGTCACTGACCCAATTTCAAAATATTGACTTAATTTCAAAATTTTGGTTTACATACATTTATATGTATCTAAACTTTTACAAACTATGTAGGTCAGTGACATACTTGAGGTCATTGACCCAATTTAAAAATATTGACTTAATTTCAAAATTAGGTATCACTGTAATCACATTGCTTAATACTTAAATTTGACTTTTAAATTTTAAATTTATTTTAATGACCTTGCAAAACTGTTCCAGAAAACAAAGGTCGAAATTGTAAGGTCAAAGAAGTAGATATGTAAAGTGTCTAACCGATATCGCAATCGAAGAACTGAAGAAAGCACAAGAAAGCCTACAAAAATAAATCGATAGCAATTATATTGCTTTCATACTTATGTCTGTTTAAATGGAGACAAATGAATCTTTTTTCTTTTCTTTTTTAAAACTCACGGCATAACATACATATTTACAATTCATTATTAACTATTTGATTAATACAAACTCTTTCTTTTCCTTTCTTTTTTGCATATTGCTAACTTTGATTATTTTGCACCTTTAATATATTTAAGCCTTAGTTAGAATACCTAAGAAGTGAAACCTTCAAAACAAGCTTTTTTTTTAATAGATGCAAGCAGTTCAAAACTAATTGGGGTAATACTTTGAGGTGCTCTCTAATGCATAGACGAGTACAATGTTTTTGATATTGTCAATAACCTTATTATATTAGTAGTAGTAATAGTAGTAGTAGTCGTAGTAGTAGTAGTAGTAGTAGTTGTAGTAGTATTACACTTAACGCTGTAAATGTTATCACATATTCGAGAAAACATAATATATACCGCTAACATAGTACAGTTACTTTATATTATGTATTTAATATTGCATGTCTTAAAGTAAGTTGAACGTTTAATGGCGCTATTATATAATGTCCTGTTTTACACATCACGCTTAAACCATATAACAGTTTATGCACTGCAGTTTACCATAAGCCCCCATTCAAAATACAGTTTGTTATATGCCATGCACATATAAATTGTGATTTTGACCAACACATCAAACAAACACGTTTTTGCTTTTGTTGTATTTTTTCCATCGAAATTACAGTGCTTCGAACCCAAACATGTCAACGGTATAAAGATAACATGAACACCATAATATGCATTATTTGTTTATACTGCAATCACTAATAATAAAGCTATTTCTTCTAAAGTAGGTTCACGTTTTTCGTCAGTATTAACATTTCGTGGAGGAAAAGACACGGATTATCAAGAGATAATTCAAATATATCCAGTTAGAAAACGGTTTTGAGGCTTAAATTAGGTTTTAGGATTCTTAAAACCGATTTTGAAACTTAAAACCGGTTTTTGTAGTTAAATAACGCTAAATGTTATCAAAAGAGGTTAGCATTCGCCTCTATTCTTCCTCTTTGATTGTGTGATGACTGGACAGATTGTGGCCCCTCGAAGGACGTCTACCTAACACCTCAAAAGAACGGTAGCGTTTAATGTGTCTTAAGGGTGCCCACTGCTGAATTTAAGTATCAGAAGAATTTTTTAGTTTCCTGTTTTTTTATCAAGACTAACCTATTGCTAGTTAGTTTCACGAAAAAACTGATGGGTCCGTGATTTAACTTTTTCGCAAAATTAATCTCAAGACCTGAGTTTTAGAATGAAAAAATAAAAATCGGGGGTCGGTGTGCATATAAGAAAGATATTCAATAAAAACTGAGAAAAAAATGTGCTTTTTTAGATTTCGACGAGCTCTGACATATAACGGCATAGGTCTGTAACAAATAATAGGAAAATACTTTTTATTCCTGTCTCTGTATATCCTAACACATGTCTTTGTAATAAAGTTTAAATTAAGTGAATATCTTAAACAGTTTATAAGAAATACCATCTTTTGTACCCCTACCCCCATTTTGGCTTATGTTAAAAAGTGTCCAATTTTGGGCACAAAATGTGAGGTAAAAAAAAAAATCTCAAAAATGTTCATTTTGTTTGCACTAAAATATCCCTATTGGGCATAAGTTTGTTACTGTATAATTATTTTTTCCAGTTTTATTATAATTTTTGAAATATAACAAATGTAAATTTCCGGAAGCTAAAAATCCAAAACCTCAGCAGTGGCCACCCTTAAATCTGGTTTTGTCCTACCCTTAACGGTTTGTTCTCGTGTTGCTCTAGCTTCTGCCACGTCATTGAGCTTTGTGGATTGCTATGCTTTTGTTTTTTTTCATATTCATATATACGTGAACATTTATGTGTTATACTTTTTTTGCCTATTAATATTGCCTTGTTTGTTTGCGAATATAACCAGGTGGGAATATCTTTCTTTACACTGTCCCATTTTATATGGATGACAAAGGGACAATCGTGAGGTTGGGTGCACCCTTGAACCAGGTGTAAATCCCCAGCGGCCTTTTTGCCACTGACCGTTCCAAGGTGGTAACACTTGTTGTCAACCATTTTATGTTTTTTATGTCGTATCTTCCCTTTTATTCATCCATGTAATTGTTGTTTGTTTTTGAGCCTGTTTTTGGTTGTCTGTAGTATTTGAATGCTGTGATTTCTATTCGACTTTTAAACGTCGAACAGAAAATGTGGCTTTCACTACAGTTCATGAACAGTCTCAATCAAACCGAGACTGCAATATTTCGTATGTGTCATGTTCGGCCGTTTCCAAAGCTCCACTCTCATACTTTTTTCATAGAACACAGCCAACCAAAAGCACAGACTAAAACAAATAAAAATTACAGTATTAATAAGGAGGAAGGTGTGTGACATCACAAACACAAGCGGAATGACAATAGGGTTACCGCCTTGGAACGGTCAGTGGAAGACAAGGCCGATTGGGGTTTAAACCATGTTCTAAGGTGCACCAAACCTCAATCTTACCGTAGTGTTATCCCAGTAATACGGGACAGTTTAAATAAAGAAATCTCCACCAGGATATATTCTTTTACAAACTAGGTTGAGTTAATAGGCAATAGAAGTACAACACATGGTCAAGTAGAATAACATACGGAGAATAACGTTGTGGGTCATGGGAGGCTAAGAACTATAGTTTTTTAAGTTTTAAACTTATTTATTTTACGTCGATTTTAACAACAGCTCTATGAACTTATTTGAATCATTCTCGATGTCTTCCTGGGTAGAACCAGTACTAAGCAAATGCAGATAAAGTGTCTTGCTCAGGGGCACAACGCATATGTCAATGGCGGGGATGGAACCCACGACTTTTCGATCATGGGTCCAACGCTTTACCACTAGACCACTATGAACTATACACGTTCAATCCGACTCGAAAACAGCAGTATGGTACTCGAGTACAAACACAGTCTGGACATAAATTCATAATCCTCTTGAGCACCCACAATAGTGTCATAGTTTGCTGTCAGTGTGGCCTAATCGCTGTTCATCCAATATAAGCATGTGTTTTTCTCACCTGCAACAGAAAAAAAGAAATATCCAGGAGCAATTATTAAAAATATCTCAAGCGAGAGAACACCCCCTATTTTTATGGTGTACGAATAACCCTACATTTAAGAGAGCTTACTGTGTATTGAGTGGTATGTCTTGTGCTGTTTTAATCTAATGCCTAATTTAACCCTGTGCCATTCGCTCAACAGCATCATATTACACATACAATATATAGAGGAAATTCCCAGTATGTGTTTCTTTGTCGTTTCAGTGTACATTCAACCACAAAATGAGTATTGGTTGGCTGGGGTATGAAATTAAACCTCAAAATCGGCTTAAACAGTTTTCTTATTGTAAAATTAAAAGATTTAATAGGTAACTGTAAACAGGTTATCGCATTTTTTCAGTAAAATATGTCTTTAAACGTGTTTTATTGTCGAAATATCCGTTATAAAATCCTGCTAATATAAACGTTCCCTTCGCTTAATGGAATTAAGGCGGGACCACGTAATGTCGGTATACACGTATACGGAAGGATACATACTAAAACGGGTCAAACCGTGCGGGTATTTTATTTTTCAGATAACCTATTAATCCTTCACCCTCTGTCTACTTGATAAAATACAAGTGCAGATGTAAACTCTAAAGTTGCTCTAGTGTTATTGTGTATTTCATGTATATAAACTGTATTTTATATTTCATTTGTGTCATGATAAGGTACTTTATTACATTTCTATGCGTGAAAGATCGGGATTTCTCAGTGCAAGAATATTCATTATCGCTAAATATTAATAACTAACTCAGAACACAATAATAACTAACGTTGCTAACTTAGAACACAATAATAACTAACGTTGCGACGTTGAGTCGTGACGTCAACAAAGTTGCTGACGTCGACGTCATCCGCCGATAACGTTCAATAAAGCGAATATGTGTTTGCAAAAACGTAATTTAAAATGTAATAAATAGATTATTTAACTGCTGGGATCGATTATTGGGTAATCCTTCACTTGATGGTAGACGTGCTTTGTTTTTTCACTCACTCGCGTGCGCTCGTTCGTGAAAAGAGCCACACGTCTACCACTCGTAAAGGATTTCCCTATAATCGATCCCAGCAGTTAAATAATCTCTATATAATTCACATATGTCACTTTTCACATAAATGGTGACAATGATCCTGTAGAAATCGCAGCACCAAACACAACAGCATCGAAGGTATAAAAACAAAGAGAAAATTAAATCCACAATGAAAGGGATACTACACAAAACAACGAGTGGTGAAGACAGGGTTACCGACTTGGAACGGTCAGTAGGCAACTGGTTAGCTTAAATCTATTTTATGTCACACAACCTCGCTATTATACTTACAGAAACTAACTACTACATTATTGTACCAGTTTGCATATTTAATGCATTAACTTATCCATGTATTCTATTAGTTATTAGGTTTATTGACAGAGGACATGAGCTCACATTCCCTGCCTGTAAATTATATTCACCCGAGCCGTTAGGCGAGCCCATGGGAATGTGAGCCATTGTTCCCTGTCAAGAACCCTAATAAGGAATTTGTCATACTTCAAAGTTGTTACCATTTATTTAAGAAAAAAACCCACCAAAACACGTTTTCATTTATATTGCGCCAATTTCCTCGTAACACGTTGTTTATTTTCGTGACGTCATCGCTCTGACGTCGTTATATTTGGCAGTTTGCCTTATGCAAGCATTTTATAATACGCCTTTGTAAACATGTACGCAGCATCAGCATTTTGGCTTTAAATGTTACATCTCTGTAATTTCGTTAAGTTTTGTGTTTATCTTTAAGAGAGCCTCAATGACGATTAGCATTACGCAAGTTGAGTTACTTTCGTGTATTTTGTTATACAATATTGGTGTTTCTATGTATTTAATTATCTTTAATGAGAACTTGCTCTTTAGTTTACATTTCAAACATCTAAATGTTTTTACTACCGGCGTTTGATGGTATTTTCATAGGAAAGCTCAAGTTAATGAAATAATATAAAAAAAAAAGTCTGAAGATGGATAACATAATATTTGCACTTTACCATAACTATGCATCTATTTCCATACCAATAAAGCCTCGCACGACGTGTTATCATTCAAATACAATGCATGTGTGCGCGTAATACATTCTAAATGTAAATCCACGTTTCCGTGTGTATATATATATAAAAGTAGATAATTATAAAAGTCGAACATGACATTTAGCATTCAAAGACCACAGTCATCCTAAAACACGCACAGAAACAAACAATAATTACAAAGATGAATCAAAGGAAACATGAGTGTTCACCACATACAATATGGTTAACAATAGGCAACCGCACTGGAACAGTCAGTGGGGAAAAAAAGGCCGCTGGGGGTTTAAACTTTGGAACAGTAAACCAAATAGTAAACTTATTGATAAATAAAATGTCATATAGATCACCTTTCATCTTCTTATACAAATTTCGGGCTGTAAAGTCAAGATAATAGTTTTTTTATTGCCACAAGAGACCTTCATCCAATCCAATCTGTTTAGCTTTAAATTAGAATACCGCTTAAGCCGGTGCTAGATGGCGTGTTGCAAATTATATTACTGCTAGATGGCGTGTTGCAAATTATACTACTTCTCATGCACAGACTCCATAAAACCGGGTCTGCTACATTTCTCTCTCTTTCTTTTTTGTTTGTTGCTTCCAATGAATCCCCCTTTCAGTTTGTATTGTTATACCTACATTCAATACTAAGAATGACTTTAAATTATACGTTTCTAAGAAGATGATATGAGCAATCAATGAAAACTAAATCATGCAAGCTTTGTTCTCTCGTGCATCACTCCGAATAATATTTATATTCAGAAAAACAATACAGTGTATGTGTAATAATTAAAGGATGATTTCATAAAGCAATAAAAAAAATACAGTTGTGTCATCCGTTGTTGTGTTAGTTCCATATGTTACGACTTACACGAATACCGTACCCGTTAATTATTTTAAGAATTTGATTCTTAACATATTTTTTGAAAACGAACACATTGAGTGGGCATCATGCGGGAAACTTGATATTTCATTGTGCAACTAGTTAACAATTCCATCATAGCGCTTGCAAACTGTGATAATGCGGCATCGTTTGTGAACTTTTAAAAGACGTTCAAACCGGCATTGTTAGCCTAACATTAACACTTTCCTATGTGACAAAATTGCAAAACTACTGTTTGTAACAAATAGTTTCTAAGTCCTTTCTTTTTACCTAGACCTTTTAATTTTTAAAGGATGACGGGATATAAAACACATGTTATTAAATAGCCATTGCAAGACACCTAACAGATGTAAAACAGATATAAAATGTTTCAAACTTCCTGAAAATAAAGAAAAACAGGTATCTGGAAGAAAGTTCCTGACTTTTCTTGAAAGTTAACGTATACACTCTGCAAAACTTATAACACTTCCAGTAAGACTCAAAATGTCCTAAATATTTTAGCATTTAATTAACAGGGGACTAGTTTTACATATCATTTCTGTACTGGTTAAATTGTAAGGACAACTGAAAGGAACATTTCAAAAAGAAAGATTGTCGACTCTTTGATGAAGTCTACCTAAATCCTAAAACAGATGGTAATGTTTGATGTGTGTCTTCAACCCTGTCTTGTTCTGTTTTCTGCCAAGTCATACAGTTTTGTTGGTATGACCATAGATTAAGGGTGATGTTTGGTGCATCCTAGAACACATGATGGTGTCGCATGCTTTGCTTCTATTTGTCCTGGTAATTGTTGTTTGTTTTAAGAGAGTATGATAGTGGTCCTTTGGAAACGGCCGAACACGATAAATACGAAATATTGCAGTCTCGGTTTGATTGAGACTGTTCATGAACGGTAGTGAAATATGCTTGCTACCGTTCACGTGTGCGTTTTTGGTTGATTGTGTTCTGTGAATGCTACATTCCTAACCCACTTTTAATTTTTCATCATGTTAAATGAATACAACGCCAAAGGGACGTCAGCAAAATGACGCATTATATACTCAGTTTCAAAATAAAGTGGATACTGAGTTTTGTTTAGATTTAATTGTATGACGTTATTTTAGAATTAAATTGACAAATTCCAAAATCAAAATGCCATGTTTGGTACCAAAGTTTTTATCATTCCATTGCCAATATCATGTGCTCATTTGCTTTTCAATAGGTCGAATCATTAAGGGACTGTCGCTTGATAAAGAAGATAGGGTGTAAAGTAAAATTTTCGAAGTGTCCAGTTTCTTTTGCAACTGAGTATATATTAAAACACTCAATAGTTAGCAGTTTACTGTTGACTATTCGTAGCAAGTACAACGGTCAAAATACATGTATATAATTATTTTACATTGTTGTCGATTTAAATCATAGAATCATAGATTGTATAACATATCACTATTTAAATGTTTTATCAGCTACGAATTGTTAAACAACTGTATATATTTTATTACAAATAGTGAGTGAAAATGAGTAAAAGCGTTTATAACTCAATAAAAATCATCATATCGTCGCCTGCAATGTCAAGACTAATTTTGTTGTTGTTTTTAAAACTAAGTAGATAGTTTGATTTACAGTGTGCATATGTTTCATATATAGAGACTATTTAACTGCTGGTACCGATTATAGGGAAATCCTTCACGAGATGGTAGACGTGTGGTTCTTTTCGCGAACGAGCGTAAGCGAGCGAGTGAAAAAAACATAACACGCCTACCATCGAGTGAAGGATTTCCATATAATCGATCACAACAGTTAAATAATCTATTTATTACACTTTTAATCAGATTATGTATGATTTTAACCAGAATTATTCGCTTTGTTTAACGTTATCGGCGGGTGACGTCGACGTCACCAAAACGTTATTCTCGTCATAATTCAACGTCGCAGTTAGTTATTTTTGTGTTCGGAGTTAGTTATTAATACTTAGCGATTATGAATATTCTTTCACTGAGAAATCCCAATCTTTCACCCATAGACATGTCATAAATATATATAACTTTTTTTTTGCATTCATCAACGGTAACCTAAAATAATTTACCAATTGTATCCCTGTGAACCTTGAACTATGGAACATTATCCACCTTGAATAGTAATAGCCATTATCTGCAAAGCAGGTCATATTGTCACATCTGTTGTTTTTTTTCCAGAGGATATAAATATGCTTTAAAGAAAAGAGTTCAAATTAAGGTCAACTAAACAGAACGCGGATATAAATATTAATGGCCAATAAGATATTGTTTAGCCATGTTAAGCGTATGTGAACAAGTATTGTTGAATATGGCAATGTGATTATAATATTCTGAACAGCGGCAATGTGATTATAATGTTCTGAACAGCGGCAATGTGGTTATAATGTTCTGAACAGCGGCAATGTGATTATAATGTTCTGAACAGCGGCAATGTGATTATAATGTTCTGAACAGCGGCAATGTGGTTATAATGTTCTGAACAGCGGCAATGTGGTTATAATGTTCTGAACAGCGGCAATGTGATTATAATGTTCTGAACAGCGGCAATGTGGTTATAATGTTCTGAACAGCGGCAATGAGGTTATAATGTTCTGAACAGCGGCAATGTGGTTATAATGTTCTGAACAGCGGCAATGTGATTATAATGTTCTGAACAGCGGCAATGTGGTTATAATGTTCTGAACAGCGGCAATGTGATTATAATGTTCTGAACAGCGGCAATGTGGTTATAATGTTCTGAACAGCGGCAATGTGATTATAATGTTCTGAACAGCGGCAATGTGATTATAATGTTCTGAACAGCGGCAATGTGATTATAATGTTCTGAACAGCGGCAATGTGATTATAATGTTCTGAACAGCGGCAATGTGGTTATAATTTTCTGAACAGAGAGGTTCAGTGCCATCTGCCTTATCAGTGTTATACTTGTAGGTAATTGTCTCATTTAATGAATTGAATGGAAGAATTTCTTTTTAAGAGGGTAGCCCAGTTAGTAAAAATAGTAATCTTCCCTGAGGTCCTCTAAATAGACTGGAGTTGTTGGAGACGAACAGGTTATGTGGGTGCTTTATGTATTTTACAGATATATTTCAATGTTATAGTACTAAACCACATAACTCTTCCCATTTAAAGGCATAGGTAACTGAGTATGAATTGCATCATGAACGATTGAAACAAAAAAAAACATTATCAAACATTTTGAAAAAATACATAATCATATTATGAAGTTGAATGAATGAATGAATGAAAGTCTTTATTTACAGAGTAGGCTAGTCAGCGTAGAATATCACCTTGAAGTAATTGCAAAAGTTTCAATAAGTATCACCTGCGAAACATCAACCTTAGACATGTATTCAGAAAAAAGTTGCACTTCCGTGGATGATGGGAAATTTGTTTAATTTAAATTTTATTTTCGATATTTATCAATATTTAGGATTCACAATTTATGTCCTGAATGGTACACCATACTCGTACAAAACAAGTTTGCACGCGCCATATTTGAACTTCCGGAATTATGTAAACATCCAAAGGCAACTGTTTTTGCGAGAAATAACAATGAGAAAAGCGTGTTTGGCCATGTAAGTATATTATTTTCTCCATATTATGTATTTATTTTGATTGTATTACGCGTCAGCGTTTATTCTTGTTAAAAAAAAACAGTTGTTATCCAAATCAGTTGAGAAAAGTTAATATCACGAAAATCAACGAAATTTCATATTTATTGTCGTATTGTACCATAATACCCATATAAAGTTACCCGAAATGGCTAAATATGATAAACTAATCAAATAAAAATCGAATTTGGTAATTTAAAATGGAAAAAATAGCAATAGCATAACACTGGTTTTCGCCGATTTTTAAAACTACGGAAGCCCGTACGGGTCATAAATGCGTAATCGCGCGAAATATAGAAACATCATTTATGCGTTTTAAATCACATTTTAACTGCATTTTATTGATGATGTTCTGTTCTTTTGTTCATTCAAACCCCATTTTCTCTTTAAAAGGATGCATGATGTGTAACATCTATATTGGGAAAGCCAGTACGGTAGTCGTTGGAAAGGAGCCATTGTGAAGCTATACCATTTGGAAATATACTTCTAAACAAGAGAATGCCCACATAGTGGTAAGCAATAACTGAATTGATTAATAGCCTGTATTTTATTTCTATTTTATATATTACATTACAAATTTGTTTAGTAAAGAAAATTTCTTTTAAAATGTTGCATTTAGTTTGCATTTGTTTACTTAACATATTTATTACGGATCCTATATAGTTAAAATTGTTTACTGTATCACACTTTTAGGTCCAAGAAAATAAATTGTTTTATGTTAAATCAGTTAACTTTTAAAAAGTAAAATATTGAAATGGCGTATCCTCAGTACATATATCTACTATGATATGATGGTTTGTATTATAATTCAGATACATTTATCAGGAAATGTATCTTTCAAATTCACCCTATTTTTTAGACCAGTATTCAGTGAGACCTAGTCAGATGAAGGCCATGCATCATAAACTCTATCGTTTGGCAGCCAATCCAGTGGCCAGTTCATTTGCTTCTCCAAGGTAAAGTAATGATTGTAAATAAACAATTTATATGATTGTAATTGTTTTAATGCAGGTACTCATTAATAATATTAACAAGTTATGTTATAATAACGGGAAGAATATAAATTATTTGTGAGCTTGAACATCCACAGAAATAAAGATGAGTTAAATTATAATCTCTTATTCTATTGGAATAATGCAGAACTTAATTTTGAAATTTCAGGATGATGGATCATGGGTTATTGCTCAGCAATGTGATGTGACCATAGCCATCTGAAATGGATATTACAGTAAGTGAATTGCATTTTTAATCACACTGAAAATACATGTTGTTTTACTGTCTTTATCATGCATTAGCATGATCAACAATGATGAGATGACACCCTTTTTTCTCTTCATCATACATGTTAAACCAAACAATAAATTACTTCCAGTTATTATTTAATAATAATCCCTAGTCTTTCCAACTTTTTTTGGGGTTAAATTATCAAATTTATGTAACATTTGCATGTTTCGAAAATGAAATAGTTTTTAAATAAATTGTATCTTTTTTTCAGCAAGAGTGTTCTTTCTGCAACTTACCCGTTGATGATAGCAAACCAACTGTTGTACTTCGTGGTAAAGGTTGTGACACCATCAACAGAACCAGCAAGGACAGACTCGCGAATATTCATGTTGTTCCGGGTCAGATAGTCCACACAGACTGTAGACGTGATTTTATTCACCCGAGAAACAGTTCATCAAGCAAATGTGACACTAATAATAATAATAATTATGTAACACGTTCAGTTGTAACATTTGATTTTGAAAACACATGTATTTTTTGTGGACACCATGCCAAAATTAATAATAGGAAAAGAAGTGCTGATGTATATCCCGTTAGAACAATTGAATTTCAAGAAACTATAAAGCAAAAATGTATAGAAAGAAATGATTCATGGTCACTTGAAGTACTTAACAGAATATCCTCGGTTCTTGACTTACCTGCTGCAGATGCAGTCTACCACCAAAAATGTAATGTTAATTTTAGAACATCAAGGCAACTTCCTCGAATGTATTCAGATACATATGAAACACCACCAAAGAAAAGTCCAGGAAGGCCTGATTGTGTTGACATTAATGAAAGTTTCAATCATGTAATTTCTTATGTTAAGGAACATGAAGGTACCATACTGAACTTTGGTGGGCTCGTCAAGGTAATGGAAAACTCATGTGGAGAGAGGGCATATTCCAAGAAGCATCTGAAGAGCAAGCTTCTTGATTACTTTGGTGATAAAATCTCCATTAGTACTCTGGAAGGAAAGGAAGACAAGGTCTGTCTGAGAAGAACACTTTCAAACATTGTCTACACTCATTCTAAAGAAGAATGTAGCTCTGAAGAAGAAAAAAAGAAGAACTTAATACAAGCAGCAGCAAAAGTTATCAAAACTGAAATTGATTCAATCAAACAAAACAAGGATTACTTTCCAAATGCCAGTTCTATTTCTTCGACTGAAGAGAACAAGAAGTATTTACCAGAAAGTCTGACATTGCTCCTATCTTCACTGTTCTCCACTATTGACGATGTCAAGTTGGCTTCCATTGGTCAAGCTATCATCCAAGCCTGTCATCCCAAGAGCACTCTTGCCCCCTTACAGCTAGGTTTAGGGGTTCAGCTGCATCATCAGTTTGGGTCAAGATATTTGGTTGATCTGCTACACAAGATGGGATTTTCTGCATCTTACACTCTGGTTCAACGATATGAAGCCAATGCTGCAGCTACTTTGAACACCAACTTGCCAGATTTTTTCCCTGGAAAATTTCTACAATTTGTAGCTGACAATGTTGACCATAATGCATGTACCTTAGATGGCCATGGAACATTCCATGGAATGGGCATAATAGCATGTACAAGCCCTGGATCCGATGTGAAGATGGCAGTACCCAAAAAAGAAATATCCTTGGAAGATATTGTAGCGCTTGGCAGGATCAGCATTAAGTATTTTACACACATCGATTCTGATGAGCCTCGCTTGATGTTTGAAGACATACAGACTGACCACTTGGTTGATGAAAGACAGACAAAGAATGAACACTTTGACCTATTTTCGAAAGTCATTTGGTCTCTCAACACAAGAAGGCCAAGCTGGTCAGGGTTCATGCAACTATATTACAGTGCTGAAGAAGAGTATCCGGGAAAAACAGGGATATCATTTATGCCAATGATAAACTTAAACCCAAGCGATGCAACATGTATCAACTCAACCTTGCACTTTGTCTGCTCACAGTCGTCGAAGTATGGAGTTACTCCAGTGCTTACCTTCGACCAGCCATTGTTTCAGAAGGCCACTAACATTGTATCATGTTGCACAAGTTCAGATCCGTTGAAGAAAATAGTTCTCCGATTGGGTGGTTTCCATACCGAGATGAGTTTTCTAGGCAGTATTGGGCACATCATGTCTGGTTCAGGCTTACAGGAATCAATCGAGACGGTGTATGCGCCAAATGCTGTAACACATATGATGAATGGTAAAGCTGTTGCACGTGCCTTACGTGGACATTTCTTGGTAGATACAGTCCTCCACGCTATGCTGTTATCCAAAGCAGTGAATATTGATATACCTGCCATGGAAGAGGATGTTGGTTTGCACACCAGTCAAACAGGAAACTCAACTCCTGGAGAAGCTGATGCTCAAGATTCACGATTGACTAACGAAACCGGCTTGCAAAGACAACTATCTGAGATGTATGAGAAGTTGACACAAAAGGAGATGAGTAGCAATGAGATCGCACAGAGTGAAACTTTGCAAGTAGTAGCAGCTAGAATCATAGAAGAGAAACAGAAACTTACGCACAACAGGACTGCATCTTTGTGGTTTCAGTACATGGATATGGTGTCCATACTCCAGGAATTTATAAGAGCTGAGAGAATCGGTGACTGGAATGGACATCTCATTACTTTGAGCAAAATGTTGCCTTACTTTGCTGCCTCTGGACACAATTTATATTTGAAGTCTGCACGCATCTACATACAGAATATGTTGAAATTAGAGCAAGACCATCCTGAAGTTCATAGGCAGTTTTTAATGGGGAATCACACCTTGCGCAGAAGTGAAAGGCACTGGGCTGGCTTGTCGACAGACCTTGTCATAGAACAAGTACTAATGAGGTCACTGAAAAGCACAGGAGGAGTAACAAGAGGCCGTGGCATGTCAGAAACGCAAATAGCTGTGTGGTTGATGTCATTGCCTGCAAATGCAGAAATAAATAACGCTATGCAACTGTTCACCGGTACAGCATTTGTTACAAGTGACCAGCACAAGGACACCAAACCTGCCCGAACAACAAGGGATGACAAAGACACAAGGACGATACTCGCATTTATGCAAGATCATTCTCCTTTTGATGAAACAGACGGAGTACTGAGAAATATTGAGACTGGGGTAGCAGCAGGTAGCAGGGTAAATGCCGAACAAGCGAAGGCTATTGGAGAGAAGATCGTAGCAAATATGGCAGGACAATTTCTTGATGAATATTCATTTAAAAGATCCAACCAGGTCGTTACCCTTGGTGACAAAACATCAGTCAGAATTGCTGGGGAAGCAGTTGCAATTGACCCTCAACTTCTGTTTCAGCGCCTCACAGCAATAGCAGATAGATATTATGAAGATGTGTCAACATTATTTCAATACGAACTTTCTAGCGTACCGTCATCCCTTTTTGACAACACAGGTTCACCACGATTAGCACAGAAGTCACAGCTGGCTGATGCAATTTGGAAGATTGGCGATTGCGCTCTCGATCCAACTGAAAATGACACTGACAAGAGAAAGCTACATGTTATCGACGGTGGATCATTGTTGCACCGAATTCCATGGACAAAAAATATGACATTTGGTTCCATATTTGATCTATATCTGAACTACCTCACTCAGAGATATACTGAACCAATTGTCGTGTTTGATGGCTACAATGACGGACCTTCTATCAAAGACACAACACATCTACGCCGCTGTAATGGAATTGTTGGAAATCAAGTCAAATTTGGGCCAGACACTCCTTTCAAATCGAAAAAAGACACATTTCTAAGCAACTCTGAAAATAAGCAAACATTCATTGAACAACTTGGTAGCCATCTGTTTGACCATGGAATCACTGTGCGGCATGCACCAGGGGATGCAGATATGCTAATTGTTGAGACAGCCATTGAATTCGCACAACAAGATATAACATACGTCATTGGAGAAGACACAGACCTTCTTGTTCTTCTTTGTTACCATGTGCAACACTCATCAAATAAAGTGTACCTGCGATCCGATATAAGGCAAAGCAGAGCATCACCAAAAAAGATTTGGGACATTCAAAAAACCCAATCTGTTCTAACTAGGAATGTATGTGACCTGTTGCCTTTCCTACATGCGTTGACTGGCTGTGACTCAACGTCTCGAATATATGGAATTGGAAAGGCATCTGCTTTGAAAGCGTTGGTTGGAAATTCAGACCTGCAGGAAGTTGGGAAGCAGTTCATGGGGAGTAGGTCTGAGAAAGATGTAGGTCAACTAGGGGAAAGAGCAATTGTTAGGCTATTAGACGGAGATTCGTGTCTACCTTTAGATACACTGAGATATCACAAGTTCACGGTGAAAGTAATGACAGGAAAATCATTTGTGCAAGTTCATACATTACCTCCAACATCAGACGCAGCATTCTTTCATAGTCAGAGGGTGTATCTTCAGAGCCAGATATGGATCGGAAACACAATGCTGAAACCTGAAGACTGGGGGTATGAACTGACTGATAGCAAGTACACGCCTGTGAAGTGCTCCCTACCGCCTGCACCTGACAGTCTTCTGAATGTCATTCGTTGCAATTGCAAAAGTAATTGCGATAACAAAAGATGCACTTGCCGAAAACATGGCTTGGAATGCTCTCTGAGCTGTGGGTCATGTCGGGGTGTTGGATGTTCTAATTCTCCTACCCTTGCTGAATTAGACATTGATGAAATTGTTTGAATTTAATAATCACTTTCAATGTCCTACTACACATAAATGAGTATAAATAGTAAATACTCTGTTAAAATATTCAAGATCAGATTATTCAAAGTGATTTATGAATCTATAATATTTTCGCTTAATGATACTACTTGTATGTTAATACATATTTATTTAAGTATCATGTTACAAACATTTCACCTAAAATAGACAATAATTTCTTTATACCATTTATTACCAAAACCATAATTTAAAACGACAAGCAGAATCAGAATGACATTTGTACATATGCACATGTTTTTGTTAATGTGTACTTGATTATTAACTCAACCAAAATAAAATTGTGTAAGTGTATACTTATTGCATCACTGATTGTATATATAATGGATTTTACTATAATAGTATAATGTTCAATGAACATCTACATATTGTGTTGATGCATTTTCAATACTGTTTATAAAAATAATCATGAAAATATAATAATTTGTTCATTTTTTTCTTATTATAATAAGTGGGTGGGGTAATTTGACCCCTAATTATAGTTTTCCCGGGCTATAATATACACTTGAATCGAACTACGGCCAGGTTTTTACACTTGTAAGTTTTATAACAAGATATGGCACCCTTTTGTGAGACATAGTTTCATAAAACATTGATACATGGTGAAATGTATCCGAAAGCTGTGCATATTCCAAATTTTTACATTTTTATCGGTATGTAAGTTCAAGGGTGATATTTTCAAATTTCCCACCGTTGTTCAGAATGCAACTTTTTTTCTCAAATACTAGTGATATTTTCCTAACAGAAAACATAGAAATGAATTCTTTTGCAATAACTTCACACTTAGATGCTATTTTGGGCTACGTTGACTAGCCTAAAGATTTTTTAAGTTTTTCCCTATACATGTCTATGTAAAACATGTGACCCTTGGGGCGTGACCATATGTGACCCTTGGGGCGTGACCAAATGTGACCCCAGGGTCACCATTTGAACAAACTTGGTAAAGGACCATTAGCTTATAATAATTGTAAAATATCAAACCTCTGGCTCTTGTAGTTTCCGAGAAGAAGATTTTTAAAAAAAAAATCCTATATAAGTCTATGTAAAACTGTGATCCCCGGGGCGGGGACAAATTTGACCCCAGGGTCACCATTTGAACAAATTTAGTAGAGGACCATAAGCTGATGCTACATGTAATACATGAGAGCTCTGTGCCTTGTGGTTTCAGAGAAGAAGATTTTTTTAACTTTTTTCCTATATGTCTGTATGAAAAACATGCAAAACCTCAATATACAAACTTTGGACCCCCGAGGCACGGCCATTTTTGACCCCGGGAACTTTAGTTGAATAAACTTAATAGTCTAGGCGTTGGCGATCATTTTAAAAGAAAAACTGTTGAAATCTGTCAAGCGGTTCTGGAGAAGAAGATTTTTTAAGGTTTCGACTATATATGGTAATGGCAGCCATCTTGGATGTAGCGCTGACCTAATTTTAACAAATCTAAAAAGCATTCATCTAAGGATCATCCATTTGAAGTTTGGTCAAAATTAGCCATGCGGTTTCTGACGAGAAGTCGTTTGAAGAATTCCCTATACATGTCTATGTAAAACATGTGACCCTTGGGGCGGGGCCAAATTTGACCCTAAGGTCACCATTTGAACAAACTTGGTAAAGGACCATAAGCTTATAGTAAATGCAAAATATCAAACCTCTGGCTGTTGTAGTTTCTGAGAAGAAGATTTTTTAAAAAAAAATCCTATATAAGTCTATGTTATACTGTGATCCCCGGGGCGGGGACAAATTTGACCCCAGGGTCACCATTTGAATAAACTTAGTAGAGGACCATAAGCTGATGCTACATGTAATACATGAGAGCTCTGTGCCTTGTGGTTTTAGAGAAGAAGATTTTTTAAAGTTGTTTCCTACATGTCTATATGAAAAACATGCAAAACCTCAATATACAAATTTTGGACCCCCGGGGCACGGCCATTTTTGACCCCGGGGACTTTATTTGAACAATTTTGATAGCCTAGGCGTTGGCGATCATTTTAAAAGAAAAACTGTTGAAATCTGTCCAGCGGTTCTGGAGAAGAAGATTTTTTAAGGTTTCGACCATATATTGTAATGGCAGCCATTTTGGATGTAGCGCTGACCTAATTTTAACAAATCTAAAAAGCATTCATCTAAGGATCATCCATGTGAAGTTTGGTCAAAATTAGCCAAGCGGTTTCTGAGGAGAAGTCGTTTGAAGAAAACGGACGACGGACGACGGACGGACGACGGAAGACGGACAACACACCATCCCATAAGCTCTGCTGGCCCTTGGCCAGTAGAGCTAAAAAACAAGCAGCAAACCATGCTGGTATGTCTTCTTTTTTTTTACACCTGCTACAAGTGTAGTATAAAATTTTCATCTACCAAAGATATTTTTATCTACATGAAAGAATAAGCCGTAAAAGCATGGAACTCAAAAATAACCCATTGTATTACAAACACCTGTAGTGTTATAAAGGTTGTATTAAAAATCAAATGGGTCCGGTTCTTTCTTAAACAAACTTGGCCTAGGCGTCTCTGCTGGAGCTGTTGCCTGTAGTTTAGGTGTCTTTACATTTTTCCATGTTATGCCCAAAACTGATATAGCTGTCATTATACCCATATATATGAATGCAACATTTTTAAAACCATCTACCGTTTTCCCTATCTCTTGCATGGATTATGTTTGTTTCTTTTCTTCTTCGTCTTCCAAAACATCTTCCTGCTGTTCCAGCAACAAATCTATGTCATCTTTTTCTTCTCCTTGTTTTTCCAACAGACGGGAGAGAAGTTGCGTCTGTTTGCGACTTTCTTCTGCTATGGTTTCCAGATTATACACCACATCTTCTGGTGTAGCTATTTCTTTTAATAGTTTATGTTCTATGTTGTCATGTGGTATAAGTTCGTCTGCCGTATATGGTTTTTCATTCTCTCTTGTAATGTCCTTCCTTGTAATGTCTTCCCTTGTAATACGAGGGTCCTCCCTTGTAATACGAGGGTTCCATATCGTCCTTAGTTTTTCATTTCCAATTCTATATCTTTTCATCGCTTGGTTCGCAAATATTTGTCCACGTAGTTCACGAAGTTCTTCTATTTGTTCTTGTGTCAAGTATCCTCTTTTGTTACACATTGGTATCGTCTGTATGCAGTTGAAGACTGTTTGGTATCGTCTGTATATATTTTGACATCGTCTGGATATAGTTTGACATCTTTTAACATCGCCTGAGTATCATCTGAGTACCATCTATGTATCATTTGATATTGTCTGTATGCAGTTAAAGACTGTTTGAAATCTTCTGTATGCAGTTGAAGACTGTTTGGAAACTTTTGTGTGTAGTTGAAGATTGCTTAGCATCGTCTGTATATATTTTGACATTGTCTGAGTATCGTTTGAGTATAGTCTGTATATATTTTGACATGTTTTGTAATTGTTTAACATCATCTGTGTGTATTTTGGGCTATATGGGAATTATTTTGCTTGTAGCATTGCTTGTAGCAATCATGTATGATAATCATGGCTAAAAGATTGTTTGGTTATCAGAATGCTAAGGAAATAGATTCATTGGTTATTTTTGAGTTCCATGCTTTTACGGCTTATTTTTTTATGTAGATGAAAATAATTAAAAAATCCCAAAATATAACTCTGAACCGGCTTATTTCAGCAACTTGCGGTAGGAGTTTTTTCATATGTATTTTTGGGTTGTTGGATCAAATCTCGAGTAAAAAAATTACAGCAGAACACCCACCTAAAAAAAAATCATATTTTGTGTTTATTCGTTGATTTGGGTGTAATTTTGATAACAGTCAAATTTTATTTAAAAATCTCAGAATATAACTCTGAACCGGTTTATTTCGGCAACTTGTGGTAAGAGTTTTTCATATGTATTTTGAGGTTGTTAAATCAAATCTCGAGTAAAAAAATTACAGCAGAACACCTAAAAAAATCATATTTTGTTAATTCTGGGTAGGAGTTTTTCATATGTATTTTGAGGTTGTTGGATCAAATCTCAATTGAAAATTTTTTTACAGCAGAATCCCCACCTAAAAAAAAAAATCATAATTTGTTGATTTCGTGTTTATTCATTGATTTGACTAAAATTCTGATAACAAATCAACAAATTTATTTTGTATTAAAGAATCATTTTATTATTATAAAGATTACAAAAAAAACAACACACAATCAGACTATTTTTGTAATTTGGGTGTAATTTTGATAACTATTAAACAAATTAAACTTGCAATCTTCACTACCCCTATTTTAAAAAAGTTTTAATAAATCAATAATAAATCACCTTTTATGGATGGCTATGTATTTTGGGGTCGTCCTGCTGCAACTCGAGGTAAAAAAAAAATACAACAGAAACCCCAAAATACATATATATCGTGGCGGCCATCTTGAATTTCCGGCCGACCTAAAATTTTGCTAGGATCAATCAGACATCAAGAGCAACATTCCTGAGAAGTTTCTTGAAAATCCGTCAAGTAGTTTCAGAGGAGTAGTCGCTACAAGTTTTCATTATATAACTCTATGTAAACAAAGATGGCCGCTGGCAGCCATGTTTAACGCCGAATCAATACGATTTTCGACAACGACCAACATCATGTCATGCTGATCATTTTAGAAAAAGTCCCATATCAATATCACTTAGAGTTTTCAAGAAGTAGTCGCTACAAACTTGTATTTTAAAAATTTATTTTTAGCTTTGGCAGCCATCTTGGATTTCACATCAACATGAATTTTTGCTAGGATCAACTAGACTTCATGGGCAACATTTCTGTAAAGTTTCATGAATATCTATCCAGTAGTTTCAGAAGAGTAGTCGCTACAAATAAAAGTTTACGGACAGACGGACGACGGACGCCGCACCACGGCATAAGCTCTGCTGATCTCTGATCAGTCGAGCTAAAAATAAAAAATAAAAAAAATTGGTCATTTAGAGAGTATATACAACGGGTTTTACCTCCTGCATAAAATGCCCCTCTACCTGGGTACAACTTGGTGAACTTGCAGTTATCCGTCTTGTGATACTAACTCCCTCTTTGAAATCTTTGAGCTTTCAAGTTCATGTGCGGTGTAGATGTGGAGATGGCCAGATACACAATAATTTTTCGTTTTTGGCTTCATCCTCTGGGGCTCCCTAGGGGGTAATCAGGTAAAAACAAGAGGTCCAAGAGGAACTGTGGATGCTCTACTGGCTAAAGATAAAGTTTATGTACAAGGCCCATAACTCTTGTCAAACATCGTTCAACCGGAACATGGCGATGATATACGCAACTAGTTTGGTACTGATCATCCCTGCCAAATTGAAATCCGGCCAGAGGTACAGGAGAACTAGTCTGTACAAAGTTAGTGTTAGTGACCATTAAGTGGTCATAACTATGCCACAATTGATTCAACTGGAACACGGCAATGAAATGCGCAACTAGACTTGGTACTGATCATCCCTGCCAAGATTCGTTGAAATCCGGCCAGGGGATCAGGGGAATTATTTGGGACAAAGTTTGTGTATTAAAACCTTAAAAGTTGGTACTGATCATCCCCGCCAAGATTGGTTGAAATCTGGCAAGGAGTTCAGAAGAGAGGCTAATCTGGACAAAGTTTGTGTAATAAAACCTTTAAAGGGGCCAAACCTCCGCCAAAAATCTGTAAACTGGAACGTGACGATGATATCACAACTAGGCTTGGTACTGATCATCCCTGTAAAGTTTCGTTGAAATCTGGCATGGGTTCAGGAGAACTTATCCAGACTAAGTTTGTGTATTAAAACCTTTAAAGGTCCATAAAATATCAATCAACCCGGAACACGGTGACGATATGTACAACTAAGCTTGGTACTGATCCTCCCTGTAAAGTTTCACTATCCGGCCGTTGTGAAGGCCCTTTCATCTTAATGAGGCAAAATACAGCATTTTTTAACTAAATCAAGGGCCATAACTGTGGTGTTAATAATCCGATTTTGGTTGGTTTTCGAACTTGTCCAAGTTTTCATTGATAGTAACATTTGGTAAAGTTTGATAAAGATCGGATGAAAAACGAAGGTCCTATCGTGTTAACAAGGCCAAAATATAGCATATTTCAGAAAATCAAGGTAACAATCTGGTAAAGTTCGGTAAAGATCGGATGAAAATTGAAGGCCCTGTCGCCTTAACGAGGTAAAAGTTAACGGACGACGGACAACTCACCATCCCATAAGCTCTATGGGCCCATGACCAGTAGAGCTAAAAATGCATATATTGTCCAAATGTGAATGCATTTAACTCTAATTGGGTATGGTCATTTAGGGACTCGAGGCACAACATATATAAAATGGGATTGTCCTCCTGCGTAAAGGGTCCGCTCCACATGGGTACAACTTGGGGGAACTTGCAGTAAGTTATAATTATGCTCGACTGCCATTGTGCTCAGTGCAAGGCGAAGGGTTTTTCAATAAGTGCCACAATAACTAATTTACCCCTCACCCCCAACCACACACTCCATAAAACCATCATACATACAGGTCCTCTTGTTTTTCTGAAAGGTTTTCTGCCTTGTGAACACTCTAATACCTTCATTTATTATTTGATCTTTACCAAACTTGCAAAGATTGTTGATATCAATGAAAGCTCGGAAAAGTTCGAAAACCAGGCAGATTGGTTTAGTAACACCAGAGTTACGGCCCTTGTTTAGCTGAAAAATGCCATTTTCTGCCTTTTGAACACTCCAGCACCTTCATTTATTATTTGGTCTGTACCGAATTTGCAAAGATTGTTGATATCAAAGAAAGCTCGGAAAAGTTCGAAAACCAGCCAGATTGGTTCAGTAACACCAGTTACGGCCGTTGTTTTAGCTGAAAAATGCTATTTTCTGCCTTGTGAACACTCTAGCACCTTCATTTATTAATTGATCTGTACCAAACTTGCAAAGATTGTTTATATCAATAAAAGCTTGGACAAGGTCCAAAACCAGCCAAATTGGATCAGTAATACCGGAGTTATGGCCCTCGTTTTGCTGAAAAATGCTCTTTTCGACCTTGTGAACACTCTAGTACCTTCACTTATTAGTTGATCTTTACCAAACTTGCACATATTGTTAATATCAATGAAAGCTGGGAAAAGTTCGAAAACTAGCCAGATCAGATCAGTTACACCAGAGTTATGGCTCTTGAGTTTCTTAAATATGCAATATGCTATATTGGGAACCTGGGGTTGTGGTTTCAAATTCCACTGGACACTAACTTTTTTTTTTTTAATACATATATATATTTTTTTTAACTCTTAAGAACTCGTCCGAGATCTTATATATATATAACTACTCAATAAGTTTGGTATAGATTGGATGAAAATTGGAGGGACTAGAGTGCCCACAAGACAAAAGTTACCGACGGACGAACGATATAGCTTATGGGATGCCGTGTTATCCATTGTCTGTCCGTTGTTAACCTTTGTCTTGTGGGCACTCTAGCCCCTCCATTTTTCATACGATCTATACCGAACTTATACAGTAATTATAAATATATAAGATCTCGGACGAGTTCTTAAACCAGCCAGATTTGATCGCTAACAGCTGAGTAAACTGCCCATGAATTTAGAAAAATGCATAATTTTGCCTGGTGGGCACTCTAGCCCCTCCATTTGTAATCCAATCTTAAGATAAAACAAAATTCATCTATTAACAATTTTAATAAATAATCAGCACCAATATACTACACATAAAACAATAATGCCTTAATCCTTTCCAACATCAGTAACTCCCATGACCAGGCTGCTGACTTACAGATCACTGTTTTGTATAAATAAAACACTGATAACAAGTTCCACCTAATCAAAAAAACGTACTGCATCATTTTTGCGTATCATATTATGTTTTGTTATACACAAACATATTTTACATCATTCTTTACCTGCTTTTTAAAAAGTAAATAAACATTACAAAACTATACAAAACTATCATTGTAGTCACAAAACTAGATGTCACTATAACTAGAAGACTGCCATAGGTCATACACAAATTCTCGACAAAAAATACTATTTTTTCTGACTTTATAGAAATTTCAAATTCCCTGTCCATTTTCAAAATGCCCTGACAATTCACTGACCTTGAACCTGTAGTTGTAGTATCTACAGGTCAAACTTAACAGCAGACTTCTGCAGTTCTGAGGCTGCCATAACCCAAATTATTTTTCAGGAAAAAGCTCTGCATCGTTTTTTGTTGAAAATTGATTATATCATATACATGTACAATTTGTTCATCTGTTTTGTTCAAAATGATATGTAAATCATATGCGACAAATAACTGAAAAGTATTCGAATGATACTCGATTTACATGTCATGGTGTAAAAGAAATGCTTATGGGTAAAACAATATTTTTGAACAGCTACAGAAACTAAGTGACATTTTTGTCTAATGTGACATGCACATATTAGGCTGAAACACTTGTTAAAGTAAATGCCAACTGAAAGACAAGTTAAAGTAGTAAACTTGCACGTCACACTGGAGGGCCTAAGGGAAGATTAGCAGTTTTACTAACTAGGCTACCATTTTAAAATAGTCTTCAATTCAATTCAACATCAACTGCTAGAGAACAAGCCTTTTAATTTCTCTTTGTCCTTAATGTCTTTTTGTCTTTGACTTTTTTCCAGAGATTTTAATTCTTTATGTATTGCAGTAGTTAATTTGGGGTCAAGTTCAATCACTCTTTCAAAATCCTTTCTGGCCTCTTCGGGGTTCCAGGCCCCTACATGGGCCTTTGCTCGTCTGTAGAGGGCTTTCACATTGTCTGGAAAGGATAATGAGTCATGTGTTAAAGGGACACAAGGCAAACTTGATTTTTTAGAAACTTAATGGTGTTTTTCTACATAACTTGTAGCCGATAATCCCTGCCAACACACAAATCACGTGCCGATAGCTGAAGCCATGTGATTACAAAATGGCGATACACTAGGCAATCCTTGGTATACCAAACTCTTGCCGTAACCAACAGGCAAATTGGCAATAACATCATCACCTTTGGGAAGATGTTGAAAACATTCAACCTGTTTTGGCTAGGGTGTAATCTCTTTATTATTTACCCACAGCTTCTGTAATTTTGTCAACGGAATACATGTTTGTTTACAAGTAACCAAGGAACCTGTGTGCATAGTAAATATACATCGCTAAAATTGATTTCTTTTAATAAATAAATTATTTTTGTAACCAGGTACCATTTTTCACACTATTTTCCTATATTATTAAACAAAGTAAGTTGAAATATTGACCTCAAAAATATTTAACCAAAAAATAAACTTAGCTGGATTTCAGCTATAAATTTGTGTGGTGGCAGTGGTTACTGTAACAGATAGGGGAAGTAACCACTGAGGGGAGTTTGAACTTGCATTTGTTTAATCATTAATACTAATTATAAGAACAGTATAGAACAGTATAAAGCAAATTGTTTTTGCATATTATTAACTGTTGATTATATTGCACCAATAATATATTTAAACCTCTGGTGGCAAAGAATAGGGCCATATATGCGTATATATATATATCAAGTACTGAGCATAGAATGACATATCGTTTCATGCAGCATAGACATGTCAGAGTTGTCAGAGTTGCTGTATTCATGATTTGTCTTTTCTTTTCTTTTTTTCTCCTTATTATGTCAGAACTGCCGTATATTATTTATTATTATTGTTAATACATTTTTATTTTTTAAAGATAAAAGTTAGCTCATATTTGTTTATTAATATTTTAATTTGTAATGACTTATGATAACGCATTAAATTCATCGAAGTTATCCTGGTCTTCATATACAAAATATTTAAATTAATAAAGTAATTCAATTATTTACCCTAAATGCTTTCTATAAAACATATGAAACATCTTTAATACTTTTTGTATAAAAGCTCATGGAATTATTTTTACTCTTCTTTAAATCAGATTTTAAAAAAAAAGTCGTTATTATTATTTTGGATAGATTAGTTGATTTGATAACTAATGGATTGGTCATTTGATCTGATTTACTGGGTGGCTGATAGAGTGATTGATTGACTGAATGATTAATTGATTGTAAATAGATTGACTGATTGATTGATTGACTGACTGATTGATTGTTTACTGAATGACTGATTGATCCATTGATTATTTGATTGATTGACTGAATGACCGATTGATCCACTGATTGATTCATTCATTGATTATTTGAGCGATTATTAATATTTGAATGGTTTACAATATGACATAGATACCTCTTTGCCATTACCGTTTTTTCATGTTTTCCTATATTATAAACCTCTTTTAATAGAATAAGACTGATTTATAAGTGCTGAATTGTCATTATATATGCACTACACTTAGATTAGTAGACATTTACTTAGTTTTCTTTTTGTACTCTGGTGTTACCTCCATGCCCACCACACATTGTTTTTCAATTTATGTAAATGACTAATGTGAAAATATTATCTGTTAATTACCAAGGTCTTGGGTCGGCAGAAAAACGCTTAGATGTTTTTAATTACATTAAATCTAAGAAATGTCAAATATATTGTTTACAAGATGTACATTCAACATCGGCAACAGAGAATTTTATTCGTGCACAATGGGGCAGTGAATGTGTTGTTAGCTCTGGAACATCAAATGCTAGAGGAGTAGCCGTTCTATTCAGTAAAGAATTAGACTTCAAAATTCACAATTATATTTCAGACCCAGAAGGGAATTTTCTTATTATAGACGTATCTGTGGATACCAAAAGGTTTACATTAATCAATCTTTATGGCCCAAATCAAGATTCACCTTCTTTTTTTAGAAATATGATTTTTATCATCTCAAAAGTGGAAGATTATGAAAATACTGATCTTATTTTTTGTGGTGATTTTAATTTAGTCCAAGATACCAAGCTTGACTACTATAATTATAAACACATTAACAACAAAAATGCACAAAAAACAGTGTTAGACATTATGTATGAAAACAATTTAATTGACCTTTTTAGAGAATCTCACCCTAACCTGAGAAGTTATACATGGCGCAAAAAAAATCCTCTTAAACAAGCTAGACTTGATTTTTTTTGGTATCTGACTCCCTTCTTTCATTTATAAATAACTGTATAATTGATACCAGCTATAGGTCTGATCACTCTATGACAATACTAAACTGTAGCTTTACACAATTTGTGAAAGGCAAACCCTTATAGAAGCACAATAATTCCCTATTAAAGGATTTAGACTATTTACAAACTATTAACAACAAAATAACTGATATTAAAAGTCAGTATGCGTGCCCTGTCTATAATATGGAAAATATTCATAATTTGCCAAATGACCAAATACAGTTTGTGATAAATGATCAGCTCTTTTTAGATACTTTACTTATGGAACTTAGAGGAAAGTCAATTTCTTACTCAAGCCACAATAAGAAGCAAAATGATGAACTAGAAAAAAAACTTTTAAAACAAATTCAAATAATAGAAAATGATCTGACACCTAATAAGACTGCCTTACTTCAACAGTTAAAAGATGAACTTCAGAAACTGCGAAAAATAAAAATGAATGGAATTTTAATTCGTTCACATGCAAATATAATTGAAGAAGGAGAAAAGCCAAGTAAGTTTTTCTGTTATTTAGAATCCCATAATTTCACTAGTAAAATTATCCCAAAAATGGAAAAAGAAAATGGAACTATTATAACTGATCAATTTAAAATTTTGGATGAAACAAAGTCATTTTATGAAAACTTGTATTCCAACAAGGACTCAGAATTAAATAATGTTGATCTCAATCAAGATTTTTTTAACTTCAAAGTACCAACCCTTAATGAACAAGAATCAAAATCTCTGGATGGCTTTCTAACATATGAAGAAGCATCACGTTCTCTATCATCCATGCATAATAACCGTTCACCCGGAACAGATGGCTTTGGAGCAGACTTCTTTAAAGTGTTTTGGAAAAAAATAGGTCATTTTATTGTTCGAGCTATCAATTATGGTTACACAAAAGGGGAACTTTCAATAACTCAGACAGAAGGAGTCATAACTTGTATTTCAAAAGATAACAAGCCAAGACAATTTTTAAAAAATTACAGACCCATATCTCTACTCAATTGTGCCTATAAAATAGCATCAGGAGCCATAGCATACAGACTTAAAGCTGTATTACCTAAACTTATTAATGATAGTCAAACTGGTTTTATTGCAGGGAGATATCTTGGTGAACATACTCGTTTAATATATGATATCATGCAATTCACAGAAGAGCAAGATATAGCAGGTCTTCTATTGTTGGTTGACTTTGAAAAGGCATTCGACTCTTTATCATGGTCTTTTATCTATAAAGTCTTGACATATTTTAAATTTGGTAACTCTCTAATATCATGGATTAGATTATTTTACCATAAAGCAAAACTAGCTGTTAACCTCGGAGGTCATTTATCCTCATTTTTTTCAATCGGTAGAGGCTGCCGTCAGGGTGATCCGATCTCGCTGTATATCTTTATTTTATGTGCAGAAATACTAGCAATAATGATTAAAAATAATACAAAAATTAAAGGAATAACCATTAACAACAAGGAACATAAATTATCACAATATGCCGATGACACATCAATTCTTCTGGTTGGAACGACGGATATTTCTTTAAATGAAACACTTCATGTACTATCTTATTATGCAGAAATGTCAGGCCTTAAAGTAAATTTCGACAAAACTCAAGTTGTTTGGATAGGAAAAAAAAGATTTAGTTCAGAAACAATTAAAACACGATGGAAATTATCATGGGGAAAAAATGAATTTAGACTTTTAGGAATTAATTTTCATGTAGACTTAAACAAAATGATTGACATAAATTATAATCATAAAATACTAACAATAAAAAATAACATCAAGCTTTGGAAACGTAGGTACCTAACTCCTCTTGGGAAAATAACAGTCATTAAAACTTTATTAATACCAAAACGTAATCACTTATTTATGTCTCTCCCCAACCCAAATGAGTCGACGATTAAACTTATCAACAACATTTTATATGATTTTTTGTGGGAAGGTCCAGCAAAAATCAAACAAGCTGTCGTAATCAAACAATATTCTGAAGGTGGTTTAAATATGACCAACTTGCAAGCTTTTATCTTTGGGTTAAAAGCATCATGGATAAAACGACTCATTAGCAATACAAGTAGTAGTGGGTGGCACCATATAGTCACTAACACTGTCAATATTAAAAAATTATGTTATTTTGGAAAGAGGTACATACAGCAAAAATTAGTAACAATGAAAAACATGTTCTGGAGAGATGTTTTAAAGGCTTTTTATAATATCATAGAAAATAATACTATATCAACAAATCAACATTTTCTGGCAAGTCCACTATATTATAATACAAACTTGGTTATAGGAGGTAAAACCTTCTTTATGAAAGAATGGTATGACAAGGGAATTTATCTTATAAATGACCTTTTTAACACTGATGGACATTTGTATTCCTTGGATGAATTTAGTACCATATATAAACTTAAAACAAATTTCATGACTTTCAATGGAATTATAGCATCAATTAAATCCATGGCAGGTAACAAAAAGATAACATACAGGGACATAACTCAGAAATTATTCGAACCAACACTGCCATTAAATATCACACCATTCTTAAAAACAAAAAAAGGAAGTAAAGAATTTTACTATATACTTAATAAAAATACAGAAAAAACTTCTTCTAAACTTAAATGGGAACACAATTATAACATAGAGCAAAAAACATGGAAGGAAATTTATATGGCACCTTTCAAATCAACCGCTAGTTCTACATTACAGTGGTTTCAACTTAGAATTATCCATAGAATTTTACCTACAAGAAAATACTTGCATACCATAAATGCAATAGATAGCCCTCTATGTCACACCTGTCACCAGGAAGAAACATTGGTCCATTTGTTATGGTCATGTCCTGATACACAGAACCTTTTACATCAAGTAAATAATTGGTTATACACTAAAAGTGTTGTAATTCAATTCACTGAGGAGTTATTTATTTTTAACATTGGAAATAATATGTCTACAGCTGATCTCAGTGTAATACTTGAAATCAAGTACTATATATTTTCTTCTTAACGCCTAAATACACCACTCTCTATAGCAGCCTTCAAAAACAGACTTGTGTACTGTTATAAAACACTTAAAGAAATAGCCATTATGAACAACAATCTAGAACCTTTCTACCAAAACTGGCAAAAATACAAAGATATTTTCGAACCTTCCTAAAATAAACTTATTACAAAATGAGTTTTTGTAAAATTTTGTAATTCACTGTATGAAATATTCACCAAATAATGGGAT
Organism: Cyrtodaria siliqua; assembly: GCA_037043455.1. Lineage (NCBI taxonomy): Eukaryota > Metazoa > Mollusca > Bivalvia > Adapedonta > Hiatellidae > Cyrtodaria > Cyrtodaria siliqua. Next base: position 282,849 of record JAWPHD010000278.1, on the reverse strand, counting down.
AAAAGGTAATAATATCTGAATAAAAAGTGTTTACAAAGGCCAATTTTACAAAGACCAATTTTACAAAGACCAAGACCGCATCACTTTTAAAGTTGATATCATTTTAATCAATGCTCATATGTTTCCTGTTGTGAGGGGCTGCATGGGGGTTAGCATACAGAGTAAGAAAACTTAGATCTTCACTATTTTTTTCTCTATTGTTTAACCTGCTAAAATAATTCCCCTTAATAACAAAAATATTAACTGCATCTATTGCAACATGTAGTATAACTATTTGTTTACATTTTAATTACTAATGATAATATGCTTGTACTTTGTGCTCATATGAATCTTCATGAATTATTAAGATATATCATTATATTTGTAAGGTGTGCGGTGGGATGGTCCTCCCCGACCCATCACACACCTATTTACGGGGAGAACAAACGGGTCACCCAAGTGGTAATCGAAAAAAAAAAAAAAAAAAAAAAAAAAAAAAAACGCACTCGATCATGGAAGATCAGCTATTATATCCGCCGAGAAATAAATATTTAATCATTATTGTCCCATCACTGCTAAAATCAACAAAATACTCTGAAGTATATAATTTTTTTAGGTCATACATAGATGAAATATTACATTTTTATATTGTGCCCGGCCTTCGCACAGTATAGGTTATTTAGAGCCGTCCCAGAGAGAGGAGGATACATAGGAATCCGGAAATCATGCCCTACTCTTATTATCGAATAGATTTCTGTTGTTCCTTAACGTGCTTGGAGGATAGACTGATACACGGGACCGCCCGGTTTACGTCCCCATCCGAAGGACGAGGTTAAGGGAAAGTGTGTTTCCCAAGAATACATCGACGGAAAGGATGAGATATGAAATGCCTGTATATTATTCTCTATAATTATAGTATAACTGTGTAATTTATATACTATTACTAATTGCTGATATTAGTGCACCAATCATATATTTAAACCTATGGTAGAATCATGAAGACAAATAATACATCTAAATTTTATTTAATTATATGCAAGCAGTTTTAAAGTGAAATTGATACTGGACTAATAAACTGTGATACTAATGTTCGACAAAATCTTCAAGATTGCCATTTGTCCCTTTAAAGTGTCCATTATTTGTAATTTAACTGGGGCGGTCTTTAATAATATCGCTGTAAAGTGACAACATCACAGAGAAACTTTCATGTTGTATCATGTGTATCCATTGTTTTATGGAATTTCACAATATCTCAACAAAACAAACAAAAAAGTAAAGTATTCCAATGAGCTGGGACAATTATACTTATAGTTAGGCACTCCTCTTTTTTTTTAAAGTATCTATCCCGCCAAATAACTACAAAATTGCACTAGAAAACCGTTTATCGAAACTCTATCCATATAACAATGTATTTGCGCTGATTAAAAGTATAGGTTTATTAATAGGTTCTTAGAATACCCGTGATTGAATATCCGTAAAATTATGGTAACTCGTAATTCGACACTCCAGTTCTGGGGTTTGGTCCGGCTGGTTAAAGCCGTTTATACTGTGTATGTATGAGTTTGGTTTCTCAAAATATGTAAGTTATATATATACTTTGTCATCAGTAGGTTTAGAAACAGTGTACATAATGTTTATAAAATTTGACTGTTGATGGCGGGATGGCTACTTTAATGAGAATAATAAAAAAATCTGTACAAATCGGTTTCTGCCACTCAAATAAATCTAATGTTTCTCAAGCTTATCAAGCTTATTAAAATCTTCATTTATAAAAACCACGTTAAAGAACCATAGAAATGTATTCCCGAATTTAGGGCGGCTCGAAATGTTAACATTTGCTAGTAAGATAGATGGAGTAGCTTAGGTACATTTTTTGAATTCCACTCTCTGGGGTGGCTCGAAATATTGCGATTTTATTAGCTTAATTAACCTATATCACAGGGGTCAAATATATTAAAGTTTATAGTTTTAGCTTACCCAGGGCTAGGCTCAGTCTCAGAGCTGGAACTTGGAGATGTCACTTGACAGAAGGTGGCAGATGCCACTTGACAGAAGGTGGCAACATCTGCAAAGATCCCTGAAAGAAAATCAATTGTTGTTTTTATACATACATACCTAAAGTAGATGTGTTAATCCTTTACAGTACTGCTGTTGCTATATGCAAACTTTGGGCAGTGGAGGGGGGCGGGGGTGGTGCAAGGGCACCGATTTTGTGGGTGGGGCGGGTGAAGGGGAGGTGGCAACGGTGCATTTCTGCTCTGCGGTCATAGAGGGGGTTTGGGGACAAGGCCATTTATTTTTGGGGAACAATGGATTGTCTGTTATTGGTAATATTTTTTGAGAACAAGGGAACATAATAATAAAAATTAATGGAAAAATATTTTTGGAGAACAAAGCAAACTATTTTTGGGGAACACTGGGTCACATAGACCCCACTGGAAGGGTCTCATCATAGAAATAATACATCAGTGCTATATTATTATTAAATTTTAACGGAGACACTAAACATGAACATGCACGAAATAAAACACATTTATGGGTCAGTACCGAGTACTGTACATACCTTTCATCTTTTGTTTTGCCTTTATGTCTAATCACCAAAGTTGTCGGTGTCCCTAATCGAGGCGAACGTGACATGACTCATGTGGTCTACATGACTTGACCTTGACTCGGGCGTTGACAGTAGATGTTCTACAAGTATTTGTTACATCATTCACCCATAACAATTGTTAACACATGAATAGGTCTGTCTTTTTGCTCATTAAATCCTGGAATTGTGAAGTATTCACTTGCAATTATCCATATTTCATTCAACCGTAAATCAACACAACAAATTACTGCCGACTATGCCTACAGTATAGTTGCGATTTTTAATAAGCGCCTCAGAGCGGCTGATGTTTACCGTAAATATGCTAAAGGAAAGGTAGAAAAAGTGTTTAAAGGTTGACTTACTGACATTTTATCCGGGGCAGGAAATAACTATATCCCGGAGTAGAAAATATTCATGTTTTAAGTTTCTGTTCTTGATTTTCAGTTTTGCTTATTTAGCTTGTAGCCGCCATTTTGAATAATGTGTGTTTTTGAGTGAGAAAAAAAGGGTGACCATCTTTCAAAACGGTCTCAAAAAATGGGTAGTCATGAATTTTGCCGAAATTTTCAGGAAAGGTAGTACAGGTACTGATCTATCATTCCTGTTAAATTAAGCCAAATTAGTGACAACCCATTTTTTGTGACCGTTTTGAGAAATCGGCAATTTTGCAGTTTCAAAAACCTCAGCATTTCCGATCTTCACATTTGAACAGCGATTTAGGCTATGCAAAATATGCCAATAGTAGTCAAAACGAATGCTATGGGCATGTTTAACGTATAAACTTACTTTATTCATTGTCTGTGTTGTTTTTGCATTCAAAATTGGCTTAAGCTAACGTTTTTTATAAGACAACTGCAATTTCCGCGTAACTGCGCGTGAGTGCAAATTGGGACTACTTCGTGTTAAAACACTTGAAATTCAAAAGTGAGTTATGCGGTGTGTGCGCGTGAAAAGCTTCAGCTGCTGCTGCACTGTTAGTAAGACGAGAAGGGCAAGCTTTTACATACTGCATCATATAGATGTCCATGGCCATTCATACATGTATAAACAAAGTTAAAATGAAGAAAATTATTGCTGCAGTAGGTCGTAGTCTCAGGTCTAAAAAGTCGAAAAGAAACAAAACAAAATCGTGTTATTTCTCAGATAAAACTGGTATTATGTATTTTAATTAACATGATTAATGCATTCCCTACTGTATAAACTGGAAATTATAAAAAAAAGAGAAAAAAAAGCATTTTTATGTCATCGTGAACTGCTTTGGAATATGTCAACCTATACAGATGAAGAGAAACACTTTTGTAGTTGATTTAAAAAGGGAAAACTTGGGTATAATTTTATTGTCGCATGAAAAACACATGTTGAACTTAAATCATAACAACAAATGCGAGATTTTTCTGTTACAGGTATTACAGAGGTACCCATGGTGTTGTGGTGGTGTATGACGTGACCAGTGGTGAGTCGTTTTGCCAATGTCAAGCGATGGCTGCACGAAATTGATACAAACTGTGATGTTGTCAACAGAATATTAGGTATGTATGCATGTAATTGTAATCTGTTTTTATGCCCCCGACTTATTTAGGGGGTTGGGGGTGCATACTTTATAGTTGTGCCCAGTGTCACACTTTCTTCTCCGGACTACTACTTCTCCTGAACTTCTAAACAGATTTTGGTGAGTATCAGTATTGAGTCCCATTGCACATATCTGTTCTGGTCCATTGAGTTTCAGCAGAGTTATTGCCTAATTTGATAGCTTACAGCAGGGGCATTTGTGTCCACAGGCACATTTCCAGTAATAGTTTTAGGGTTTTGTTTACTTAAAATTATGTATGCATACTATATTCATTTGTGTTTACACAGTCATTATACTGTGCACAGTATTTAGACCATAGAAGGAATAATTGAACTAAGCACAGACATATTAATAAACAGATAGGAAACTTCCTCTCTGAACATGAAGTAGCCAAAATATCACATGGCATCTTAATGTTTCCTTCTATCTTAGCTCTCATTTATTCATTGATTTTGATGGGAATTCATTCTAAAGATTCATAATGAATATCAAAATGGGATTATAATAATTCTTTTTTATTTTCAATATAAGAAGCTGTATAAAAAGCTGTTTAAAGATGAAAATCTCATCATTTTTGGCTTTTGTCTTAAAAATCAAGATTTGACATGGTAAAAGTTTCCATTGAACTTCTTTTTTATTTAAAATATTAGAGTAAAGGAAACGCTATCATTGGAAGGAGAATTAAATTAGTGATGGGTTTTGGCATAAATGAAACTTGTATCTATAAAACTCGTCAAGATACAAAGTTGGGCAACATTTTGTGAAAATTTCCCACTGTCCCACGTGAAATTCAGGTACACAGTGTCCAATCTGTTTCTTATTAGATCTATGAACTGAGACATTAAAAATAACAAACAGGACAAAAAATTTACCAGGTACAAAAAATCACAAAATAAAATGAAAATCATGTTTTCTAAAACACAGTCCAGAAGAAAGTGTATCAATCATACATAATTACCTATACATAATTACCTATAATTAATATTAACAGGTCTGTCATTGCTAAAAGAGAATACCATATTTCCTTTATTAGGCACTGACCAATAAAGCAAATCAATGCGGAATCCCTCGGCGTTTATTGTACGTAACGTTATCTGACGTCATAAAACAAACAAAAAACAACAACATGGTGGCGTACTCGATAAGAGTAAAATTCAGTGAATAGATAATGATAGTAATTCATACAGAAAATGTGGATAATCTACATGATAAATAGAATATTACGTCAGTGCCTTTTGCTATCAAGTTTATAAGGCTCGGCACGAAAACGAAGAATGGCTCCGTATTATTAGGCTCGGCACGAAACGAAAAATGGCTCAGTAGAGAAAACGAAGAATGACTCGGTATTATTAGGCTCGGCACGAAAACGAAGAATGGCTCAGTAGAGCCATTCTTCGTTTTCTAAGCCTCGCCTAATAAACTTGATAGTAAAAGGCACTGACGTAATATTCTCTATTTATAAAAACTGCATTTTGTATAATGCCTGGGTGCTACTATTAGGGGAAATACGGTAGTTACTTCTGGACTGTTACCGATTTGATAATAGAAGACACACAGTAAAAAAATCATCCTCACGTTAATAAATAAAATGGTATAATTTACACCTCGACCACAGACTAGGCAGGTATATTAAATATCCAATTCCAGTCAATATTCACACAACCCAAACCACTCTCCTTTATCAAGAACATGTTTATTATCCTCGATGGCCGACATGCAAAAGGAGTTTAGAACTGCATGTTCTTATAACCTACTCTCACAAATATTTCAATAAACAAAACTCATATTATAAAATAGTAAATAAATATGCAATTTCAGTTCTTCTCTAAATAAAGAGGTGTACTCAAAAACTAATGGGAAAATGCCTTAGTAACCCCAGTATTTAAAAAAGACCCCGAAACAAAAACAGAAAATAAATACACCAACCTGTATCTCATATAAATTGACATGTTAACATACTTAATATTTAAAGTATTTAATACTTTAAGAAACTTGAAGAAAGATGTAAATACAAAACACAAGAATGAGGTACTAAGTAACTTGACACCTCTTAATAGAAACCCTTGAACTTATTTGAAGAGGGTTCATTTTACATTAATTATATAACTCTTGTTCTGATTTTCAATCACCCCAAGTAGTTTACATTTATTAATTTCCCATATAACTGGTGGTAAAACTTGCAGGAAAAAGGAAAGTGTCCTGCCATTAAATTCAAAGCTCCGAATTTTACTGAAATTTACTGAAGTTTTGCTTATTATTCTCTGATTGAAAGTTCATTTTACATGTACAGATAACAGTATTCATGTCCACTTAGGTATCAATCCATGCTTGAGAGAATCTCATTCTTCTGATTGCTATTTGTTCATATATGAGCAAACCTCAGTTGATAAAAATCCAAATGTATGGAGGAACCTGTCTATTTTTGCCCACCATATTCTTAGTTTAAACAATACTTTATTCACAAATAATTTATAATTTACATTGCTTATTATACAGACATTCGAAGATGCTACAAATATGTGAAAAGGATTCAGAAGGAAGTTATATAAGCTTGAATAAATCTGTTTCCTTTCCACCATATCCTTGTTAACTGCATATATTATACTTTAGTATTGTGTTTTTCAGTTGGCAACAAAGACGATGACCCAGACATGAAGGTGGTGTTGACCCAGGATGCACACAGGTTTGCTGAACAGTTGGGTATAGAACTGTTTGAAACCAGCGCCAAGGAAGACAAAAATGTAGAAGAGGTAGTCAACATGTTAAACACCTTAGTTATGCTTTAATCAAAATCAATAACAAGTCATGTACCTTTAATGTTGGAGTAAAGGACCACCCAGATTGAGATGTGTACCTTTAATGCTGGAGTAAAGGACCGCCCATAGATATGTTCCTTTAATGCTGGAGTAAAGGACCACCAAGATTGTGGTGGGTACCTTTAGTGTTGGAGTAAACCACAAAGATTGTGGTGTGTACCTTTATTGTTGGAGTAAACCACCAAGATTGTGGCATGTACCTTTAATGTTGGGAGTATGTTTGGTGTTTTACATCATTTTCAACACGCGTAAGGTTATATGTGAATCAACTTTTTTTTTGTGGTGGAGGCAGACCACCCATTTTTCCTGGTTAGAACCAGTACTGTATAGTGTGCGATAGTGCATTGCCCATCATGACTTGCACCAGTGTGCGATAGTGCATTGTCCATCATGACTTGCACCAGTGTGCGATAGTGCATTGTCCTCATGACTTGTACCAGTGTGCGATAGTGCATTGTCCATCATGACTTGTACCAGTGTGCGATAGTGCATTGTCCGTCATGACTTCATTTTTACACGATCATTAAGCGATTCTTTTCATTCTTTTGGGAATGGTACAGGTACCCATTCAATTGGAGAAAATCGCTTTATTTTGCCTTAATTTGGGAATTTTTCGCTATCAAACAAAAGCAATATTGTATGCTTAAATACTTTGTAATCACATCTACCATGTATACACCATGTATACTAGCTATGAGAATCATTGCTCTTATGGTGAGTACCTACCATAGAGCCACGATTCTCACATCTACCAGGTATACACCATGTATACTAGCTGCGAGAATCATTGCTCTTATGGTGGGTACCTACCATAAAGCCACGATTCTCACATCTACCATGTATACACCATGTATACTAGCTGCGAGAATCATTGCTCTTATGATGGGTACATACCATAGAGCCACGATTTTCACATCTACCATGTATACACCATGTATACTAGCTGCGAGAATCATTGCTCTTATGGTGGGTATCAACCACAGAGCCACGATTCTCACATCTACCATGTATACACCATGTATACTAGCTGCGAGAATCATTGCTCTTATGGTGGGTATCAACCACAGAGCCACGATTCTCACATCTACCATGTATACACCATGTATACTAGCTGCGAGAATCATTGCTCTTATGGTGGGTACCTACCATAGGGCCACGATTCTCACATCAACGATGTATACACCATGTATACTAGCTGCGAGAATCATTGCTCTTATGGTGAGTACCTACCACTGAGCCATGAGCCACGATTCTCACATCTACCATTTATACACCATGTATACTAACTGCGAGAATCATTGCTCTTATATACGCTTTATTTTGCCTTAATTTGGGAATTTTTCGCTATCAAACAAAAGCAATATTGTATGCTTAAATACTTTGTAATCACATCTACCATGTATACACCATGTATACTAGCTATGAGAATCATTGCTCTTATGGTGAGTACCTACCATAGAGCCACGATTCTCACATCTACCATGTATACACCATGTATACTAGCTGCGAGAATCATTGCTCTGATGGTGGGTACCAACCATAGAGCCACGATTCTCACATCTACCATATATACACCATGTATACTAGCTGCGAGAATCATTGCTCTTATGGTGGGTACCTACCATAGAGCCACGATTCTTACATCTACCATGTATGCACCATGTATACTAGCTGCGAGAATCATTGCTCATTTTGTACAAACCGTGAATATACTGTGATAAATGGAAATCAGACCTAGTAAACGGTGTAAAGGACTTGAATCAATTCGCAAATTTGACAAAGATACAGCCTTCGAAACGAGGTATATTATTTTGGTGTCTAACAAGCTTCCTTACCATGTGTTATATAGATAATAGGATATCGTATTCTTTTGTATTCGTTTTTATAATATTTGCGGCTCAAGTGCCAGTGATTATCTGTTATTATCATCAATAGAATATCTGTCAGAATACCAGAAGCTATCATTGGTATCCGGCAAAGATCAGTAATTTCAAAACGAGGTATAATTGTTCTTATGCCGAGGTTACGATTTGAACAATTATAACGTGGATTGGAATTCCCTATATCATTACGTGGTCCCGCCTTAACTCCATTAAGCGATGGGAAAGCGTATATTAGCAGGATTTTATAACGGATAGTTTGACAAATAAAACACGTTTAAAAACATTTTTTACTGAAAAAATGTGATAATCCTTTTAAAAATCTTTTTTTACAATATGCAAACTTTTTAAGCCAAGATTAATGTTTCATGTCATACTCCAGCCAACCCCGTTTTCGCTTCTTCGAAAAGGGTTGGATGGGGTATAAAAGTTAATTCTCCAACCATGTAATGTGAACTGAATAGCTATGATTGATTCTTTTTCTTGCATATGATTGATCTTTTATGCGTTGACGTCGCCAATTACTAACGTTGTGCGTGTTTTTTTGTCACAGTGACGTCATGTAACTGTTGACGTTATTGACGTCATTGTTGAAGCGCGTGGCATTTATTTTCCCGATTGTGTAAGATTAGGCTTTCCATCACACATGTAAAACGCGGATAACATTATCCGGTTTGCAAGGAAAACTTATGTTTGTGTTGTTTTTTTTGGCATAAAGAAACACCCACTCTGATTCAGTGTTTCACGTCTCACAACACAGTTAATTTTGCATTGCTCTACATATGTAGCAGGACCCATCTGCAACTATGTAAAACTTCCTGAGTTTCTTAATATAAATTCTTCGTGAAACTTCAAGTCTGTTGTTCGAATTATCCAGCAAAATACACTGGGTTGACCAATTTGCTTATTTTTAATATCATTAGTTTGAAGAGACCCTCTTGAATTTGTCAATTTCACTTACATTTTCAAGTGTATCTCTACCCGGTATTAGATTCTCAGAACTAGGCTCAGAAACGTTCAGTTATATCCAATCCTGTATGAAATCATGAACTTGTCCCATTCTTGCCACCTGCAACAAAAAAAGAGAAATTATTTGCACATTTTAAGAAATAAGCGAGAACCGAATAACATAGATTTTCTTTTTTTAAGCGCCAGGAAATCTACCGTGACTGGCTAGGGAAATAACTGTTTAGTAAGACCTTTCAACAATTCATGTCATTCATTCGCACTATGCATATTTTGAAATAAACACGTGTCAAAGGCGCATGTCTACCTATCCTCTGTGCTCATGCTCTCCGGCAACATAGACCTGGACAACACAGTAAAATACTTGCTATTCATGACAACAGACACAAAACTTTAACATCAGGGGAAATGAATATAAATCTAGAGAAAAACACATGCAAATTACACACTTTTGGAATTTTTCCAGTATTCCAGTATCAGCCTGTGCGTTGTTACGAATATCTCAGCCAGGTGGAGAACAGATAGCAGGCCACATAACTTGAAATAGTTCTTTGAAATTGTTCTTTGTTTCTGTGTGTGTTTGTGGTTGACTGTCGTCCTTGAATGCTACTTTTCCTGTTTTATATCTAATTGAACTTGAAAATAAGTAAGTGTTTCATGACTGCTTTTGCGTATTTTATTAAAAGTCACTGCACGTGTGATCAAATGAGAGAGATACATAGCAGAAATAAGAAAACAATTAACTGTAACACAAGTGTGTTTTACGGCAGAAGTCTCAATCGGAAAAATGTTTTATGTTGTTAGGTTATACAACAAATCCGTAAGAGCACTGGTATCAGCGGAATATTTCAATGAGACATAAATAAAATGAAACAAAAATTATATGTTCCTGTTCTATGGAACCAGATTCTGTCATTTTACCTCTAACCCGTGCGTTGCTAAGGTATTACATCAGCGTTAGCATCGCAGACGGGTCCATTTATTAGTGTGATAATAATATAAGTTAATAATTGCAACGAATATAAAATGGCAACAATGTGAGTTACACTTGTTATTTCGAGCAGCTCCAGAGAGAACCTTGCCACACTCTTATGTACTAGAGCGATATCGGACCTGGAGTGTTGCCTTTGAAGTATGGGAACGTCGAAGTTACGTTCCCAACGACGAAAAGGCCAAGGATACAACGAATAACGCCAGTAGTGCCCGTAAGATTCGAACCCGTGATCTCCGAGTTCTGCGTCAAAAGCAATTCTTACAAATTCGTATATCGAAAGGATACTTGGTTTGGTTGTAGTAGTAGTATAAGGTTTTATTTTTCCTCGCCGTTGGCAACTAGGCCTTTTGGCGAGGTTTTCAATAGTAGTTTATTTATAATAATCTTAGTAGTTTAAATAATGTTACTAATGCTTATCAATCGCGCACGGATGGCAGGATCCAAGCAGACGCAAGACATGGCAATAGATGGTTTGCAGGGACGCAAGAAGATTAACTTGGCAGAGGCTGAGTGATGGGGACACAGGTGGAATAAGCTCATGTTGGTCTATTTTATATATAAAATTCAATCGAGGATTATAAATAATAATTTTATTTTCCAGCGCCAGCGCGTCACCATTTCTTAAAAATGATTTAACTTAATATGTACATATATACATAATCCATGTTGTGTCTGCTTCATGCTCCCTTCCAAAGGGAATGGACTCTTATAATTATAAGCATATAATTTTAAAAAAGAAATCGTTAAAATGTCCAGTGTTGTTAGTAAGACATTACTTCAAATCTCTCAATATAAAATAATTCAATATGAGTTTTACGCTTATGAGAGCAAAAACGTTAAATGGAGTGTGTCCCTCCGCCAAAGCCACGGGGAGGCCACACTGGGGAGGGCATGAAGCAGACGTATACATAGGTTTTACATGTTAACATCATGTACCCCGTTATCCCGATGTGTGCGTCAGATCAAACTAAAAATAGCATCTTCCTAGCTGTTGATATAAAATCAATGTGAAGTAATAAGCATATATAAAACTAAATAGGACAGCCAGGAATTTCTATTAACTTAAATGTTGATATAAAACAACCAAATATTAAAATCACACACCGGGGCTGGTGCGGTCATACAAAGTAGTGTTACATGGAATTATACGACATAAGGGAGTGGGGGTGGATGGAGTGGGGGGAAATATGTAACTTAGTAATATTATTGTTTATAAGATAAACATTTAGGACATTTTTAGGACATATTTAATATTTAATAAGCATCTCCATGACACCAAAAGTATAGGGTTGACCCCACACTCATCCTGTCATGGAGTCCTATCAAAAGTCAGCTAGACATGTCTACGGCGCCATGTGGTAGGGCAGTCCCCACACTCACTTAGTCGTGGCGCATTATATATATAAAAGTATGTGATTGGTCCTGGACCGTGTGCCTGCTTTGTCATTAGACTCAAAAATCGCCCCAACGCGTCCACCGGATCAGTCCCATATTATAACTGTATCAATTAAGTAGTTTATAATATTCATATGAGGAATAACGTACGTCTCTGTGTTGACTACAACTTAGAGAGCCAGTACAGCGACCGTCTAACCAGGTGGCAGTCAGTATTGAGTATGACCCTAATAATGTTATTCTTAAGAAGTTTATATATTATGCTGTTACTTACGTAGACTAATAAGTAATCATATGACGTTTATATAATGTTAAATACGAAGATTATCTGCACCCTAATAGAAAGGGTTTACAATTTGGTAAACTTATACTGAATAAACGAATTTAAATCAAACCATCAGTGTTTTCGAGCCCAGCAGACAAAACATACAAGCTAATCCACTCGGCCGTCCAACATTGTAGTTTAGTCTAAATCTTCTTTTCAAATTGTGTGCCCAGGATGAAAGAACTGAGAGCGCTAAATACTTGAACTCTATGTTTTTTTATAGGATCTAAAATGTTAGTTAAATTAAAGGGTGATGATAAGTTTAGCAATTTTAATTTTAAGATATCTCCCTGTATTTCAAACTGACTACAATCTAGTAAATAATGTTCTGTAGTAAAATGGACTAGGCAGTTAGGACAATCCTTATGAAGATCGTTAATTATGTGGCTGCCTAAACTAGCCGGTAATAGATTGTACCCCATTCTCAGTCTTGTAATTACTTTATCGATAAGCCTATTGGTAGAAAATGGTTCCTGAATTTTGAAGTTTGTTTTAAGTCTAGAGAAAGTATGGAACTTGTTAATTTGATTAGTTAAATATTGATCTACTTTGTTGTTTTTATTTTCCGAATTTGTGAGTAAATTTTAGTATGTCAACGGCAGTGGTGTTCAAGCCTGATTTACTGAGAATGGAGGCTTGTATTTAATAATCCATTTAAGGGCTCTGTCTATAGCGACTAGCTCCGCGGTAAAAATTGAGAGACCGTCAGAGATTCTAGTAATTTTAGTAATATCTTTTGTTGGTATAACAAAGGCTGATGCTACACGTCCTGAGACAGGATCTTTGGAACCATCTGTATAAATGTGTAAAAAGTTATTATATTTACAATCCTTATGTTGTAGGAAGTTCAGTTTAATTTCTGATGCTTCATCGTTTTTGTTTATTATAGAGGAAAGGGAAATGTCTACATTAGGTTGAATTAGAGTCCATGGAGGGACCACTCCTACTGAAAAATTTGCAATTTGATATAGGTCTAGGTCATATTCCTCTATTAGATTATAAATGGTTGTGCCGAATGGCTTGGGATTTTTACTAAATCTATTAAGACATTGAGTATTTACAAAAATATTATTTACTGGATTTGATTCCTTATTTGTCTGGACCCTGGCCCAGAAACGAAGCATCTGTTCTTCTTTATGAATATGTAATGGCAAAACGCCAGCCTCATGTTCCAAAATATGCTGTGGAGTAGAATTTAGGGCTCCCAGTGCAATTCTAAGACATTTATTTTGTAATATATCGAGTCGATGAAGTAGTGATTTTGAGGCACATGAATATACATGGGATCCGTAATCAAGTTTGGATCTTTTTAAAGTTTTATATAAAAGTGTTAATGATTTTTTATCGGATCCGAAATCAGAACCTTTTAGCATTCTTAATAAATTTAAATCCTTTTCGCATTTGTTTAAAAGGTTATATATATGGGCTGTAAAATTTAACCTTCTATCCCAGATAAGGCCTAAAAAAGTGACTGTGTTGTTAAATATAATTTTAGTATTACCCAGAAAAAGATCTGCAGAAGTGTGGGCGGTATTTCCAAATATAATCCCTGTAGTTTTACTAGTGGAGATTTTAAATCCCCATTTTTTAGCCCAATCCCAAATTAAGTTTAGTCCCTTTTGTGCTTAAGCTTGTAATGTATCTATACTTTTCCCAGAAATCCATGCGCCACAATCATCTGCAAATTGACTAACGACCAAACCGGAATCTTGAACTACATTAGGTAGGTCGTTAATTAGAATGTTAAAAAGGAGCGGAGAAATAATAGATCCTTGTGGAGTACCACGTTCTAATAGTTCTTCTTCAGAAAGATCTTCATCAACCTTTACTTGAATTTTTCTATCCTGGAGAAAGGCCTTGACAAAATAAAAACAGTTTCCTCGAATTTCGAGGTCAAATAATTTGGATAATATTCCAGTATGCCAGGCTAGATCGAAAGCCGCCTGGAGATCAAGAAAGATGGCTAGAACAGATCGGCTCTTGTTTTTAGCAAATAAGATGTCATGTTGTAATTGGGCTAGCTGATCTTGAGTGCTACGCCCTTTTCTAAATCCTGACTGAAATTTATTAATTAAACCCTTAGATTCTAAAAAGTGTTCAAGTCGGTTTTTAACCATAAATTCCATTAGTTTACTTGGATGGGACGTTAAACTGATGGGTCGAAAAGATTGTGGGTCGTTGGTTTTTTTATTAGGTTTATGTATTGGAATGACACAGGCCAGTCTCCAGGATTCAGGATAGTTATTAGAAGACCATATTTTATTATATAGAGTAAGCCAAATATTTAAAGTAGAATCCGGCATATGTTTGAATAGTTGATATGAGAGTTTATCGGGTCCCACGGCTGAATTTTTCCTGCTAGCAATTGCATCTTTTAATTCCATTAGAGTAAATGGTATATTTAAGGTGGAATCGTCATCTTCAATATTATTATTATTTATTTTATTTTTAAATTCGGTTTCAAAGACCGTCTGATAATTGATCGTTGCCTCTGAAAGATTTTCTTTGCTTGAAACTTTGGCAAAGTGTTTAGCTAGTAAGTTAGCTTTGTCTTTGTTAGTTGTGGCATTACTGAATTTTGTTTTAAGAAGGGGAATGCTGGAAAAAGAGTTGCCACGTATTTTATTAATTTTATCCCAAAATGTTTTTGAATTGTTTTGTTTTAAGGAACAAGTATTAATGAATGTTTCCCAGTTATTTTTCTTGGCTTGGGTTACAACTGTTTTAGCTTCCTGTTCCGCGTTTTTATAATTTAATAGATTTATTTCAGAGGCGTCTTTTTTAAGTTTATTCAGAAGATATTTTCTATTTTTAACTGCTGCTTTGCATTCTGAATTCCACCATGGGAAATTTTTCTTTTTGGGGTTGTTATTATATGTTGGAATACTTTCATGCATAATATTAAGAAGACTATCGGTTAACTTGTTATTGAAAGTGTTGATATTATCAGATTGTTTATTATCTAGATTAATATCTTTACATAATATATTAAAAAGATCCCAGTCTGCCTTATTGAAATTTAACTTGTTTTGATTGTAACTTTCTTGATTAATTTTAGAAGAACTTAGTTGTATTGACATATGTATAGGAAAGTGGTCAGAACCCCAGTTATCCGGTAATACTGTCCAGTGTGTTTTTTGTGCTAAAGATCTAGAAGTAACTGAGAGATCAATACAAGTAAGGTTACCATTGTGTGTATCAAGACGTGTGGGGGAGCCGTCATTCAGGAGGACTAGATCGAACTCGTCCAACCATTTGACTATTGCTTTTCCTTGTTTTGTAAATTTTTCCGAGCCCCATGCAAAGTGATGGGCGTTAAAATTGCCTGAAAGAAGAATATTCTTTACCTTTAAAGGTAGAATAACATCGTATATTGCTTTAAGAGATTGGTAGTCACAATTACGTGCGTATAAATTTGACAGAATAAAAGTAAAATCTTGAAAGTAGATTTTAAATAATTGTACTTCAATGGCTGTAAAACCATCTGTATCTTTCGGATCTCAAATTTCAATCTTTTCATAATTAATATAATTTTTGAAGTAGACGGCCAACCCTCCACACGTATTGGTATCACTAGCTCTATTATTATCATAAAATTTAAATTCATGCTTAAAACAGGGAATAGATTTGAATGTCTTTTTATTAAATTTGATTTCCTGAATACAAAGAATATCAACTTCAGGATTAAGGTCCAGGAATACTTTGATCTCAGAGTGCTTTATATGGGTTAAGCCTCCGGCATTAAAAGATATAATATTCACAGATTTATTCACTTCGAAAAGAAATTATTTATACACTTTTTAAGATTTGAATTTTGTCGTTTAGTTGCCACCGAGGAAGAAGTTGGTTTACGTGGAGTTTTAGTTCCTTTAAGGGTTCCTTGAGTTTTCCTCGGTGTTTTCTTTATGTTTATCTTGCTATTATTTTTGCTAGTAAAATTGTGTGGCTTATGCTTATTCAATAGCAGATTTTCTGGAGGAAGTATGGGGCCAGGAGGGGGTGGGGTGTCCAATGTATTATGGGTGTGGGAGGGAGGTTGGTCAATACACCTAGGACCCACTATGCCCTTAAGGATCTCCCTATGTATGTGATGGATTAACAACGGGCCAGTAGGTCTAGATTTTTCGTTTATCAATCTAATCGTTAATTTTGTAAGTATTTCAATGTTGGTAATTATAGGAATAGAATTGTTTAGTACTTGGACTTTTACTGGGGTGGTTTTAGACGAGTTACCATAAAATGTAGGTGTGTTTTTAATCGGGGTACTAATAGTCGGAGTTTCATCGATCCCCACCAGATCTAGTATTGAAATCTGTTCTAAGGTTTTTGCCGTTGTTGATGAGAAGCTGAAGGAGTTATTTATAGTTAAAAGTGATGTATTTTGGGTTACATTGCACATGCTGCAGTCGTTAATAGTTTTTGAAGTGCCCAATGAATAATCAGAAGAGTTTGGTGTAGATTGGTTAATTTTTCGCTCCGGGGTGTTAGATGGAGTAATGAACTTTTGTTTTTGAGACCTTGGTGGGATTTCGACTTGATTCCGCGATTGGCTATTAAGGGAGATAGATTGTTCGGTTATTGTTTCGTCTATAATTAAAATAGGGGATGTAACAGGGGAAGTACTAAAGGGTATCACTGGGGTCTGTGGGATTAAAATAGAGGGTGGAAGCACTTGCTTATTTAATCTGTGGATCTGCCCCACTTGTTTCCTATAGAATTTATTGTCTTGATATGAAGACTTAGTAATGTCTACTTTATGGGAGGGGCGTTGATCCACAGTAGACGTATTCCCGTTTAACACAGGGGCCTGGTTATTTTTAAGAGAGCCAATTTGTAATGTTGTTATTGGGGGAGTGGTAAGTTTACTAGTGGAAATGTGGCTCTTAATATCAATAGTTTTGACAACTATGTCAGCATATGTAAGTCGGGATTTAACCGGCGACTTAGGGTCAAAGTTTCCGTTGGAGATTGGTGGGGTGGGGGTTATTTCAAGTACGGCCCCCTAACTTATAATTATAGGCTTAACCTTGGGTGGTGATAAAAAGGAAGCAGAAATATATTTATGTGGGGAGGGAGGGGCGGGGGTGTCCATGTCCCAACTCGGGGTCTGTAAGTTTTGAGACCATGTAGATATGATCTCAGGATCATCCTGTTTTGCTTCTATTGGGCGATCCCGTGTTTTATGGTTTGGGGACCACTCATCACGACCAGAGGCTGCGGCCTTAATTGGGGGCTGAATAATAGTCCGCCCTTGGCTTTTATTGGCCTTTGATTTGCCATATATTTCAATGGCTATAGTCCATTAGGTTCTGTTCCTCTTGGCTATCTTTGTGATCTCAATGGCTGAGATATATATGGAGCAGCCCCTGAATCGTGTCGAGTGTTCCCCACCACAGTTAATACACATATTACCCCGGGTGGTACAATCCCTAGTATGGTGGGACTGGGCACATTTGGCGCAGGCTACAGTGCCTGCACATTTGTCATATTTGTGCCCAAATCCCTGGCATTTAAAGCAACGGATCGGAGGGGACACAAACTCCTCAACCTCAAAGGCAGTAAATGTGCGGTGTATTTTAAGGAGTCTCGGGAGCGAGTCCCCGCCAACAACAACCTTGACAGCTCCGGTCTGGTTTGGTTGTACAATGATATGCGGATTTATTGCTTCGGTGCCCAACCTTTTGGCGGTATGAAATATTTAAATATCGTCAAACGTAAGTAAAACATTTTTGAGTTGCTTCCCTTACATCGTTAGAGTAGCATCCCTTTGTATTTTACCTGCATAAAGGTGTGAACATGCGATGAATTAGAAGGCGTGTCCGGGGCCTAGTGGTTACGGTCAGAACTTGTAACCCAGCACACAGGCGTCATCGTGAACATGGGTTCAACGCGGCAAATAATTCATAGAGAGAAAATAAAAACATATTTTTTTTTGTGTTGTTTGCTTTATGACTTAACAGAACATTTAATAGCGAGCACAGCTAGCGAGAAGTGCCGAAGGCACTTCGAGCGCAAGCGAACTTTACGGTAAAGGGAGAAAAAAAAGAAAAAAAAAAAAGAAGAAAAAAAAAAAGAAAGAAGATAATTGCTAATCTATGTGTCTCGATTTTGATGGTAAATCGTCGTTGTCACGCTTTAAGCATTTCTAACGCAGACACCGGCTCTCACTATAGGAGTTTTAGTTTCGAAATTCTGATTTGTTTTCTTTAAAACAGTTTTCTGTCTAACGTTTCCGTTATGACTGGTTAGAGTAGAGTTTCAGAAATAATTTGAAAGTCTCTCCGACTCCTTCACAAAGTCCTATAGCATATGTGCAGCAGAATATTTAAAGAGTTTAAATGCGAAACTAAGGCTTTCTAGAAAATATGTAGTTTCAGTGGGAAATTTCAAAATGACAACAAATGCAGGAATATACTGAACATGTCAACAATTGCAGAGCGCACAATGATTAAACAACACTAGCAGCATATGTGAGTTATTCATTTAGTATGGTTTTTTATTTGTATTCACTCGGTATGAAGGGTAAATTGTCTTGGCCGGAAACTTTCAACATTATGCAAATTAGGGGCGCGTGCTAAAATCAGTGACGTTACATAAGTAAATATTGACATTATTTGCAGACGACTAGGAGCCTAGTGACAACTCAGGCAATTACTGGAAGACTCGGATTGCTTTCACTTTGGACTAACACTTTTGTGAGTTGATGTTGAGCAAGTTTAAATAAATAAATAAATGATTAATTATTTATTGACAAACCACCCTCGCCGCGAACGGAAAGCGTTTCTTCAGACTGCCCCAGACTATTCTTCCCCAGAACCATAGTACATTGGAATACCCTACCTCAAAGCGTAGTAACCCCCCCCCCCCCCCACCCCACCCCCCAAGTGCATTTGGGCTGGCTTTTAGCCATGTCAATCACATGTCTCCCTAGAAAGCATGCCCTACCTTCTTTTAACACTGTATACTATTTCTAATTGTATCCTTAGTTTTATTTCAACTCACGTCTTGTCATTTGACGCATGTCAAGTCTAGGTCCCCAGCAGGAGTTTGACTTATTCGAAGATAGATAGATTGATAGATAACCCTAGAAAAATCTACAAAATATCCCCCCCACACCCCAACCACCCCAACCCTGAAAAAAAAAGAGGAAAAGTCCCCCCCCTCTCTCCTGAAAAGTCTAGACTACAACTTAGTACAAGCCAACCCACCACTCCCCAGCCAGCATGGCCATATCGGATAGATATAGAGAATATCATGTTAGTGCCAGATCTCATCCAGTTTATCAGGTGAGGCTGAGAAAAAAATGAAGCCAGAGGCTGTGCCGAGGGTTTCATTTTTTTAGTGCCAAACCTGATAAACTAGATGAGATCAGGCACAGTCTATTTATCGTGTTTTTCGTTTAAAATTGTTTGATTTACCTTTTTGCCATTTTTTCCATTTCAACAACACCCAGACGTCATCAAATATACCATGACGTCATGAAAAGGGGTGCCGACGTCATCAAAAGAAGTGTACCTGACGGGATAGGAATTTAACTGCCGAGATATGGTTTTATCTCAGGCACCCTGTTTCTCGGCAGAATTATGGAGATCGACATGATAAATCGTTAATTGGTCGGAATGTCGGCAGATTGGCCCGATGTCTATCCGTTATCTGTCATGGACATCGGGCCGTTATGCAGACTGCCGCTCTGTTACCGATATCAGATTTACTGATATCTATCCGATATCGGTAACAGTAACAGAGTGGCAAGGCCCGATGTCTATCCGTTATCTACATATAGGAGACATGATCGGTCCAACATCGGTCCGATATAGGCTTGCTGACTGGGTTAATTTGTGTGTTCTTTTTGTGATTTGCTAAAAAGATATCGGTCAGATGTCGGCTAAATGTTGGATATAACGACGTCAGGGCGATGTAGAGCCGATTAATTCAATATTTTCCAATTTTTGAATTTTTTGTTTGCATGGCATGCGAAATTGATTGTTCAATGCATTAATCTGTCTATTATTATATCTCAGGCCAAGGTCAGGCCGACATAGTTTGTATCAGTTGATACCATATATCGGGCCGCTGTCAGTCCGATATAGCACGCCATAAATCCATAAAGGGAGGTAATGACATGTCATTTTGAATATCGTATATTTATTGTTAATGTGAACAGATATTTCTTGCAAATGTCACTATCCATCATCGGTACAATATCGGTTAGTTATCTATCCGATAGATAACTAACCGATATTGTACCGATGATGGATAGTAAACTAAAACGATGTCTAACCGGTGATGGATAGTAAACTAAAACGATATCTAACCGATATTGGACCGATGTGTAGCCGACAAGATATCGGTCCGACTTCAAGCCGATGGGCACGCCGATTTCGTTTGCGATACTGGTCCGATATAAAAAAAATATCGGGCCGATGAAGGCTAGATATAGGATTGCTGGCTGGATCCTCACCCCAGGGTTCTCAATAAGAACCGGCCGAAATGACCGCTTTAACTGGCATTTGGGCCGGTTCAAAATCGTTCAAAAAATAAAAATAAAAAGATGGGGACAGTCACATGGATAGTATGTGTTATTGAACTTTGTAGAGATAATGGAAAGTATTTGTTGTTGAATTGTGTAGTTATGTGGATATGTGGTGTTCAGAATACAATTTTCAAATGGATATGTGTTGTTGAAGTTTGGTAAATAAATATAATTGTCAACATACTGCACTACCTCTAAATACAGAGGCACTGCAGAACTTGTATCTGCATACAGAGGAATATTGCTTATAAAACTTGCACTTTAAAGTGTGATTTAAAAGGCATTCAAATTAGCCCAAAATGCAGGAAATGACGCGCTCAATTTCAAAAAATTCAAGGGGAGGATCCCCGAAACCCCCCTGCCTAGGCCTGTTACTTTTTCAAAAAGGCCTATTCAACCAAAATTTATTGAGAACCCTGCACCCCCTACATTTGTTCATTTAAAAATACCTCCCCCCACACACACCGACTGACCCACACAGCACACACACACACCTGTGTGTACTACGGTGTGGTATTCCAGTGGGGCAGCACTATAGACTGTAGATATCATAGATACATTACACTAAACACAAATTTCATAAGTCCAGATTCTATTGTGCCCATACAGGTGGGTGTCCTATCGTTTAAAATATGGCGGATGGTCTGGTTCTCATTTATTTGACTCAGATAGTGATTTGTACTTCATGGTAAAAATGACCTCATTATAGAATTTTAAAACCGGATTTGTTTGTATTTGTTTTATGACATATTTATGGACCAGTGGTACGATTCACCGGAACACAACAGACCAGAACAGAGATGAAACACCAGGATGTACTGGAACTGCTTTTTCAGTGAAAAGCAAAAATGAGATTTACACTACAGAAGGGCTGCATCACACTGAACATCTTCAAGAAAAGAGTCATCTATCCTTTGTTTATATTTAAATGGTTGTCTGTGACTGATAGTTGCATTATTCTGTCAGGCATTTACAACCAGCATTGGATGGTGACACTAGCATCTTTTACGAGTAGCCCATTGGGTCACACACAGATTGGATTTCTTCAAACCCATACACTGAAGTGAATGCAACTTGCCATCTTGTACAGACGGTTCTTATTCAAGGTAAGATCAGGACAGATGGACTGTGGTGTTAGAATTAACACAATTATCCCCATCTCTCATCTATTTGTGAATCATATTTAGTGTTATCGGCTAAATACACAGGTCACAGTTTGCATATATTTAGTAATAAATAATAACATAGAAAATATCAACATTTCTGGCAAAATAAAAAAAATGTAAAAAAGCAATTGAATTGGAACAATGTATGTATATGTATAAAGTTAACAATCTTTCAGTTTAGTTATATCACGACAGTGTATACTTGAAGCAGTGAGGTAATGTATACTTGAAGCAGTGAGGTAAATGCTAAATTTGGCAGTTTAGTTTCTTTCAAGCTAGTCTAAAACGTTTTAATCTAATTATACTGAGTTGCAAAAGAAAGTGTATACAGCTCAGTTGTGATTTTTTTTTAGAATAAACTGTATAAATTCCAAAATTAATATATGTCATGTTTGGTACCAAAGTTGTTGTCATTCTATTGCCAATATCATGTTGTCATTTTTTTTCAATAGGTTGAATTGCTTGATAAAAAGGGTAAAGTAAAATTTTCAAAGTGTAAATTTTCTTTTGCGACTGAGTATATATACTTGAATTCATTATTATCATAATCAAAAAACGTTTTGAACATGTTTTGCCAGTTTTAATCAGTGTCCCCTCAGTAAGAACAATATGATAAATGCAATTTGCCCCTTTCAAACTGTACATTGCATTTAATGATTTATTCATTCTTCTTATTATTATTGAGGCCCACAGGAGGATGGAAGGGGCACATCTTCCTTTGTTCCATGAAAATATGAGTCAGTGTTCCCTTGTTCCTAACTTTTATTTTGCTTTGTTCCCCAACATTATTTGTCCAATGTTCCCCTGTTCTCTAAAAGTATTTTTAATGTTTAAGATTTGCTAATGTTCCCCAAAATTTATTCTGTCCTACAGTAATGATAGCTGCAACACTCATCACAAAGATATTGTTTGAAATGTTAACTTTTTGTGATTTTTTTTTTAATATTAAAACTAAATGTTAGAATTTTATTTCCTGTAAAGTCATGTTCCATTGTTCCCTAAAAATATGTGTCAATGTTCTCTTTTCCCCTGAAAATAACAGCCTTTGTTCCCTTGTTCACCAAATATAAATGGCCATTTCCCCCAAAACCCCTGAGAGGACCTCATTATTGAGTTGCCTTCAATTTGACACGTTATTTGTATTGTTCTTTCATTGAGTTTTATCAGTTTAAAATTTACTTTCACATTTTCTGTGCTCGCCTCAAGGTTTTACCTTAGTTCATATTAGTTAGATATAATAGCAACTTATTTGTAATTGCTGTATTTACACGTGCACTGCTTGTTGTTTCTGTTTGTGAAAATCTATGCAGTCCAATATTATTAATTCGAATATTACTAATATAAATGTAATGAGCGATAATTTAAAACAGTTCTACCTAAGGATTCACTTTACAATTAGTACTGACTATAATAGCGAGCACAGCTAGCGAGAAGTGCCGAAGGCACTTCGAGCGCAAGCGAACTTTACGGTAATGGGAGAAAAAAAAGAAAGAAAAAAAAAAGAAAAAAAAAAGGATAATTGCTAATCTATGTGTCTCGATTTTGATGGTAAATCGTCGTTGTCACGCTTTAAGCATTTCTAACGCGGACACCGGCTCTCACTATAGGAGATTTAGTTTCGAAATTCTGATTTGTTTTCTTTAAAACAGTTTTCTGTGCAACGTTTCCGTTATGACTGGTTAGAGTAGAGTTTCAGAAATAATTTGAAAGTCTCTCCGACTCCTTCACAAAGTCCTATAGAATATGTGCAGCAGAATATTTAAAGAGTTCAAATGTGAAGCTAAGGCTTTCTAGAAAATATGTGGTTTCCGTGGGAAATTTCAAAATGACAACAAATGCAGGAATATGCTGAACATGTCAATAATTGCAGAGCGCACAATGATTAAACAACACTAGCAGCATATGTGAGTTATTCATTTAGTATGTTTTTTTATTTGTAAACACTCGGTATGAAGGTTAAATTGTCTTGGCCGGAAACTTTCCACATTATGTAAATTAGCGCGTGACGGTGTTTATTGACATTATTTGCAGACGACTATTGATGACAGGTAATTACTGGAAGACTCGGATTGCTTTTACTTTGTACTAAGACTTTTGTGAGTTGATGTTGAACTAGTTTAAATGATTAATATGATTAATTATTGACAAATCGATTATAATTGCTTTCACTTCGTACGATTCTACGAACACTTTTGTGAGTTTATGCAAGGATTTGTACAATAGTACAAATCCTTGGTTTATGTTGATTTTTTTTTATGGACAAACCACCCTCGCCGCGAACGGAAAGCGTTTCTTCAGACTACCCGCTAGAATAATCTACAACCCCCCCCTAGTTTTACTAGATCTATTTTTTTTATATTAGATCTACATCTACAACCCCCATCCCCCCACCACCACCACCACCCACACACCACCACCACCCTGAAAAAACTGAGGAGGTTTCCTCAGAGAGACCTCCCTCTCCTGGAAATTCTCAGACTACAAGCCACCCCACCACTCCCCAGCCAGCATGGCCATATCGCATAGATTTCAGTAATTGGTCGGAATGTCGGCCCGATGTCTATTCGTTATCTGTCATAGACATCGGGCTGTTATGCAGACTGCCGCTCTGTTACCGATACCAGTAACAGAGCGGCAAGGCCCGATGTCTATCCGTTATCTGTATAATATAGGAAACATATCGATCCAACATCAGTCCGATATAGGCTTGCTGACTGGGTTTGTGTGTTCTTTTTATGATTTGCTGAAAAGATATTGATCAGATGTCGGCTAAATGTTGGATATGCCGACGTAGAGCCGATTAATTCAATATTTTCCAATTTTTGAATTTTTTGTTTGTATGGCATGCTAAATTGATTGTTCAATGCATTAAAGAGGATGTTGCACTATTCTGAAACTAGTTTCATTTACAAGGGCTTTAAAAAACGTGGAAAAACTGAAAAAAATATCAAAATATCTTAAAAAATATATGAGATATGACCTTTTGAAAATGTGCAAAAAGACTCCAATGGAGGCAGCCATCTTTGAATGATGACATCATCGCGCCTTTTTCCATGTATGGAAAATAGATAATAAATAGTGTTTACAGCAAATAAATATATTAAATTATAAATAAAAAGTAAATATGTATTATACTGTAAATACTTGTTTTACGATTTACATGAATTTGCAGTGATATTCTTTGTTTTAAATGATATTTAGCAATATGCAATAAATGATAAAAAGGCGCGATGACGTGATCAATCCAAGATGGCTGCCTCCGTTTGAGAATATTTGCAAGTTTTTAAAAGATCGTATCTCCTGTATTTGTTATGATATTTTGATAATTCCTTTAGCTTTTTCCATTGTTTTTAACGCCCTTTTAAATGAGTCTAGGTCCAGAATAGTGCAACAACCCCTTTAATCTGAATGAATATAGCGCATTTCTTCTGATGTCTATTATTATATATTGGGCCAACGTCAGGCCGGCGTAGTTTGTATCAGTTGATACCATATATCAGGCCGCTGTCGGTACGATATAACACAACATACATCCATAAATGGCGGTAATGACATGTCATTTTGAATATTTTATATTTGTTGTTAATGTGAACAGATATTCCTCGCAAATGTCATTTTTTACATTGCAAAATGATGCTAACTACATTCACAAGAGTTTTATTTATTGCTAATGAATATTTTTCCAGTCAAGCTAATTGAGATAAGCACCTACAAAAAGATATATATAAGGTAGTCAATATTCATTAAATTGATTTGATAAAAAAAATTGGACGGAGTTAAACGCCCGATAACCTTGTATGTTGCGAAACATATACATGTATTTTGGATTGGTAATCCGATGACTAACCGATATTGGACCGAAGATGGATAGTAGACTAAAAGGTTGTCTGACCGATGATGGATAGTAAACTAAAACGATATTGGACGGATGTGTAGCCGACAGGGCCGTCGATCTGCCGATATTGCGTCCGTAAGCGGACGCATTCCCCCTCCAAAAAGTAGTTTTTTTCCCCCCAATTCAGACTCAAAATTCCCCCCTGAAACCAAAAATATAAATAAAAAAAAACTTCTGGTACGTTAAATATTAAGTACGAACTGTATTTAATACAAATAAAACATGTAGACTAGTTGAAACAATGATTATAATCAAAATTATGGCCACAAAATAATTCCCCCTTTCCTGTAAAAGCACGCTAAAATCCCCCCACCCAAGGGTATGGGTCGCAGTCCCCCAAAACAGATCTCAGGCCGATATCGTTTGCGATACTGGTCCTATAAAAAAAAATATGGGGCCGATGAAGGCTAGATATAGGATTGCTGGCTGATTGCTGGCTGGGTCCTCACCCCCTAGATTTGTTCATTTAAAAATACCTCCCCACACACTCACACACACACCGACCGACCTATTCCAGTGTGGCAGTGTGGCAGCACTATAGACTGTAGATAGATACATTACACTAAACACAATCATAAGTCCAGATTCTATTGTGCCCATACAGGTGGGTGTCCTATCGTTCAAAATATGGTGGATGGTCTGGTTCTCATTTATTTGACTCAGATAGTGATTTGTAAGTCATATCTGTGGTATGGTAAAAATGACCTCATTATAGAATTTAAAAACCGGAATTATTTGTTTTATGACTTAATTATGGACCAGTGGTACGATTCACCGGAACACAACAGACCAGAACAGAGATGAAACACCAGGATGTACTGGAACTGCTTCTTCAGTGAAAAGCAAAAATGAGATTTACACTACAGAAGGGCTGCATCACACTGAACATCTTCAAGAAAAGAGTCATCTATCCTTTGTTTATATTTAAATGGTTGTCTGTGACGGATAGTTGTATTATTCTGTCAGGCATTTACAACCAGCATTGGATGGTGACACTAGCATCTTTAAGGAGGCCCATTGCGTCAGTCACACACACATTGGATTTCTTCAAACCCATACACTGAAGTGAATGCAACTTGCCATCTTGTACAGACGGTTCTTATTCAAGGTAAGATCAGGACAGATGGACTGTGGTGTTAAAATTGAAACAATTATCCCTATCTCTCATCTACTTGTGAATCATATTTAGTGTTATCGGCTAAATAAACAGGTCACAGTTTGCATATATTTAGTAATAAATAATAACATAGAAAATATCAACATTTCTGGCAAAAAGAAAAAAAATGTAAAAAAGCAATTGGAACAATGTATGTATATGTATAAAGTTAACAATCTTTCAGTTTAGTTATATCACGACAGTGTATACTTGAAGCAGTGAGGTAAATGCTGAATTTGGCAGTTTAGTTTCTTTCAAGCTAGTCTTAAACGTTTTTATCTAAATATACTGAGTTGCAAAAGAAAGTGTATACAGCTCAGTAGTGAAAGAAAGTGTGCAATAAGTTTTTTTTAATGGTTTATTCACTCTTATATTATTATTGAGGCCTCCAGGAGGATGGAAGGTGTACATCGTCCTTTTTCCCTGAAAATATGAGTCAGTGTTCCCATGTTCCCTACAACTATTTTGCTTTGTTCCATAAAATTATTTGTCCTGTCCAATGTTCCCCTGTTCTCTAAAAGTATTTTTAATGTTTAAAAGATTTGCTAATGTTCCCCAAAATTCATTCTGGCCTACAGTACACTGTCATCACAAAAATATTGTTTGAAATGTTAACTTTTTGTGATTTATTTTTTAATATTAAAACTAGATTTTAGAATTTTATTTCCTGTAAAGTCATGTTTCATTGTTCCCTAACCTAAAAATATGTGTTGATGTTCTCTTTTCCACTGAAAATAACAGCCATTGTTAATAGCCATTGTTCCCTTGTTCATCAAATACAAATGGCCATTTTCCCCCAAAACCCCTGAAAGGACCTCATTATTGTGTTGCTTTCAATTTTATTGTTCTTTCATTGAGTTTTATCAGTTTAAAATTTACCTTCACATTTTCTATGCTCGCATCAAGGTTTTACCTTAGTTCATATTATCTGTTATAGTCAATGGTTATTGGAGGACACACTAGCTGTTTGAACTTATTGAGATTGAGTAAATTTCACGATAAGTTATTCGTACATGTACACCGGCAACTTCCCTTTCTTCTAATATTTTAACAGAGAGGTGAGATATGTTTTGAGCTTACAGTTAAAAACTTAAATTTATTGAAATCAGACTCGCAGGATCTATGATTTTGTAATAATCCTGTTGCTCGTGATTTTATCTTCGATTAGGTCGTATTCGTTTCAGTTTATTCATACAGATTTTCATGTTGTTGCTGGATGCAAATAACGTTTTCTATTTCCCATTGTTTACTCGGCCATTTTTGCTTCTCGTCAGACAAACTTTTTCTTTCAATTTTATTAACGTAAGCTTTATTTCCTCTCTTCCTTTGTTTATATCCTGTGAGATTCCTTTTCTAATTGATATTAACTATAAATAAACGTTCTCGTAAATTATTTAATTAGTATTGCCGAAATGTGGAGTGATGTCATAGTTTCCCACGCTGTTAGTTTCCCACGCTGTTAAGTTTTGCACTAAATAACCCTGATCGGTGAATTCTCATCTTGCGTAGTTTATGAGTGACGTCATCAATATCGGGGTCGTTCTGCAATGGTAAACATTGGCAACTTCATATTCTTTGATGTTATTGAACAATGAGTGGGTTGTTTTTGCTTTAATTGTACGAGTGATGCTTTTGGATACATTTCAATGGAATATTTGTACAGTAATGATGTATAAATAAAATAAAAAATAAATAATAATAATAATAATAATAATATTCGATAAATTAGAAAATAATAATATATCGATCAATAAATAATAATAAAATAAAAAATAAAACGGTATATATATTCGTTATAAGTTGCATACAAAATAAAAAAAAAAATAAAAAAATTAAAATAAGATTTTTAAAATAAATAAATAAATAATAATCTTTAAGCACATCATATACATGAAGAGATGAAGACTGCAAATAGTTATTGCAAAACATTTGTAATAATGTTAGAAGATGTGTATATTTCCCTGTTTGCTAGGGTTTATACGTTGTACATTTGTTTTGTTTTCATAATCACACTGCAAAATGCGTCGAGGAAAGCGAGCCAGTTCTACTACTCTGACGGTTCCCGTGGTTGATGCCCCCGTCCGGAAAAGTCAGCGCTTGCAGATCCAGCCGCCTAGGTCCGCGGGTACAAGTGGGCCTCCTGTTTGACGTACATGTGTCTCCCAAGATTTAGCCGCCAAAGTCCTCAATAACCAGTGGGCCTCCCCAGTTGGATGTACATGTGTCTCCCTTGCCGGTGAACGCAGTTGATGTCGGTGTTGACGCTTTACCAGTAGTGCCATTGGACTCGGGCTTGCCAGGTACAGTAGACGTAGACCCGTCTATCGTTGAATTACCAAGCGTTCATGCAGAACTTGGGTTCTCTGTATCCCATTCAGTTAAGTCTAAGCTTATAGCTGGCCAGTACATTGATCTTGCCAGTTTATAGGAGACTCAGGTTCCCATGGACAAAGATAAACACTTGGTTATATCTCCACTTGGTGAGTTGATGGTAAAACCTACCAATCCCATGACAAAACAACTAAGTATTGAAACGTGGACCGATGCATTTTTGGTCTTTTCAAGCATCTATTTATCGGCTCATCCGCGAAAAGTCCAGGAATTGTTGAAATACATGAATGTCATTAGAACTGGGGCAAAGCGTAATGGTGGTTTTGGATGGAAGTACTATGACCAACAATTTCGTCTTCGTCTTGCCTCTAACCCTTCATTGTCATGGGGGAAAATAGATTATGAGCTTTGGCTACTTTATATGTCCTCAAGTGGTCAAGCTGGTGCAAGTACAAGTAGTCATTTTGCCCAGAAAAGATGTTTAGATTTTAACTTGAGCCAGTGTTCTCGCCATGTGTGTTCAAACAGTCATAAGTGCTTGTCATGTTCTGGTGATCATCCTTCTAGGTTGTGTTTTGCCAGAAAACCAGAGGGAAATGTATGTCGCAGGGCTCGCCCACTTTCTACCAGTCACAAAGACCCAGAAGTCAGTCCGTCCGATTTATGGGCCCTAGGCCAAAGTCCTATTAATGTGTCGACATTACATAACTATTTAGCTTTATATCCAAACCGACACGATGCAAAACTGTTAGCTGATGGATTCAATAATGGTTTTAAGCTTCAATACACGGGTTTACGATAAAAACCAGATGCAAACAATTTAAAGTCTGCATATCAGCATTTTCAAGCATTGAAATCAAAGCTTGATAGAGAAATCGCTTTAGGGAGAATGATTGGTCCTTTCGATTCCCCTCCTGTGGCTAATCTAAAAGTGTCTCCAGTTGGTGTTGTGCCCAAGTCAGATGGCTCTTGGCGTTTGATAACCCATTTGTCTTACACAGAAGGTAGCAGTGTTAATGACGGGATAAATGATGATCTTTGTACAGTAAAATATACTTCATTTGACAAGGCGGTGGAAATGATTTTTAATCTTGGTAAATCTGCTTTAATGGCAAAAAGGGATGTTAAATCAGCTTTTCGGTTACTACCTATACATCCAGCGGATTTTCATTATTTTGTTAGGTTTAAAAGTTGTAGAAAAGTTTTACATTGACAAATGTTTGCCTATGGGTTGCAGTATCTCTTGTGCTCTGTTTGAGAAGTTTTCTACTTTTTTACATTGGCTTGTCAGTTTTGCTTCAGGCTTCGTCACTCTTGACCATTTTCTTGATGACTTTATTTTCGCTGGGGAGCGTGGGTCTGAAACATGTATTACATTAGTTTCAACCTTTACTCGGGTTTGTTCTGAAGTAGGTTACCCTATTGCTGAAGACAAATCTGTTAGTCCTACTACAGTTTTAGTCTTTCTGGGGCTGGAAATCGAAATGGTCATTCGCATACCATTGCACAAATTTGAGAAGTTGATTCATATTATAAATAGTTTCCTTCATAAGAAAAAGGTCACTCTTAAGGAGCTTCAGTCTCTATCTGGAATGTTGATTTTTTTTGCCAAGCAGTAAGATCTAGTAGAGCATTTATAAGGCGTTTAAATGATGCAATGTCTGGTCTACGTAAGCCACATCATAAACGTAGGATTTCTTGCGAGCTTCGAGAAGACCTCGGCCTCTGGCTAACATTTCTAACAGGATTTAATGGCATTTCTGTAATTCCAGACAGTTCTTGGTATGGTAGTGATACTTTGCAGCTGTTTACAGATAGCGCCGGTTCAGCAGAATTGAGTGCTGCTTGTTTCCTTCAAGGGAGGTGGTCATTTTTTCCTTGGCCAGTTAGCTGACAAAAAAGTACCATTTTGAGGGACATTACTTTTCTAGAAATGGTTCCTGTGCTTCTTGCAATGTTTCTGTGGGGAGCCATTCTGGCAAATAAAAAAATTATGTTCAGGATTGACAATGCAGCCCTGGTTCATGTCATCAACAAGCAATCTTCCAAGTCACAGAGACTAATGCAGAGACTGATAAGGCCCTTTGTCTTGCTGACCATGAAGCACAATATATTGTTTAAAGCTATTCATATCTCTACACATGATAATGTTATAGCTGATGCTATTTCTCGCAAACAGTGGACCAGATTTCGCCATGTAGCCCCGGAAGCCAGCAAGGAGCCAAAGGTATTGCCTCCGGAGTTTCTTTCAATGATTTGCAAGGAGAATTACAATACTACTGAATCTGTCCTTAGCTACCAACACCATAGACTCGTATAATGTTGGCCTGAATAAATTCTGCTTATTCAGGCGTCGTTACAGTTTACCTGATGTCTGGCCCCCAGTATTAGAACACTTAACACTTGCCCGTCTTCCAATTACAACAGCAATATTGTCGTCAGCACTAGCAAAATTGCATGTAGTTTGCACAAACACATATGAGTCCACTTTATTTAGTACAGCATTTACTTTGGCTTTTTGCGGCTTTTTTAGGGTTGGTGAACTAGCAGTCACAAAAGGGGCTCCGTTGGCCAATATCTTATCAATTGAGGATATTAGTTTGAGTTCCCAGAACGTGCTGTACACGTTAGGTATTCAAAAACAGATCAGTTCGGTCGCGGCACCATTCTGAAATGCACAAGATCTGGAGGCACTTTGTGTCCAATATATGCATTAGAACAGTTTCTTACGGTTCGGCGACATAAACCGGGTCCTTTATTTTATCATTTTGATGGACGTCCATTGTCCCGTTACCAATATTCAGTCGTTCTAAAAAAATCATTAGCTTTTCTTGGCATTGACTATTCAAGATACAAATCACATTCTTTCAAAATAGGGGCAGCTACTTTAGCCGCAAGTAGAGGTTTCCTCCCAGTGTCTATTAAAGCAATGGGGAGATGGAGTTCTGAGGCTTATAAAACTTATGTTCGTTTCCCAGTGCATGTTCTCCCAATTATGTCAGATTAGCTAATAAAACAGTCACGTTATTAGCTAAATATTAACAATAACCAAGTCATTTTAGGTGATAAAACAATATGGTGTCTGAGTTCATCGATTGTCAAGAAGGCGTTTTTGGTGGCGCGTACAAGACCAGATGGGCTCAATTTAGGACTTGCACGACTTCATGTAACAGTGTGGTGGCAAGGCTATAGTGGTTTGGGTCTCCTAGACGTGCAGAGAAAGATTCAGTACCTGCTGGAATATGGTCCAGTCCCAGCCTACATTTGTCTGCACTGTGGGGGAAATGATTTAGGGAAATACCCATTAAAGGTTCTTAGAAACATGTTAAGCTTTTGACTGAGTTTTTTAGGGTCAATTTGCCTGATGTAGTCGTTATTTGGTCCCAAATACTTCCTAGGTTTTCATGGCGTTATTCTTACAATCCTGATGCAATGGAAAGGGCCAGAAAGCGGCTAAACAGTTATGCTGCTAAGGCGATAATAGTTGTTGGGGGCCTTTATCTGCTACACCCACACATTCAGGCTGATGATACCTGTCTTGAACAGGATGGTGTTCATTTATCAAATGTGGGAAAGAGCTTGTTTCTTAACCAGTTAGCAGCTGGTTTTGAATGTTTCATTGAAAGTAGGCTGTGATAAGGAAAATATATTCTTTTTTGGCACCGTTTCTGCTTTGGGCGTGGCATTAGGATATTTTGCTTTTGGTAGGCACTCTTCGCTGCTGCCAAAAAATGTTTCCCCTATTTTTGGCGGTGGATGGGGGCCTGAACACTCTATGACTTGGAGTGTCCGGGCACCCTACCATATGGCGGGCAGCGAAGGTGTGAAAGGAAGGACATATACGTTTCACTTTAACTTTATTCAGCTCCTGTATACCCAGAGACTGAATTGTAATCTAAACATAAATTATATACAAATTTGCTGTCCGTACGAATTGCTAAAAAACATTTTAATTGATTGAATTCGGTGCACTTGTAATTATGCTTGAATATCAACCGTGCTTTCAACACTTGCTTAAATCAGAAAAGTTGCTTTCATAATGAACATTTAATTTGGTGCACATGTATTTATGTCCTTAATATTGTAATATTCAATTTGCTTTTTTGCTTAATGCTTTCTGCTGTAACGGCTTGCCATAATGGTCTTTTGTGCTTACCGGCAGCCCAATTGTTAAACATTCTATCCATGCCACGCCCAATATTTGCCAAATCTATTAAAGTTTAAAAAATATTTTTATGTGTTGTTATTACAGTGCTCTCCAATAACTACATATCATGCCATGGTAAGGTTCTCTTTTTGGTATTATTTTATTTCGTCGGTGTGTTCTTGGGCAAGACGCTTTCCCATGGCTTCGTCCGTCGGATGGGGACGGTAAACCGGCGGTCCCGTATATCGGAGTTTATCTTCTGAACAAGTAAACTAATCTGTTCATTAGTAAGAGTAGGACAGGTTTCCAGATTAATGTGTATCCTGCCACTCTCTCTGGTGCGGCTCTAAATAACATATACTGTGTTGATGAGTCGTTACACAGCATTTAATTAGCTATCCGATTGGATAATATTTTAACGGTAAAAACATACACGTAATCAGACAGCGAAAATCGTCCAATCGGGTAACTTCTTTGGGTAATACCGGAAGTAAACATAAGTTAGAAATACTGTAATGGTAGCAATCGGCGATTTTACTTAAATGTCTCTCCACAGAGTGATTTTTTGTACGAACCGTGAATATACTGTGATAAATGGAAATCTGACCTGAAGAACGGTGTAAAGGACTTGAATCAATTCGCAAATTTGACAAAGATACAGCCTTTGAAACGAGGTATATTATCTTGGTGTCTTACAAGCTTCCTTACCATATGTTACATAGATAGTAGGATATCGTATTCTTTTGTATTTGTTTTTATAATATTTGCGGCTCAAGTGGCAGTGATTTTCTGTTACTCTCATAAATAGAATATCTGTCAGAATATAAGAATCTGTCATTGGTATTCGGCAAAGATCAGTAATTTCAAAACGAGGTATAATTGTTCTTATGCCGAGGTTCCGATTTGAGCAATTATAACGTGGATTGGAATTCCCTATATCATTACGTGGTCCCGCCTTAATTCCATTAATCGATGGGAAAGCCTATATTAGCAGGATTTTATAACGGATAGTTTGACAATAAAACACGTTTATAAACATTTTTTACTGAAAAAATGTGATAATCCTTTAAAAACATTTTTTTTTACAATATGCAAACTTTTTAAGCCGAGATTAATGTTTCATTTCATACTCCAGCCAACCCCGTTTTCGCTTCTTGTAAAAGGGGTACCTACTGAAAGCCCAACTAAGGGAGGTGGGTGCATGAGCTTTCGTCCCTCGGGTTTTCTGGTCGTACCCTAGATTTGTTTTCTCTTTAGCTGCAACTACTATTGTTGTTCAGTACGATTCTGGATACATCCTGAGATGTTTATTATTTTGTATGTATATCTTTAGTTAGTTTCTCTGGATGTGGACTTTATTGTTAGAGGTTTCCTTTTGATGGAATGTAGTTTTGTTTACACTGTCTTGTCTATTTGGACGCTGAAGACAGGATAATAGCGAGGGTTGTGCGCATATAAAATCGATTCAAGCTAACCAGTAGGCCTTATTGCCTATTGACCGTTCCAAGTCGGTAACACTGTCTTCACCACCCTTTCTGTTGTTTTTTGTCTTTTTCATTGTGGGATGTAGTTTTGTTTACACTGACTTGTCTATTTGGGGGCTCAAGACAGGATAATAGCGAGGATTGTGCGCATATAAAATCGATTCGAGCTAACCAGTAGGCCTTATTGCCTACTGACCGTTCCAAGTCGGTAACCCTGTCTTCATCACCCTTTCTGTTGTTTTTTGTCTCTTTCATTGTAGTTTCAAGTCCTTGTTTGCAGTGCAGTGCGGACCTACGATGCCATTGCGTTCGGACGCTGTGGTTTCTATAGGACCCTATATATCATTTTGGATGGGGTATAAAAGTTAATTCTCGGACCATGTAATGTGAACTGAATAGCTATGATTGGTTCTTTTTCTTGCATATGATTGACCTTTTATGCGTTGACGTCGCCAATTACTAACGTTGTGCGTGTTCTTTTGTCACAGTGACGTCATGCAACTGTTGACGTTATAGACGTCATTGTTGATGCGCGTGGCATTTATTTTCCCGATTGTGTAAGATTAGGCTTTCCATCACACATGTAAAACGCGGATAACATTATCCGGTTGGCAAGAAAAACTCATGTTTGTGTTGTTTTTTGGCATGGAAAAACACACACTCTGATTCAGTGTTTCACGTCTAACAACACAGTTAATTTTGCCTTGCTCTACATATGTAGCAGGACCCATCTGCACCACTGTAAAACTTTCTGAGTTTCTTAAAAAAATCTTTGTGAAACTTGAAGTCTGTTGTTCGAATTATCCAGCAAAATACACTGGGTTGACCAATTTGCTTTTTTTACTTTATTAGTTTGAAGAGACCCTCTTGAATTTGTCAATTTCACTTACATTTTCAAGTGTATCACTACCCGGTATTAGATTCTCAGAACTGGGCTCAGAAACATTGTTATATCCAATCCTGTATGAAATCATGAACTTGTTCCATTATTGTCACCTGCAACAAAAAAAGAGAAACTATTTGCACATTTTAAGAAGAGAACCGAATAACATAGATCTTCTTTTTAAGCGCCAGGAAGTTCCTACCGTGACTGGCAAGGGAAATAACTGTTTAGTGAGAACTTTCAACAATGCATGTCATTCATTCGCACTATGCATATTTTGAAATAAACACGTGTCAAAGGCGCATTGTCTACCTATCCTCTGTGCTCATGCTCTCCGGCAACATAGACCTGGACAACACAGTAAAATACTTGCTATTCATGACAACAGACACAAAACTTTAACATCAGGTTAAATTTTAACTGGGAAATGAATATAAATCTAGAGAAAAACACATGCAAATTACACACTTTTGGAATTTTTTCCAGTATTCCATTATCAGCCTGTGCGGTGTTACGAACATCTCAGCCGGGATGGCAGACAGGTAGGGATCGCTTTGTCTTTAGTCTGTCTTCATTCGTCGTCTTCGTCCGTCTGTCCGTCACGCTTTAACCTGCAACCTGAACTTGGTCGTAACTTAAAAATATTTCACCTTTGTTCATGAAACTTCATAAACATCTTCATCTCACCCCAAGGAAAGTCTTTACATATGTCTAATAACTTTGTTTTTCATTTCGGCAAAGTTATGCCCCTTTCCATTAAACCTTTTCCTGCAGCCTGACGTAGCTCATAACGTTAAATAAGCACATGACAGTCTACAAAAGTGTTCCGCGGAACACCCTTCTAGCTATTTATTTAACATATGCAAAAACCTATGAGCCCTTGATTCCATCATCTAGTGTTAAATTCACCTACACACTAAAAATATGTACAGCATAATTGTAAAAGTACACCACTGTTAAAACAAATAAAATATTCTTTATATCCCATATGTGCCTTCAATACACAAATGATACACATGAAAAGTGTGCATTTACATTGTAAACTGAAACGTGGTATGGTGAAACGTTCGGATGAACAGTTTATTAGATTTGTTATTTGGTTTGGATCATTTTTGTTCGAATATAGACATGCTAATGATCAATTGGTTTTGTTTTGGCAATGTTTCTATGCAAAATTGTCACTCAGTTCTGTTTAACACATCCACAAATACAGTTGCCGGTTATAAAAAATTACAGAGAAAGTCCGTCAATGTCATCATACTATAACATTGAGATAACAATGGTGCACTTTGAAATTTGGATGATGTGATAAATTTAGAAATGCTGTCTCGTCTGCTCTCGCTGGATAAATGGAACAATGTATTTGACATTAAAAAATGAATAAAATTGCAGTCATACTTTTCGGATATAAAGGGCACAATTTCAGCCATATACGTATTATTTCTGATATTATGTTCACGTAAATAATATTGAATTACTGTCTTGTACTTAATGGTTGACAGTACTCATTCATACCCCATCCATTTTGGAGTTTGTTTTTATATAAGGATGGCAGATAAATAGTCCTTAAATATACAGCAGCTAACGAGTGTTACACGTGATAAAAGTTAACACAGGGTAGGTAGAAAGGCAATGTTGCAAGGATGTTTGTAAGACTAGCACAGCAGTCGTTGCTTCAGTTCTTGGGAGTAGGAAAATCGTTCTTAAATGAAAACAATTGATTTACAAAGTAGTTTGAGTATATGACTGCTGAAAGAAAAGTATCATCTAGATACCGCTACGGGAATAGGACAGAGCATCCTGACAGATATGTTTTGAAAGAGGGTAGTAAAATATTATTTTAAACAGCAGGTTGTCTATGGACACACAGTCTATAGTAAAATCTGATGGTGAGATTTTACAATCCAATCCACCACTCAGTAGAATGGGCATATATCAAGTTGTTGTAATGAGACCCTGGAATAATAATCAACTGGATATCAGTCAATAATGATCCAGTGTCTCATTACAACGGCTTGTTGTATGTCCATCCTATAGCGTTATGGATTCAACTGGTCAGCTCTTGATGAGCAGTATTCCCCATACATATGCAACAGCAGCAGTGCAACATGTGCGTGCATACCATCACGTGCAAACAAGGACCTCGGAAAGTCTTACATAGCGCTTTAGAATAGGGATGGTACACCTTGAACTTCGTTATAAGGCCTGTTACAACAGATGACCCATCTGTTCCTTTATAATTTCGGAATGTTATCAAAGTATCTTGCGAAACTTACTTTACGCTGTACTTGCAGAAAGCATAGACTTCCCTGTATTGTAACATGGTGTGAATGCAGGGGAGTTAGTTGTAGCATGCATACCAGATTCAGAATGTTAACATGCGTCACCATTCGGCAGATGAAAACGTAGTATTTTGTAGAACAGATCGCAGGCCTCAAAACTTGAAATTGTTCTTTGAAAATGTTCTTTGTTTCTGTGTGTGTTTGTGGTTGACTGTCGTCCTTGAATGCTACTTTTCCTGTTTTATATCTAATTGAACTTGAAAATAAGTAAGAGTTTCATGACTGCTTTTGCGTAGTTTATTAAAATTCACTGCACATGTGATCAAATGACAGAGATACATAGCAGAAATAAGAAAACAATTAACTGAAGATATTTCATACGCTTCTTGGAAAAGGGGTTGGATGGAGTATAAAAGTTAATTCTCAAACCAGTAATGTGAACTGAATAGCTATGATTGATTCTTTTTCTTGCATATGATTGACCTTTTATGCGTTGACGTCTCCAATTACTAACGTTGTGCGTGTTTTTTTAGTCACAGTGACGTCATGCACCTGTTGACGTTATTGACGTCATTGTTGAATGACTGAATGAATGGTGTTTTACGGCACGTCGACACATAAATAGGTCATATTGTGCGCAAAAACTGACTCGTCATTGTTGAAGCGCGTGGCATATATTTTCCCGATTGTGTAAGATTAGTCTTTCCATCACACATGTAAAACGCGGATAACATTATCCGGTTGGCAAGAAAAACTCATGTTTGTGTTATTTTTGGCATAAAAACACACACACACTGATTCAGCGTTTCACGTCTCACAACACAGTTAATTTTGCATTGCTCTACATATGTAGCAGGACCCATCTGCACAACTGTAAAACTTCCTGAGTTTCTTTAAAAAAATCTTTGTGAAACTTGAAGTCTGTTGTTCGAATTATCCAGAAAAAATACACTGGGTTGGCCAATTTGCTTTTTTTTAATATCATTAGTTTGAAGAGACCCTCTTGAATTTGTCAATTTCACTTATATTTTCATGTGTATCACTACCCGGTATTAGATTCTCAGAACTGCGCTCAGAAACATTCAGTTATATCCAATCCTTTATGAAATCATGAACTTGTCCCATTCTTGTCACCTGCAACAAAAAAAGAGAAACTATTTGCACATTTTAAGAAATAAGCGAGAACCGAATAACATAGATCTTCTTTCTTAAGCGACAGGAAGTTCCTACCGTGACTGGCAAGGGAAATAACTGTTTAGTGAGACCTTTCAACAATGCATGTCATTCATTCACACTATGCATATTTTGAAATAAACACGTGTCAAAGGCGCATGTCTACCTATCCTCTGTGCTCATGCTCTCCGGCAACATAGACCTGGACAACACAGTAAAATACTTGCTATGCATGATAACAGACACAAGACTTTAACATCAGGTTAAATTTTAACTGGGAAATGAATATAAATCTAGAGAAAAAACACATTCAAATTACATATTTTGGAATTTTTTCCAGTATTCCAGTATTCCTGTATCAGCCTGTGCGGTGTTACGAACATCTCAGCCGGGTGTAGAACAGATCGCAGGCCACACAACTTGAAATTGTTCTTTGAAATTGTTCTTTGTTTCTGTGTGTGTTTGTGGTTGACTGTCGTCCTTGAATACTACTTTTCCTGTTTTATATCTAATTGAACTTGAAAATAAGTAAGTGTTTCATGACTGCTTTTGCGTATATTATTAAAATTCACTGCACGTGTGATCAAATGACAGAGATACGTAGCAGAAATAAGAAAACAATTAACTGTACCACAAATGTGTTTTACGGCAGAAGTCTCAATTGGTAAAATGTTTTATGTTATTAGGTTATACAACAAATCCGTAAGACCACTGGTATCAGCAGAATATTTCAATGAGACATAAATAAAATGAAACAAAAGATATATGTTCCGTCGGATGGGGACGGTAAACCGGCGGTCCCGTGTATCGGAGTTTATCTTCTGAACAAGTAAACTAATCTATTCATTAGTAAGAGTAGGACAGGTTTCCAGATTAATGTGTATCCTTCCACTCTCTCTGGTGCGGCCCTAAATAATCATATACTGTGTTGATGAGCCGTTATACAGCATTTAATTAGTTATCCGATTGGATAATATTTTAACGGTAAAAACATACACGTAATTAGACAGCGAAAATCGTCCAATCGGGTCACTTCTTTGGGTAATACCGGAAGTAAACATCAGTTAGAAATACTGTAATGGTAGCAATCGGCGATTTTACTTAAATTTCTCTCCACAGAGTGATTTTTTGTACGAACCGTGAATATTCTGTGATCAATGGAAATCAGACCTAAAAAACGGTGTAAATGACTTGAATCAATTCGCAAATTTGACAAAGACACAGCCTTCGAAACGAGGTATATTATCTTGGCGCATAACAAGTGTTATATAGATAGTAGGATATCGTATTCTTTTACAGGTATTTGTTTTTATAATATTTGCGGCTCAAGTGCCAGTAATTTTCTGTTATTCTCATCAATAGAATATCTGTCAGAATATAAGAATCTGTCATTGGTATCCGGCAAAGATCAGTAATTTCAAAACGAGATATAATTGTTCTTATGCCGAGGTTCCGATTT
This sequence comes from Cyrtodaria siliqua, assembly GCA_037043455.1. Lineage (NCBI taxonomy): Eukaryota > Metazoa > Mollusca > Bivalvia > Adapedonta > Hiatellidae > Cyrtodaria > Cyrtodaria siliqua. The sequence goes on along the minus strand of JAWPHD010000278.1, from coordinate 241,825 downwards.
GAACAATTATAACGTGGATTGGAATTCCCTATATCATTACGTGGTCCCGCCTTAATTCCATTAAGCGATGGGAAAGCCTATATTAGCAGGATTTTATAACTGATAGTTTGACAATAAAACACGTTTAAAAACATTTTTTACTGAAAAAATGTGATAATCCTTTAAAAAAAAATTGTTTACAATATGCAAACTTTTTAAGCCGAGATTAATGTTTCATTTCATACTTCAGCCAACCCCGTTTTTGCTTCTTAGAAAAGGGGTTGGATGGGGTATAAAAGTTAATTTTCAGACCATGTGATGTGAGCTGAATAGCTATGATTGATTCTTTTTCTTGCCTTTTATGCGTTGACGTCGCCAATTACTAACATTGTGCGTGTTTTTTGTCACAGTGACGTCATGCAACTGTTGACGTTATTGACGTCATTGTTGATGCGCGTTGCCTTTTATTTTACCGATTGTGTAAGATTAGGCTTTCCATCATACATGTAAAACGCGGATAACATTATCCGGTTGACAAGAAAAACTCATGTTTGTGTTGTTTTTTGGCATAAAAGAACACACATACTGATTCAGTGTTTCACGTCTCCAAACACAGTTAATTTTGCATTGCTCTACATATGTAGCAGGACCCATCTGCACCACTGTAAAACTTCCTGTGTTTCTTAAAAAAATTGTTTTGTGAAACTTGAAGTCTGTTGTTCGAATTATCCAGCAAAATACACTGGGTTGACCAATTTGCTTTTTTTAATATCATTAGTTTGAAGAGACCCTCTTGAATTTGTCAATTTCACTTACATTTTCAAGTGTATCACTACCGGTATTAGATTCTCAGAACTGGGCTCAGAAACATTCAGTTATATCCAATCCTGTATGAAATCATGAACTTGTCCCATTCTTGTCACCTGCAACAAAAACAGAGAAACTATTTGCACATTTTAAGAAATAAGGGAGAACCGAATAGCATAGATCTTCTTTCTTGAGCGCCAGGAAGTTCCTACCGTGACTGGCAAGGGAAATAACTGTTTAGTGAGACTTTCAACAATGCATGTCATTCATTCAAACTATGCATATTTTGAAATAAACACTTGTCAAAGGCGCATGTCTACCTATCCTCTGTGCTCATGCTCTCCGGCAACATAGACCTGGACAACACAGTAAAATACTTGCTATTCATGACAACAGACACACAACTTTAACATCAGGTTAAATTTTAACTGGGAAATGAATATAAATCTAGGGAAAAACACATGCAAATTACAAACTTTGGATTTTTTCCAGTATTCCAGTATCAGCCTTTGCGATGTTACGAACATCTCAGCCGGGTGGAGAGCTGATCGCAGACCACACTACTTGAAATTGTTCTTTGCAATTTTTCTTTGTTTCTGTGTGTGTTTGTGGTTGACTGTCGTCCTTGATTGCTATTTTTCCTGTTAGATTTTTATATCTAATTGAACTTGAAAATAAGTAAGTGTTTCATGACTGCTTTTGCGTATTGTATTAAAATTCACTGCACGTGTGATCAAATGACAGAGATACATAGCAGAAATAAGAAAACAATTAACTGTAACACAAGTGTGTTTTACGGCAGAAGTCTTAATCGGTAAAATGTTTTATGTTATTGGGTTATACAACAAATCCGTAAGACCACTGGTATCAGCGGAACATTTCAATGAGACATCAATAAAATGAAACAAAAGATATATGTTCCTGTTCTATGGAACCAGATTCTGCCATTTTACCTCTAACCAGGGCGTTGCTACGGCATTATATCAGCGTTAGCATCGCAGACAGGTCCATTTATTAGTGTGATAATAATATAAGTTTATATTTGCAACGAATATAAGATAGCAACAATGTGGGTCACATTTGTTATTTCGAGCAGCTCCAGAGAGGACCTTGCCACACTCTTATGTATTAGAGTGATATGGTTTGATATCGGACCTCAAGGGTTGCATTTGAAGTACGGGAACGTCCAGGTTACGTTCTCAACGACGAAAAAGCCAAGGATAAGCGAATAACCCAAGCGGTGCCCGTAAGACTCGAACCCGTGATCTCCGGATTCTGCGTCAAAAGCAATTCTGACAAATTCGTATATCAAAAGGATACATGGTTTAGTTGTACTCTGATATGCGGATGTATTGCTTCGGTGCCCAACCTTTAGGCGGTATGCAATAGTTAAATAACGTCAAACGTAAGTAAAACGTTTTTACCATCGTTAGAGTAGCATCCCTTTGTATTTTACCTGCATAAAGGTGTGAACATGCGAATAAGTAGAAGGCGTGTCCGTGAGCTAGTTGTTACGGTCAGAACTTGTAACCGAGCACACAGGCGTCATCGTGAACATGGGTTCGAACCATCAACGCGGCAAATAATTCATAGAGAGGATTTAAAATCATTTTTTTTTTTGTGTTGTTTGCTTTATGACTTAACAACACATTTAATAGTTAGATATAATAGGAAGTTATTTGTAATTGTTGTATTTACACGTGCAATGCTTGTTGTTTCTGTTTGTGAAAATCTATGCTGTTCAATATTATTAATTCAAATATTACTAGTATAAATGTAATGAGCGATAATTTAAAACAGTTTTACCTAAGGGTTCTATTTACAATTAGCTACATAACATGCCATGATAAGGTTCGCTTTTTGGTATTATTTTATTTCGTCGGTGTGTTCTTGGGCAAGACGCTTTTCCATGGCCTCGGCCGTCGGATGGGGACGGTAAACCGGCGGTCCCGTATATCGGAGTTTATCTTCTGAACAAGTAAACTAATCTGTTCATTAGTAAGAGTAGGACTGGTTTCCTGATTAATGTGTATCCTTCCACTCTCTCTGGTGCGGCTCTAAATAGCATACACTGTGTTGATGAGCCATTACACAGCATTTAATTAGTTATCCGATTGGATTATATTTTAACGGTAAAAACATACACGTAATCAGACAGCGAAAATCGTCCAATCGGGTCATTTCTTTGGGTAATACCGGAAGTAAACATAAGTTAGAAATATTGTAATGGTAGTAATCGGCGATTTTACTTAAATTTCTCTCCACATAGTGATTTTTTGTCCGAACCGTGAATATACTATGATAAATGGAAATCAGACCTAAAGAACGGTATAAAGGACTTGAATTAATTCGCAAATTTGACAAAGATATAGCCTTCGAAACGAGGTATATTATCTTGGTGTCTAACAAGCTTCCTTACCATGTTTTATATAGATAGTAGGATATCGAATTCTTTTGTATTTGCTTTTATAATATTTGCGGCTCAAGTGCCAGTGATTTTCTCTTATTCTCGTAAATAGAATATCTCAGAATAAAATAATCTGTCAATGGTATCCGGCAAAAATCAGTAATGTCAAAACGAGGTATAATTGTTCTTATGCCGAGGTTCCGATTTGAACAATTATAACGTGGATTGGAATTCCCTATATCATTACGTTGTCCCGCCTTAGTTTCATTAAGCGATGGGAAAGCCTATATTAGTAGGATTTTATAACGGATAGTTTGACAATAAAACACGTTTAAAAACATTTTTTACTGAAAAATTGTGATAATCCTTTAAAAAAAATTTTTTACAATATGCAACATTTTTAAGCCGAGATTAATGTTTCATTTCATACACCAGCCAACCCCGTTTTCGCTTCTTGAAAAAGGGGTTGTATGGGGTATAAAAGTTAATTATCGGACCATGTAATGTGAACTGAATAGCTATGATTGATTCTTTTTCTTGCATATGATTGACCTTTTATGCGTTGGCGTTGCCAATTACTAACGTTGTGCGTGTTTTTTTTTGTCACAGTGAAGTCAAGCAACTGTTGACGTTAGTGACTTCATTGTTGACGCGCGTGGCATTTATTTTCTCGATTGTGTAAGATTAGGCTTTCCATCACACATGTAAAACGCGGATAACATTATCCGGTTGGCAAGAAAAACTCATGTTTGTGTTGTTTAATGGCATAAAAAACACACACACTGATTCAGTGTTTCACGTCTCACAACACAGTTAATTTTGCATTGCTCTACATATGTAGCAGGACCCATCTGGACCACTGATAAACTTCCTGAGCTTCTTAAAAAAAATCTTTGTGAAACTTGAAGTATGTTGTTCGAATTATCCAGCAAAATACACTGGGTTGACCAATTTGCTTTTTTTTTAATATCATTAGTTTGAAGAGACCCTCTTGAATTTGTCAATTTCACTTACATTTTCAAGTGTATCACTACCCGGTATTAGATTCTCAGAACTGGGCTCAGAAACATTCGGTTATATCCAATCCTGTATGAAATCATGAACTTGTCCTATTCTTGTCACCTGCAACAAAAAAAGAGAAACTATTTGCACATTTTAAGAAATAAGCGAGAACCGAATAACATAGATCTTCTTTCTTGAGCGCCAGGAAGTTCCTACCGTGACTGGCAAGGGAAATAACTGTTTAGTGAGACCTTTCAACAATGCATGTCATTCATTCAAACTATGCATATTTTGAAATAAACACGTGTCAAAAGAAATATAAAAAGATCGGACCGGGAAAGTAGCATTCAAGGAGGACAGTCAACCACAAAACACAGAAACAAACACGCAAACAGACAAACAAGAAGGCAAAAGCAATAATACATGCAAACGACATCACAAACACAAAAAGGGTTGACAATAGGGCTACCGCCTTGGAACGGTCAGTGGCAAAGTAGGCCACTGGGGGTTTAAACCGGTTCTAGGGTGCACCAAACCTCACACTTACCCTACTGTCATCCCATTAAAACAGGACAGTGTAAATAAAGAAATCCCCGCCATGATCTAATCTCTAACCAACAAGGCAGCATCAATAGGCAATATAAGTAAAACACAAATATGCTCGTGTAAATATAATACAAAAAAACAATAGCATAGACAGCCACAATGAAGGTACTCAATGACTTTGCAAAGGCGCATGTCTACCTATCCTCTGTGCTCATGCTCTCCGGCAACATAGACCTGGACAACACAGTAAAATACTTGCTATTCATGACAACAGACACAAAACTTTAACATCAGGTTAAATTTTAACTGGGAAATGAATATAAATCTACGGAAAAACACATGCAAATTACAAACTTTGGAATTTTTTCCAGTATTCCAGTATCAGCCTTTGTGGTGTTATGAACATCTCAGCCGGGTGGAGAACTGATCGCAGGCCACACAACTTGAAATTGTTCTTTGTTTATATGTGTGTTTGTGGTTGACTGTCGTCCTTGAATGCTACTTTTCCTGTTCGATTTTTATATCTAATTGAACTTGAAAATAAGTAAGTGTTTCATGACTGCTTTTGCGTATTTAATTAAAATTCACTGCACGTGTGATCAAATGACAGAGATACATAGCCGAAATAAGAAAACAATTAACTGTAACACAAGTGTGTTTTACGGCAGAAGTCTGAATCGGTAAAATGTTTTATGTTATTAGGTTATATAACAAATCCGTCAGACCACTGGTATCAGCGGAACATTTCAATGAGACATAAATAAAATGAAACAAAAGATATATGTTCCTGTTCTATTGAACCAGATTCTGCCATTTTACCTCTAACCAGTGCGTTGCTAAGACATAAGATCAGCGTTAGCATCGCAGACAGGTCCATTTATTAGTGTGATAATAATATAAGTTTATATTTGCAACGAATATAAGATGGCAACAATGTGGGTCACACTTGTTATTTCGAGCAGCTCCAGAGAGAACCTTGCCACACTCTTATGTACTACAATGATATGGTTTGATATCGGACCTGAAGGGTTGCATTTGAAGCATGGGAACGTCCAGGTTAATTACGATGTCAACGACGAAAGGCCAAGGATATAGCGAATAACCCCAGTGGTGCCCGTAAGACTCGAACCCGTGATCAAAAGCAATTCTGACAAATTCGTATATCAAAAGGATACTTGATTTGGTTGTACTCTGATATGCAGAATTATTGCTTCGGTGCCCAACCTTTAGGCGGTATGCAATATTTAAATATCGTCAAACGTAAGTAAAACGTTTTTGAGTTGCTTCCCTTACATCGTTAGATTAGCATCCCTTTGTATTTTACCTGCATAAAGGTGTGAACATGCGAATAATTAGAAGGCGCGTCCGTGGCCTAGTGGTTACGGTCAGAACTTGTAACCGAGTACACAGGCGTCATCGTGAACATGGGTTCGAAACCTCAACGCGGCAAATAATTCATAGAGAGAAAATAAAAATATACTTTTTTTGTGTTGTTTGCTTTATGACTTAACAACACATTTAATAGTTAGATATAATAGGAACTTATTTGTAATTGTTGTATTTACACGTGCAATGCTTGTTGTTTCTGTTTGTGAAAATCTATGCCGTTCAATATTATTAATTCGAATATTACTAATATAAATGTAATGAGCGATAATTAAAACAGTTCTACCTAAGGATTCACTTTACAATTTGCCTTAGCCCCGTCCGTCGGATGGGGACGTAAACCGGGCGGTCCAGTGTATCGGTCTATCCTCCGAGCACGTTAAAGAACCATAGGAATCTATTCGATAATAAGAGTAGGGCAGGTTCCCGGATTCCTATGTATCCGTCCCCTCTCTCTGGGGCGGCTCTAAATAACCTATACTGTGTTGATGAGCCGTTAAACAACATTCAATTCAATTCAATTGACAATTAGCTACATAACATGCCATGGTAAGGTTCGCTTTTTGGTATTATTTTATTTCGTCGGTGTGTTCTTGGGCAAGACGCTTTCCCATGGCCTCGTCCGTCGGATGGGGACGGTAAACCGGCGGTCCCGTATATCGGAGTTTATCTTTTGAACAAGTAAACTAATCTGTTCATTAGTAAGAGTAGGACAGGTTTCCAGATTAATGTGTATCCTTCCACTCTCTCTGGTGCGGCTCTAAATAACATATACGGTGTTGATGAGCCATTATACAGCGTTTAATTAGTTATCCGATTGGATAATATTTTAACGGTAAAAACATACACGTAATCAGACAGCGAAAATCGTCCAATCGGGTCAATTATTTGGGTAATACCGGAAGTAAACATAAGTTACAAATATTGTTATGGTAGTAATCGGCGATTTTACTTTAATTTCTCTCCACAGAGTGATTTTTTGTACGAACCGTGATAAATGGAAATCAGACCTAAAGAACGGTATAAAGGACTTGAATTAATTCGCAAATTTGACAAAGATACAGCCTTCGAAACGGGGTATATTATCTTGGTGTCTAACAAGCTTCCTTACCATGTGTTATATAGATAGTAGGATATTGTATTCTTTTGTATTTGTTTTTATAATATTTGCGGCTCAAGTGCCAGTGATTTTCTCTTATTCTCGTAAATAGAATATCTCAGAATAAAAGAATCTGTCAATGGTATCCGGCAAAGATCAGTAATGTCAAAACGAGGTATAATTGTTCTTATGCCGAGGTTCCGATTTGAACAATTATAACGTGGATTGGAATTCCCTATATCATTACGTGGTCCCGCCTTAATTCCATAAAACGATGGGAAAGCCTATATAAGCAGGATTTTATTACGGATAGTTTGACAATAAAACACGTTTAAAAACATTTTTTACTGAAAAAATGTGATAATTCTTTAAAAAAAAAATGTTTACAATATGCAAACTTTTTAAGCCGAGATTAATGTTTCATTTCATACACCAGCCAACCCCGTTTTCGCTTCTTGAAAAAGGGGTTGGATGGGGTATAAAAGTTAATTCTCGGACCATGTAATGTGAACTGAATAGCTATGATTGATTCTTTTTCTTGCATATGATTGACCTTGTATGCGTTTGCGTTGACGTCGCCAATTACTAACGTTGTGCGTGTTTTTTTTGTCACAGTGACGTCATGCAACTGATGACGTTATTGACGTCATTGTTGATGCGCGTGGCATTTATTTTCCCGATTGTGTAAGATTAGGCTTTCCATCACACATGTAAAACGAGGATAACATTATCCGGTTGGCAAGAAAAACTCATGTTTGTGTTGTTTTTTAGCATAAATAACCACACACACTGATTCAGTGTTTCATGTCTCACAACACAGTTAATTTTGCATTTCTCTACATATGTAGCAGGACCCATCTGCACCATTGTAAAACTTCCTGAGCTTCTTAAAAAAAATCTTTGTGAAACTTGAAGTCTGTTGTTCGAATTATCCAGCAAAATACACTGGGGTGATCAATTTGCTTTTTTTAATATCATTAGTTTAAAGAGACCCTCTTGAATTTGTCAATTTCACTTACATTTTCAAGTGTATCACTACCCGGTATTAGATTCTCAGAACTGGGCTCAGAACCATTCAGTTATATCCAATGCAGAACCATTCAGTTATATCCAATCCTGTATGAAATCATGAACTTGTCTCATTCTTGTCACCTGAAACAAAAAAAAAACTATTTGCACATTTTAAGAAATAAGCGAGAACCGAATAACAAAGATCTTCTTTCTTGAGCGCCAGGAAGTTCCTACCGTGACTGGCAAGGGAAATAACTGTTTAGTGAGACCTTTCAACAATGCATGTCATTCATTCAAACTATGCATATTTTGAAATAAACACGTGTCAAAAGAAATATAAAAAGATCGGACCGGGAAAGTAGCATTCAAGGAGGACAGTCAACCACAAAACACAGAAACAAACACGCAAACAGACAAACAAGAAGGCAAAAGCAATAATACATGCAAACGACATCACAACAACAAAAAGGGTTGACAATAGGGCTACCGCATTGGAACGGTCAGTGGCAAAGTAGGCCACTGGGGGTTTAAACCGGTTCTAGGGTGCACCAAACCTCACACTTACCCTACTGTCATCCCATTAAAACAGGACAGTGTAAATAAAGAAATCTCCGCCATGATCTAATCTCTAACCAACAAGGCAGCATCAATAGGCAATATAAGTAAAACACAAATATGCTCGTGTAAATATAATAAAAAAAACATAGCATAGAAAGCCACAATGAAGGTACTCAATGACTTTGCAAAGGCGCATGTCTACCTATCCTCTGTGCTCATGCTCTCCGGCAACATAGACCTGGACAACACAGTAACATACTTGCTATTCATGACAACAGACACAAAACTTTAACATCAGGTTAAATTTTAACTGGGAAATGAATATAAATCTACGGAAAAACACATGCAAATTACAAACTTTGGAATTTTTTCCAGTATTCCAGTATCAGCCTTTGTGGTGTTATGAACATCTCAGCCGGGTGGAGAACTGATCGTAGGCCACACAACTTGAAATTGTTCTTTGTTTATATGTGTGTTTGTGGTTGACTGTCGTCCTTGAATGCTTCTTTTCCTGTTCGATTTTTATATCTAATTGAACTTGAAAATAAGTAAGTGTTTCATGACTGCTTTTGAGTATTTAATTAAAATTCACTGCACGTGTGATCAAATGACAGAGATACATAGCCGAAATAAGAAAACAATTAACTGTAACACAAGTGTGTTTTACGGCAGAAGTCTGAATCGGTAAAATGTTTTATGTTATTAGGTTATATAACAAATCCGTAAGACCACTGGTATCAGCGGAACATTTCAATGAGACATAAATAAAATGAAACAAAAGATATATGTTCCTGTTCTATGGAACCAGATTCTGCCATTTTACCTCTAACCAGTGCGTTGCTAAGACATAAGATCAGCGTTAGCATCGCAGACAGGTCCATTTATTAGTGTGATAATACTATAAGTTTATATTTGCAACGAATATAAGATGGCAACAATGTGGGTCACACTTGTTATTTCGAGAAGCTCCAGAGAGAACCTTGCCACACTCTTATGTACTACAGTGATATGGTTTGATGTCGGAACTGAAGGGTTGCATTTGAAGCATGGGAACGTCCAGGTTAATTACGTTGTCAACGACGAAAGGCCAAGGATATAGCGAATAACCCCAGTGGTGCCCTTAAGACTCGAACCCGTGATCTCCGGGTTCTGCGTCAAAAGCAATTCTGACAAATTCGTATATCAAAAGGATACTTGATTTGGTTGTACTCTGATATGCAGATTTATTGCTTCGGTGCCCAACCTTTAGGCGGTATGCAATATTTAAATATCGTCAAACGTAAGTAAAACGTTTTTGAGTTGCTTCCCTTACATCGTTAGAGTAGCATCCCTTTGTATTTTACCTGCATAAAGGTGTGAACATGCGAATAATTAGAAGGCGTGTCCGTGGCCTAGTGGTTACGGTCAGAACTTGTAACCGAGTACACAGGCGTCATCGTGAACATGGGTTCGAAACCTCAACGCGGCAAATAATTCATAGAGAGAAAATAAAAATATACTTTTTTTGTGTTGTTTGCTTTATGACTTAACAACACATTTAATAGTTAGATATAATAGGAACTTATTTGTAATTGTTGTATTTACACGTGCAATGCTTGTTGTTTCTGTTTGTGAAAATCTATGCCGTTCAATATTATTAATTCGAATATTACTAATATAAATGTAATGAGCGATAATTAAAACAGTTCTACCTAAGGATTCACTTTACAATTTGCCTTAGCCCCGTCCGTCGGATGGGGACGTAAACCGGGCGGTCCCGTGTATCGGCCTATCCTCCGAGCACGTTAAAGAACCATAGGAATCTATTCGATAATAAGAGTAGGGCAGGTTCCCGGATTCCTATGTATCCGTCCCCTCTCTCTGGGGCGGCTCTAAATAACCTATACTGTGTTGATGAGCGTTTAAACAACACACAATTCAATTTAATTTACAATTAGCTACATAACATGCCATGGTAAGGTTCGCTTTTTGGTATTATTTTATTTCGTCGGTGTGTTCTTGGGCAAGACGCTTTCCCATGGCCTCGTCCGTCGGATGGGGACGGTAAACCGGCGGTCCCGTATATCGGAGTTTATCTTCTGAACAAGTAAACTAATCTGTTCATTAGTAAGAGTAGGACAGGTTTCCAGATTAATGTGTATCCTTCCACTCTCTCTGGTGCGGCTCTAAATAACATATACGGTGTTGATGAGCCATTACACAGCATTTAATTAGTTATCCGATTAGATAATATTTTAACGGTAAAAACATACACGTAATCAGAGAGCGAAAATAGTCCAATCGGGTCAATTATTTGGGTAATACCGGAAGTAAACATAAGTTACAAATATTGTTATGGTAGTAATCGGCGATTTTACTTAAATTTCTCTCCACAGAGTGATTTTTTGTACGAACCGTGAATATACTATGATAAATGGAAATCAGACCTAAAGAACGGTATAAAGGACTTGAATTAATTCGCAAATTTGACAAAGATACAGCCTTCGAAACGGGGTATATTATCTTGGTGTCTAACAAGCTTCCTTACCATGTGTTATATAGATAGTAGGATATCGTATTCTTTTGTATTTGTTTTTATAATAGTTGCGGCTCAAGTGCCAGTGATTTTCTCTTATTCTTGTAAATAGAATATCTCAGAATAAAAGAATCTGTCAATGGTATCCGGCAAAGATCAGTAATGTCAAAACGAGGTATAATTGTTCTTATGCCGAGGTTCCGATTTGAACAATTATAACGTGGATTGGAATTCCCTATATCATTACGTGGTCCCGCCTTAATTCCATAAAGCGATGGGAAAGCCTATATAAGCAGGATTTTATTACGGATAGTTTGACAATAAAACACGTTTAAAAACATTTTTTACTGAAAAAATGTGATAATTCTTTAAAAAAAAATTGTTTACAATATGCAAACTTTTTAAGCCGAGATTAATGTTTCATTTCATACACCAGCCAACCCCGTTTTCGCTTCTTGAAAAAGGGGTTGGATGGGGTATAAAAGTTAATTCTCGGACCATGTAATGTGAACTGAATAGCTATGATTGATTCTTTTTCTTGCATATGATTGACCTTGTATGCGTTTGCGTTGACGTCGCCAATTACTAACGTTGTGCGTGTTTTTTTGTGTCACAGTGACGTCATGCAACTGATGACGTTATTGACGTCATTGTTGATGCGCGTGGCATTTATTTTCCCGATTGTGTAAGATTAGGCTTTCCATCACACATGTGAAACGAGGATAACATTATCCGGTTGGCAAGAAAAACTCATGTTTGTGTTGTTTTTTAGCATAAATAACCACACACACTGATTCAGTGTTTCATGTCTCACAACACAGTTAATTTTGCATTTCTCTACATATGTAGCAGGACCCATCTGCACCATTGTAAAACTTCATGAGCTTCTTAAAAAAAATCTTTGTGAAACTTGAAGTCTGTTGTTCGAATTATCCAGCAAAATACACTGGGGTGACCAATTTGCTTTTTTTAATATCATTAGTTTGAAGAGACCCTCTTGAATTTGTCAATTTCACTTACATTTTCAAGTGTATCACTACCCGGTATTAGATTCTCAGAACTGGGCTCAGAACCATTCAGTTATATCCAATCCTGTATGACATCATGAACTTGTCCCATTCTTGTCACCTGAAACAAAAAAAAACTATTTGCAGATTTTAAGAAATAAGCGAGAACCGAATAACATAGATCTTCTTTCTTGAGCGCCAGGAAGTTCCTACCGTGACTGGCAAGGGAAATAACTGTTTAGTGAGTCCTTTCAACAATGCATGTCATTCATTCAAACTATGCATATTTTGAAATGTCAACGGCGCATGTCTACCTATCCTCTGTGCTCATGCTCTCCGGCAACATAGACCTGGACAACACAGTAAAATACTTGCTATTCATGACAACAGAAGTAGTACAGATACGGACGGATTAACAGTAAGCAGTTACAAAGATGTCTTCAGTTACCCAGTAGCAAACGCCAACGGCGATGATATACTAGCTTACAAACCATCACAACTTTATAAACTTTCTGATAACCATCTCTTAGGAACATAACTTTACCAGTACCCCCAGTATCTATACTACTCACTACTCATCAATGTTGTTTATTATTTCCCTCACCCAATTCAACTAATAACATTTACAAATCGTTAAGCAAAGTCAGTCGGAACCGGACAGTAGTCTTCATCATCGCTGTGCATATCATATTCGGTCATTGCGCTCATGAACAATCTCAATCAAACCGAGACTGCAATATTTCGTATGTCTCGTTTTCGGCCACTTCCAAAGGTCCATTATCATACTCTCTATAGTATATGTTACTTTTCTACATTTTGTTATCTTATATTTCAATTCAAGAAGCTATTCTCTCTTTCTACCCAGCTCACGTTTATAATTATCCATTTCAACCAGCAATAGTCTTCGCTTAGTAACTTTTCTTTTTTGATGTCCATAAAATCATCACGAACTATCTCATATTCTACTTGGAGTTGCTTTCCTCTGATCAATTCTTTTTTATATTTATTTCTTAAATTGTTACGTTTTCTGCAAACCTTTTCTAATCTTTCTTGTTCCATATATAATAATACTATATACAATTATTTTTAAAACCTTATTTAATGTCTTGAGTATCCTTGAATGCTACCCAACTATTACAATTAGCATATATCATGCTCTATCATTGAATTTACTTATACGCCAATGTATCTTGTCCATTATCTAGTATGTATCTTTTACCATCATAAGCTGACAAACTCGTTTTCTTGATTTCGTAGCTGTTCAGCTTGTGTTTGTTAGATTTGATAACTTTCATATTGTGATGAGCTTCCGTTGCTGTGAGTAAAATGTTTTTGTACTAGCCTCATTATCTAGCATGTACGAATATAGTTTACTTCGTAGTCCAACATATTCAACAATAGGTATGCACGTTTCATCTTTCATCTTGCCAATAACTTTTTTATTATCATTAAAATGAAACTTACTATTTGGATCATAATCGCAATTATCAAAAAGTTCTTTATCCTTGTAAAAGTCTGCATACGCATCTTTTGTTTTTATTTCATAACACAAGGAATCGGTATCAGTAAATAATAATTTAGCTTTTCTATCATATTTATTTTTTAATGTTGTTGTATTGGAAATCATACATCAAACAGTTTGACAAGTCTAAAATACACATGCCAACATAACAAGGGCGATTTAAAGCTAATCGTTTTTTTATTCTGTTTATGGCAAATACATTTTCATTAAACATTTTACAAGAAATAAATGAAGGTCTTGCTGCATATTTTAAAAGGACATCCTCGTCGTGAGTTAATTTAACATTAATTCTTTTTCTCAAATTTTCCATAGTTTTACCAAAAACTGAATTGTTCATCAGTTTGAAGAAATCCTTTTCAAAAGCATTTTTACCAGCTGTTCTCTTGGCAGTATTAAAGACTATGTATATCTTCAACCACTCTGATTCGTCAAACTGTAGTATTCGGTGTATTTTTGTTACCTTCAATCCAAGCTTTTGATACAATTCTAAGTTTTTAAAATGTACGACATACTTTTCTTTATTTTTCAACGTCGTAACAATTTTATTAACATTGTAATGTCCCAATTTAAACTTTTGTTTTAATTTTTTACAATAGTCTGACAACCACTCATTTTTAGCTCGACTATTCGAAGAATAAGAGAGCTTATGTAATCACCCCGGCGTCGGCGTCGGCGTCGGCGTCGGCGTCCCACATCAAGGTTTGCGTGTAAGCTGTGTTTACAAGTCTATATCTCTTACATTTCTTATCCTACCACAACCAAATTTGTTCATGGGCTTCCTTGTAGCATTATCTTAAGGGCTGCATAAGCAATTTTGGTTCCTGTAACCCATGGGCTCCCATGGAACCCAAATTATGATAGCCCATAGAATGTGCCCCATTTCACATCAAATTTTGCGTGTAAGCTGAATTTACAAGTCTATATCTCTTACAATTCTTACCCTAGCACAACCAAATTTGGCCATTAGCTTCCTTATAGCATTATCGTAAGGGCTTCTTGAGTAATTTTGGTTCCTGTAACCCCTGGGCTCCCATGGAACCCAAATTCTGATAGCCCTTAAAATATGTCTGTTTCACATCAAATTTTGCATGTAAGCTGTGTTTACAGGTCTATATCTCTTACATTTTTTGTCCTAGCTGAACTAAATTTTGGAATTGGTTTCTTTATAGTATGTTGTAAAGGGTTGGATAAGTAATTGTGTCTTCTGCAAATTCTGGGCTCCCATGGAACCCAAATTGTGATGGCCCATAAAATGTGCAATAAAGGCATGTATATATCTATAATTTTGGTTTGGGATTTGTTATAGCATTATGCATCTTATTACTTCGCCCATATTGGGGCATGGGCTCCCCCCTCTCACCCCCCCCCCCCCCCCCCCACCCCCGCCCCAACTTCCCTCCACACCTTTTTTTTAATTTTTTTTTACATATTTCTATGTTGTTTTAGTCAGTTCTTACACATATATGTTGTAACCCTCCCCGCCCCCACCACGACACCCCCCGCCTCTCACCCCATCACCCACCCCGCCCGAGACTTGAAACCTTTTTTTTTTTTTTTTTTTACATATTTCTGTGTTGCTTTTGTCAATTCTTACACACATATGTTCCCCCCCCCTCCCCCTCCCCCCCCATCCCACTTGAAATTATTATAATCCCTCTCCCCCCTCCTCACCCCATCCGCCCCCCACCCCGCCACACACTTGGAACTTTTTTTTTTTTTTTTTTTTACATATTTGTGTGTTGTTTTAGTCAATTCTTACACACATAAGTTCCCCCCCACCCTCCCCCTCCCCCCCATCCCACTTGAAATTATTATAATTTTTTTTTTACTTATTTCTGTGTTGCTTTTGTCAATTCTTACACATATATGTTGCAACCTCCCTCCCTCCCCCTCTCACCCCATCACGCCCCCCCCCGACCAACCCCTCACTACCCCGCCCCATACTTGGAACTATCACCCCCCCCCACCCCGCCACAAACTTGGAACTTTTTTTTTTTTTTTTTTTACATATTTGTGTGTTGTTTTAGTCAATTCTTACACACATAAGTTCCCCACCCCCCTCTCCCCCCCATCCCACTTGAAATTATTATATTTTTTTTTTTACTTATTTCTGTGTTGCTTTTGTCAATTCTTACACATATATGTTGCAACCTCCCTCCCTCCCCCTCTCACCCCATCACGCCCCCCCCCCCCCCTCACTACCCCGCCCCATACTTGGAACTTTTTTTTTTCTTTTTTTTTTCATATTTATTTGTTGTTTTAGTCAATTCTTACACACATATGTTGCCCCCTCTGCCCCCCTGCCCTCCCCCACAACCCACTCCCGCTCCCCCCCCCCCCACCCAACACCCACTTGAAAATCTAATTTTTTTAAATTTTTTGTTTACATATGTCTGTGTTGTTTTAGTCAATTCTTACACATATATGTTGCAACCTCCCTCCCTCCCCCCACCCCTCTCAGCCCATCACCCCCCCCCCCCTCCCCCCCCGCCCCATACTTGGAACTTTTTTTTTCTTTTTTTTTCATATTTGTTTGTTGTTTTAGTCAATTCTTACACACATATGTTGCCCCCTCCGCCCCCCGCCCCTGCCCAACCCACTCCCGCTCCCCCCCACCCAACCCCCACTTTAAAATCTATTTTTTTTACATATGTCTGTGTTGTTTTAGTCCATTCTTACACATATATGTTGCAACTATCCCCGTTCCCCCCCCATCTCCGCCTCTCACCCCATCCCCCCCATCCCCCCCGCCCCGCCCCCCCCCCCCCACACTTGAAACTTTTTTCTTTTTTTTACATATTTCTTTGTAGTTTTAGTCAATTCTTACACATATATGTTGCCCTGCCCCCAACCCACTCCCGCCTCTCCCCCCGCTCTCCCCAACCACCACTTGAAACTTTTTTTTTTACATATTTCTGTGTTGCTTTTGTCAATTCTTACACATATATGTTGCCCCCTCACCCCCCACCCCACCTAACCCTGCCTCTCTCCCCCCCCACCACACACAATTATTTTTTTTTTACATATTTCTTTGTTGTTTTAGTCAATTCTTACACATGTTGCCCTCCCCACCACACGCCTCTACCCCATCCCCACTCAAACTCAATTTTTCTTTTTTCTTCATATTTTTCTGTTGTTTTGGTGAATAATTACATAGCTCCTTAAACATATATGTTGCCCTCACCACCCCCACTCCCCCCACCATCCACCCCCGCCTCTCTCCCACCCCCACCCCCCACCCCACTCAAAACTCGATTTTTTTGTTTTTTTTACATCTTTCTGTGTAGTTTTGGTCAATTCTTACACATAGTTATGTTGTGCTCCCAACCCCACCCCACATTGTTGTAGCTGATGGTATATACTAGCTATAAATTTATTATTCTCCGAAAAATCGAATAGTCGAGCTGCGCTGTTCTCCGACAGCTCTTGTTTATATTTAAACTTTCTGAGGCAAGAGGATAATCATTATGTGAGTCATGCAGATTTTTGGGATACTCGATATCACACTCAACAATGTAATTTGATTTTCCTTTTTCGAACTTATCAAGACAACGGTTGATACATGGCCCACCCATACAAGTTATTAGCATCAAGATATATAATGTACTTGCTTTCCTTTTTCTTGTCGTAGTTTTTCATATATTTATTGTTAGCCTGTGAATATCTGTTTGCGTTATAACTTGTGCCACCTCTTAATCGCTTTTTCCACAAACAAATATTGATCAATATCAGTTATTAAATCAAGTTGGATACCAGTCATCTTAAGGCATGCATCCCAGGCTAAACCAGGACTACTGAAGTAATGGCTAGGATCTAATTTGTAATACTCAATACACATTTTTCTAAAGTTTTCAAAAACGCCTGCAAGCAGCAGCACATCAGTCTTAAGATACACATCATGATATTCTCCCATATTTTTAATCTTGAATGTTTTCAATATATTTTTCGCGTATTCATAATCTGCATCTGAAATGTGTTCATCATTTAATTGAGAATAAAAGCTATCTTTGCCAGGTAATTTAGTTTCTTTAAAACGTTCAAAACTGTTCATATAATCATAAGGATTCACACCTTTTCTTTTTATTAATTCTAGCTTGTCATCAAAGTATTCTTGCGAGGTGTATTGAAACGATGTGATGTTTTTTACTTAATTTTCTAATGATTAAGACATGAACTGAAAACTGTCAATAAACACTAAATTTTTTCCTAACATGAAAGCCATATATTTTTCCATGTTATTCGGTATGACATTTATTGTTTGTTTAAACTTTCCGATGTGTTGCATTATGAAGTGAGAATCATATCCTCTCAAGTTAAGAAACACAACAGGTATTTTTTTAGTCAGCCTGAAATTAATATTACATATATCGTGAGCGCTTCCCCTATACTTTCCAGTTATATGACAATAATCTCTAACTTTTCATATGCTACTGTACGACCTGGGTCATCTTTTTTAAGAGTTATTGAAAAAACATTACCACAAATATGACATGATTTAGATTTTTCTAATTCTTTTTCTTCTGATGGTGACATTACCAAATCTGTTTTAAAATGTTTGTTCGTAGTTTTTTTGCACCACTTTTCTTCTTCTATCATTTTTCTAAAGACTTATAAACAGCATTTGGTCCTCTGTATGTTACAACTGGTTTTGAATATTGATCATCATAACAACAAACAACCTTGTATCCATAGCCACAATCAGTATGTTGCTGATATGCTTCCGTATATGATTTTTTAGGATTATTTGGTGCTGAAGAAATACTTTCAGTTATCGCCTCAAAATCAGCATATATAACAAACGGAACCATTAGTTGCGTGTCATAGTTTTTAAACTTAACTTTTTCATTCTTATTTGCCATTTCTACTGCTTGCTTACCATTGCGTGAAAGACAAATAGGTTTGTGTTTTTCCAGAACTCTTTCTAATGTAAAGCACTGCAGGCATGTTTTACAAAACCATTTTTTTCTTTGTGCTTTGTTTGGTTAAACATTAATCTGTTAAAATATTTTATCCACACATAATGATTTTTTTCTTCTTCAGTGATTAAAAGCATATCACAAGTTTCTTTAGCTTTATTTTTTATATGTACAAAGGATATACTTGCTTAGTTTCATATCCAAATATATTAAAGCAAATGTTATTTTGTTTTTATATTTTTGGTATTTGTTTTATTGTAACAGGAAATGTTATTCCTTTGTAATTTATATCTCCAATATGTTTTTTATACTTTGATATATTTTGGGGATCTTTTTTAACAGGATACTTATAAGCCAAATGACACCATCTGAAACACTCTTTTGTCTTTTTCATTTTTTATATTTATTAAGCCTTTTCTAGCATTTGCAAGTTCTTTCGGCAATACTAAATACGACCTACCTCGTAAAGGCTTATACTTTATTCGATTTATGTAGTGTGCATCTAGTGTCTCAATTTGCCAACCACTTCCCATCTGAATCCAAGTTCCAACTCTATTTACAATTTCCTCACGTGCTTTATCCAACGTCTCGACTATTTCATTTTCGAATAATAATGTTGCCGCTCTTGAATTAAAGTAAGCTGTTTTATACGTAGTTGTAGCATCTGTGTTTTTATTTCCCATCGATGCTTTTTTTAAAAGTGTGCTTTATATCAACACTTAATTTAAAGCCACCAGTTTTTCCTTAGTTTCGTTTTAAGAAATTTTATAACGCTTGGTTGTGTTTTCTGCAGTTGAGTGAGCGGGTCATTACTGATAACATTTACTTTAAAAACCTTGCTATACTGTCTTGGGGATGTTTCAATTTCTCGGATACGTTACATTATTATTTTTTTAAGCTTCAACTAGCATAAATTATAATATCAATTCCACGTTTTAATAGGGTGTCATAATAAACAATAAAATAATATTTATGTATAATTCCACGAGTCGCAGATGAGATTGTTTTCTCACAATAAGTTTGTAATCTCTTTATGTCACTGTTTCTAATTTTCCATGGTTAGTTTAAATCACGTGCTTTGGATATTATCTTTTCAACTTACTCATTATAGTGTGTATAAAACATCAACTCCATATCAAGTTTATTCATATTTTCAAAATCAACCATTTGAGCATATATCATTTGATCTTCCTTAAAGTTTTTGATTTCCTTTTCTACTTGTTCCATTATAATATTACATAAGATAATATTTCTTCAAGCCTATATTTAAATATATAATTCTATAATAGTATATTGAATTGCAAATATTGTAATTATTTTTTAGATATTATTGATTCTCCTGGAATGTGTTCAGATTGTATCTTATTTTGCATAACTAATAAAAAGAAGCACTGCCAATATTGTGCTGGAACCAAGCTTTGTTACAAGTGTACTTACGCATGTGTGAATTGTAACGATACTTGTGAAGTTTTCGATAATGAACGTATCTGTTTTAATTGTGGCACTCACAATGGTTATAATCTCATTACAGGTTACAATAACAACCGAAAGAAAACTATTTACCACAGAAAGTACAATTTGGATAAATACTTGGTAGCATATGATTTGTATTCTACAAATAGACAAAGATTTGAAGATTTGTTTTACAAAATTACAAAGGTTTTAGATAAAATAGAGGGTCGAAAAAGATCAATCAAATTTGATTTTTCAGAAAATATTTAAAATATTAAAAATAAAAAAAGACACAAAACCGATTAAAACAAAATCTACTAGAGAAAAGTACGATAGGATATGGAAACAAGTTGAAAAAGAATTACGACTGGATACCATGACCGTTTAACTTAAAAAAATTCATATACATTTCCAGAGGTTCTGTGAAATTATAATTTTTTTTGAATTTCTAATATTTTTTTTAAAGGTAATTCTGATTACCTCTCCATCATTGCTAGTCCTATGGTTGTTTGGACATATGAAAGAAGTTGTTTAAAACTTTTATGATGTGTTTTCAACAAAGTATTTTTTCTGCTATTCTTGTTTTGCTCGCTAAAACAGCAACTACTGGAGGAACTGCGCCAACTACAGCCACGAAAACAGGAATTGCTGGAACTAATGCTAGAACAGCACCACAACCAATTATTCCACCGGTAATCTGTAATGTTGTGTTTATAATACCGCACAATTTATAACTGCGTCTGTATGCATCCAAGTCGCGTCAAGTGATCAACTAATTCTTCTTTGGTTTTCATGTATAATTATAGTTAGATAATTATTTACTCAAGATATTTAGAAAATAGTTGCTCATGTTCTTTGGGTGTTATTTTACCTATTTTACCTATTTTTAATAATTCATCGATTATGCTAATACCTTTATTTATTAGCTGCGGACTATTATTTCCTGATTCGATACTTCCGCATACTAACTCCAGATCATTAACCAAATCATCAGGACTATTGTAATATTCAACATCAACACAACCTCCTAAATTCTTTTTGAACTTTGAAGAACCTTTATGAATTGGTAAGCCTGTTAATTTCTTAAAAGCTTTTTTAAACAGCTTTGAATACGTTTTTTTTTATTATTGTAACTCTTTGTTATCAAGTCCACAAAATCATCATCTACTTTTAGATCTAGCACGACTGCTTCACCTTGTTTGGCAATAAATTTGTGTTGACCAACAAGTTTAGGTAAATCAATTTATAACATACCATAGTGGCCATCTTTGTCGACTTTGTAGAATTTTTATTTTGTTGTAATCCCTTGTCTGAAAAGACTTCACTATGCAGAAGCATTGCATCAATTCTTTCTCTATAATGTTTTAAAGCTTTTGACTCGTTTTCCAAAGTTTTTTTAACTTCTTTGTATTGATCTCTCGTGGTTGATTCCTTTTCACTTTTAAGTTGTTTAGTGACTGTAGCCCTATCGCGACCATTTTATTTGATAATCCCACTAACCTGTTCGAGTATGCCTCAAAGTTTTGAGTTATCTCCAGCCACACTCGACGGTAAGGGTAAGTTATGTTATATCACTTCTTTATTGATTCCAGCATCTAGATCACCAGTAGTTGGTTTACGAGTTTCTTCGGTAAATAACTGGGGTATTCCATGATACATTTGTTTTTCTTGTACTTCCTCGCCTATTGCTGCTGGAAGAGCGGCTAATTGCTGACTTATTTTCGGAAGAGAAGCTAACTAATCGGTTAGCTGTTCTGACTGACTTTTTATTTCGCTAGTTAAGGTTTAAATATTTCTTTGTACAAATCACGACTAGCTCCTTTTTCTAGTCTTTTTTGGTAACGTTATTTTCGTATACTTTAACAAGATTACTCGATGATTTCATTTTATCTGCTAATTCTTTCCACTTTAAAAAAGACATGTATGATATAAGGTTAGATAAAATAAAATAAGTTAAGTTGTATTGATTGCAAAACAAGTATATTTATTTTTTTAGTTGTTTTCTTGGTTGCTTTCTTGGCTGGGATTTTAACTGGTGCCTTGGCTAATTTGACTAATTTGGCAAAATTTGATAAGGCTAGTGCTTGTTGTTTTTCCGCGCGTACTATTTTGGCCCTAAGCTTTGTCTTTTCAACTTCTGTTCTTATTTTGTTGGCTAGTTTCTTTCTCAAACCAATTAATTCTCCGTGTGTTGCAATGAGATAAATTTGGATGGCTTGCTTGTTTGTTCCTTTTATGCTTCCAGTCTTTTTTGTAGTAGGCGTAAAAGACACAAAAGGTTTAAATGATTTTGCTGTCTCTTTTGGTTTTTGTACATCCTTGACTACTTTAACCAAACCATAATATGTGCTTGATTAACCTTGAAACATTCCGTTTCTGTTCGAGTTTTTTTTCCTGACGGGATTTGATTTATTCCACAATACACTTTAGACATATATAATAAAGTTGGATAATATTATCCAACTATTATTATAATGGAAATTCCAAACTATGATATGAAGACAGACAACGGTAATTTCAAGCAGATACGGAACTTTCTGCGAGACTGTTGTTTTAGAATGCTTATATGCGGTAATTTAGGTTCTGGCAAGACAAACACATTAGTTCCCATTTACTTGTTTGCTAAAAACTTGGAACAGTCCAAGTATCAGGTCTTATCACAAAAACTTGAAAAAATAGCAAAAAAGAATAAAATTCCAGTTGAACAAGGATAAAGATATCTGACAGGGAAAGCAGCATTCAAGGACGACAGTCAACCGCAAAACACAAAAACAAACACGCAAACAGACAAACGAAAAAGCAAAAGTAATAAAAAATGCAAACGACATCACAAACACAAAAGGGTTGACAATAGGGCTTCCGCCTTGGAACGGTCAGTGGCAAAGTAGGCCACTGGGGGTTTAAACCGGTTCTATGGTGCACCAAACCTCACACTTATCCTCTACGAATCAGTAGTGTTTTTTTTTTACTGGTCCTTTGGGACCAACCAGCCCAATATGGATGGCTTTGAAGTAGAATACCGCTTAAGCCGGTGCTAGGGGGCGTGAGTAGTGTTGTTTCTTCCATTACTTCTCATGAACAGACTCAATAAAACCGAGACTGCTGCTTTATTTTCTTAATTGTGTTAGTTGCTCTCAAAGGATCACCTTTATCAGTACTTATTACCCTACTGTCATCCCATTAAAACAGGACAGTGTAAATAAAGAAATCCCCGCCATGATCTAATCTCTAACCAACAAGGCAGCATCAATAGGCAATATAAGTAAAACACAAATATGCTCGTGTAAATATAATACAAAAAAAACAATAGCCTAGAAAGCCACAATGAAGGTACTCATTGACTTGGCAGAAGCCAGAGCAGTAAGAGAATACACCATTAAGGGCACGACAGGAAAGATCATGGACAAACATCAAACGCCACCGTCCCAATGGGATTTAAGTAGGCGTCATCATAGGGTCCATATGAAGACATATTAGAATGTTCAAATGATAAAGTTATCCCTGTGGATACTTTAGATTCAGATAATCAGAAGATAGTCATTTTTGATGATTATGCAATCAAAACGATTTTATTAATTATTCCATCCAGAGAAGACACAAAAATTGTTGTGTAATTTATTTATCTCAATCTTATAACAAAACTCCCAAAGACATTCGGTTGAATTGCTCTCATTACATCTTCTTTGCGACTCCAGTTAATCGTGAGCTGGGTATGCTTTCCAAAGAACAAGGTGTTAGCAAAGATCAGTATAAAAAAGCAACTGGTAAACAGTACGGTTTTCTGTATCTTGATCACCCTAGAAAGTTGGTCATAGAAACTTCATCTGTGAAATTTAATCTAATCATATTATATATATATATAATGGGACTTTTTAACGATCTTGGCGAGGAAGTTACTACTGGCAGTGTCAATATTACACATTTTGGTATTGTGTTGTCTGAGTATGTAAAACAAAAACATCTGGTTAATTATCTTCACAAGGGTAAAAACCAGGAAAATGTTTTAAAAAGTG
Organism: Cyrtodaria siliqua; assembly: GCA_037043455.1. NCBI lineage: Eukaryota > Metazoa > Mollusca > Bivalvia > Adapedonta > Hiatellidae > Cyrtodaria > Cyrtodaria siliqua. Next base: position 217,605 of record JAWPHD010000278.1, on the reverse strand, counting down.
ATCTTAACATGGATAATAATAAAATTACCAATGTTGGCAATCCAGAAAAATCAGATGATGCAATTTACTTTGAAAAGAAAAACAAAGATCATACGTGATTTTAATATTGATAAAATTCCAGACATGATGAAAAATTTAACAACAGGTGTTGATGATAAACTAAGTCAAATACAAACAAAGTTACAAGCAAACCGTGAGAAAATGATTGAAATTCAAAAGGGTTTAAAAGATAGAATAAAACTTTCTTTTAGGTGATGCTTTAAAAGAGCTAGAAAAGAAAGAAGATGGACTGGAAGAGAGTGATCTCTATAAAAAAAAGTTAAGCAAAAAAATACGAACTGGTGTTGAAAGTATTAATGATCGAAACAAATGGTTGATAACAACGAACTAGAAACTGCTATTGTTGATGCTTTAATACAAATGAGAACTACTTTTGCTACTGAAATAACTCATATTAAAATATCAAATGAACAGACAAACACTAACGATGACGATATCAGCAAAGAGTTTGAAGACATCAAAAAGAAAATGGTTGGCAGCAAGACGTTGGAGACTGCTCTGGGTAAACTGGTTGACACCGATAAACTTGAGACTGCTATTGATGGTGTCTCAAAGCAATTGAAAGCTGCCCAGGATGAAAGAAGCAAAGCTTATGATGGCGAAATAGCTTCTCTTAAAGAGCATAGTCAAATTTTTTGAATATACAATAGATGATGGCATAAGCATTATACACGATGCCTTTGTCACAGGGTAAGATCGACTTTTGTATCGTATCCAACTAAAAAACCACTTGAAAGAACCCGTCAAAACTCTTTTTTTAATGCCTTTACTTTTGTAGCCAATCCACTTATAAAAAGTGAAGAATATTATAAAATACAATTGGAAGATTAACTACATTTAACATTCTTGCAGAAGGTCGTTATATATTTCAAACGGATTTTATTTATAAAGAAGCAGATATAGAAAGTTGCATTATTTTTCTTTATTGAAAAACGGTACTAAAAAGTTTTATCCGATAATAGAAAATGACAAACGAATATTAAAAGAACCGTTTGAAGTATATGTCAAGCCATGTTATAGTATTTATTTCAGACCAAACATAAAAGGTAACAGTACTCAAGTTTTTGATTTAAAAAAATCAAGTTTTAAAATGTTTTATTTAGGTGATTAATTTTATCTGTTCGTATTATATGGAACAAAAATTGTATTGTCATCAGAGAAAGCTTCAATAATTAATAGCTCAAATACACCGAGTAATTTTACAACTGTATTTGACAGACCATTAATATTAGGCAAGAACAAACATTATGACATTGGACTTGATAAGATTAATTCTATGACTTACTCGTGGTACAATATTAGTGAAGATTTTAATAACAAAGTTATATGGTATCACAATGAAACAGATTGGAAAACTATTAGTTTTGCAAATGGAAATTACAGTTATGCTGATATTGATAATTACATAAAAGAAATATTGGCTGTAAACTGTGACTCACATGTCCCAATTAAAATTGAATTTGATTTATAAAGTTTCAAATGTTTAGTTACCATTCAGGTTTACCACCACCAATTACATGTAAACCTCCGAGGTGTAGTCGAATGTAGTTCCTATAATAAAAAGTAATCCCTCCTTTTTCGATGGAAATGGGCATTATAAGTAGGGGAAAACTGCCCATTTCTATTCGATTTTGTGGTTATATGTATAAGAAGTGTATTAATAGGTTTTACTGGATCACTGATGAACATTTTCGAAATTTCGACTCTATGCTTACACTTTGTGAGCAATGAAAACAGTCGACCAATAAAAACAGCTGTACCCATGACCTGTTTAGTAAACAAACAAGAACTTTCTTACATGTCTTGTGACCCCACGTTTTCTGGTGATTTTTCAAGTGGAAAAATAGTTTTCTATATGAACATTACACTGCTGAATTATCCATACTTGAGTTGAATTTGCAGCAAATCATTAATATGTGACACTTTAACATTGGTGTCTATGGGGAAAATAATTGGTGCTTTCATACCTTCATCATAACTTTATGCTTGATTTAAGGGAGACAAGCGTTCACACCTTAATCGGGTTTGAGAAAGATGCAGTTATTAGATAAACTAAATTTGGAACTGTAACACCAAACATAACAAATTCTATCGATACATTGTATATCCACTATGATTTAATAAGTAATTCTATTGTTGATGTATCATACGGGGATGTTCTTTATGAAATAAGTACAGCTGATCTTACGAGATCGTATCCTTTTAAAGATGAACCGATAAGAGTCGGGTTCTGTGAAGTAAACAAAAACGATCATTAACAGTATTAATATTTACATAACCGATTTCTCCGGTAAAATTATTAATCTTAATGGAGTTCATACATCATTTCGACCTGTTTTAAAGGAATTAATGTAAGCTTATGTTTTATCCAACATAAGTTGAGTAACTTATGTTTTATCCAACATAAGTTGAGTAACTTATGTTTTATCCAACATAAGTTGAGTAACTTATGTTTTATTCAACAAAAGTTGAGTAACTTATGTTTTATCCAACATAAGTTATATATGACACGATTAAAAAAGTTTACGAAATTCAGGAGACGTTCTTGATAAAATTTTCAATAAAGGTCAAGTTTCATCAATAAGTACTTATGACTTCTCTACACCATATACAACCTTACCACATCACCTTATTAAAGACAAGCTAATTTCTCTTATTCAAAAAACATTCGCTAGAGAAAATACTACATCTTTGGCAGTTTAGACAATTATACTATGTGGACTTGCTATGAAGTTTGTGAAGCACTCATCTTCCTATTAGATACTATTTTCGTCAGGTATGGTACCACCGTTTATAGACAAATTGTTGGTATCCCTATGGGTACGAACTGTGCACCACTTGTCGCAGATTTGTTTTTATTTTGCTATGAAAGGGATTTCATGTTGAGTCTTTCACCAGATACCCAGGCAGATGTTATTGAAGCTTTTAATGACACCTCTCGGTATCTGGATGACATACAGAACATTGGCAACCCTTTCTTTCCAACTATGGTTCATAATATTTATCCTAAAGAACTTCGGCTTAATAAAGAAAATATATCTGATAATAACGCTTCTTTTCTTGATTTAGATCTCTCGATTGAAAATGGTAAAATAATTAGCAAAATCTATGACAAAAGAGATGATTTTAATTTTGACATTGTTAATTATTCTCACTTGGATGGGGATGTTCCCCGAGTAACTTCTTATTGGGTGTATCTGTCTCAACTTATTCGTTTTTCTAGAGCTTGTACTCGAGTTGAAAACTTTAATATTCGTAATCTTTGTATAACTAAAAAGTTACTCAATCAGGGTTACCGTTACCATAAACTTCGTAAAACCTTTGCAAAATTTTATTATCGTAACCCTGATCTTCTTTCCAAATATAAATGTAATTTAAGGACTCTTCTGCTATTGATGCTGCCTTGTTGGTTAGAGTTTAGATCATGGCCGGGATTTCTTTATTTACACTGTCCTGTTTTAATGGGATGACAGTAGGGTAAGTGTGAGGTCTGGTGCACCCTAGAACCGGTTTAAACCCCCAGTGGCCTACTTTGCCACTGACCGTTCCAAGGCGGTAGCCCTATTGTCAACCCTTTTGTGTTGTGATGTCCTTTGCATTTTTTATTACTTTTGCCTTTTCGTTTGTCTGTTTACGTGTTTGTTTTTGTGTTTTGTGGTTGACTGTCGTCCTTGAATGCTGCTTTCCCTGTCCGATATTTTTAGCCTTCTTTACGACACTAGTACGGGAACTTATACTGAAGTAGACAGATTAACTGGGACTGGCATATTTGACATTTGTCAAAGGTGGGCTCAAAGATATTTAGTTAGTCTGTAAAAGCAGCAGGTAAAAAGGCATTAGAAACTGCTGGTAAACAAATCATAGAGAGTGGTTCTAAATAACTTGGAGATGAAGTAGGAAAAATGGCTGCTGATAAATTAGTTTCAGTTATTAAACCTAAACCAAAAGGTGAGATAATTTTAAAAGAACTTACAAAGACTGATAGCAAAAAAGAAGTTGTAAAACAGAAACTATCCGGAGGAGGAACCAAAAATATTCATGTAAGAATTAAACGATTGATTAAATAAAAAAAATCTAATTACTAGTATACATAGATGTTTCAAAGTGATAAATATAATACTAGATATGAACATGTACCTATTCCGTTAGATACTCCTATAACACAACCAGGACATGCTACCAGGCAAATGAAAAGTGGTTGTTGAAAATCATTTTGATCGGACGTTAAACATGGCTGTCAGCGGACATCTGTTAACATAGAGTTATATAGTAAAAAAATGTATCGACTACTTCTCTGAAACTACTGAATGCATTTTTATGAAACTTTACAGGAATGTTGCCCATAATGTCTAGTTGATGCTTGCAAAAATTCACGTTGATATGAAATCCAAGATGACCGCCAAAGCTAAGAAACGAATGATAATGGACCTTTGGAAACGGCCGAGAACGACACATACGAAATATTGCAGTCTCGGTTTGATTAAGCTTGAAAACTATAAGCGATATTGATATGGAACCTTTATCAAAATGACTGGCACGAAATGTAGTTGGTCCTAACCAAAATTCATTTCGATTCGATATCAGAGAGTTATATAGGAACAAACTGTGGCGACTACTCCTCTGAAACTGCTAGATGTATGTTCCGTAAACTTCACAGGAATGTTGCTCTTGATGTTTAGTTGATCCTGGCATAATATCAGGTCGGTTGGAAATTCAAGATGGCCACCACGGCTAAAAATAGATGTTAAAAATACAGTTTTGTGGCGACTACTTCTCGAAAACCATAAGTGATATTGATTTGGAACTTTTACCAAATGAATGGCACGACCTGTAGTTGATCCTAACTAAAATTCATTTTGATTCTATGTCAAACATGGCCGCCAGAGGCCATCTTTGCTTACATAGAGTTATATAGGAAAATCTTGTGGCGACTACTCCTCTGAAACTACTTTACGGTTTTCGTGAAACTTCACCGGAATATTGCTCTTGATGTCTAGTTGATACTAGCATAATTCAGGTCGGCCGGAAATTCAAGATGGCCGCCACAGCTAAAAATATATTGTTTGGAAGCAACTACTTCTAAAAAACCATAAGTGATATGGATTTGGAAATTTACAAAAATGACTGGCATGACATGTAGTTGGCCCTAAGAAAAATTTGTTTCAGTTCGATGTCAAACATTGCCGCCAGCGGCAATCTTTGTTTACATCGAGTTATATATGAAAAACTTGTGGCGACTACTCCTAAGAAACTACTTGGTGGATGTTCGTGAAACTTTACAGGAATGCTGCTCTTGATGTCTGGTTGGTCCTAAGTAAACTTCAGGTCAGCGCCAACTTCAAGATGGCCACCACAGCTAAAATAGATTTTACAAGTACAACTTTGTGGTTACCAGGTGTTATTGATTAGGTACCTTTACCAAAATGGTTGGCATAGCATGAAGTTGGTCCTAAATATTTTTTATTTTTTGATTTAACATTAAACATGTCCACAAGCTGCCATCTTTGTTTGTACCATAGGAAAAACTTGTGGCAACTACTCCTCGTGAAATTGTGCAGGAATGTTACTCCTATCACAAAAAGTATTGTCATTTGAGAAATATTGAAAATAAAATATACTCTGACAACTGTAAAGCCTGCTTGGACTTCAAACAGGCCTCCTCCAAACATTGTCACAACAAATCTTGTATCGTTCAATGATTAACAAACACTGCCCCTTCAAATTATGACAAACATATAAAAAGTTCTGACACCGTTCCAAGATCTAGCTGTTCAGATCTTCAGGAGAGCGTTTCAAGGTCGTGTACCTGTTGTTTGGAGGGTTAGTTTCTTTAAAGTTATTATTTAAAGGGGTTGATGCACCATTTTCGAACAGGATTTATTTAAAAGGACTTTGAGAAACTTTGAAAAAGCTGAAAGAATTTTCAAAATGTCATGAAAAATAAAGGAGATGTGACCTATTGAATGTTTCTTTGCACATTTTCAATAGGTCATATCTCCTTTACTTTTCATGGCATTTAGATCATTCTTTCAGCTTTTTTCATGTTTTTCAGAGCCCTTTAAAATAAACTGTGTTTGAAAATAGTGCATCAACCCCTTTAATGCCACCATACAACAAGGTAATTAAGACGGTATAGTGCTGTTTCAGTTCTAGAGCGCACATCACCTCATTCTAACCATATCGATTCTCAGCAAATGAAAATTCGAAAACCAGCCGGATCGGAACAGTAACAGTGGAGTTATAGCCCTTGATTTCGTTAAATATGCTGTATTTTGCCTCGTTAAGACGATAGGGCCTTCATTTTTCATCTGATCTTTACCAAACTTTACCAGATTTTTTGAGCTTTTTTTTTAATTTTTAAAAAAAATCTTTATTTCTTTATTTTTATTTTTTGTTTTTTATTTATTTATTTTTTTTATATTTTGATTATTTTTTTATTATTATTGATTTTTTTTCAAAATATATATATATTTTGTTTAATTACTTCTTTTCTTTTGCTAACGCCGTGTTAGCAGGAAACATTGCTAAGATTTTTAGTTGTGCCTATTGCGTTTTTTCCGGTTCGTTGATTTTTGATTGAGTTACGGCCCCCGACATTTTTTTATTTTAAATTTCTTATCGGCGCTCTCCTCCTAAACGCCTTGTTGGATTTCTACGAAACATGGCAGGAAGCATCGGTAAGATGTTTGGTTACGCATATCGCGCTTTTGTTCCAGTTCGCTGATTTATGGCGGAGTAATGGTCCTTTGAAATTTTTACTTTAAATTTCTTGTCGGCTCTACTCCTCCTAAATGGCTTATTGGATTTCTACGAAATTTGGCAAGAAGCCTCAGTATGATGTCTAGTTGCGCAAAGCGCGGTTTATAAATGAAATCTTGGACAAGTTCGAAAACCAGCTAGAATTTGTTAGTAACGACAGAGTTATGGCCCTTGATTTGTTGAAAAAGGCTATATTGTATTTTCTTGTTAAATCTGTAGTTACTTCATTTTTTATCTGATCTTTTACCAAAAGTTAATATAACCCCCATCCTCAACCCATTTTTATGAAATTTCATTCATAGAACTGATGAAAGTGGGACAAATTTAAAAATACCCATCGCAGACTAGTCACAACAGACTTATTGCCCATCATTACCAGGTGAGCGATCTAAGGTCATCCTAGCCATTTGTTTTTGCAGTGTTTTAAAAGAAGTTCTGATGGGAATTTTATGTCGACAACCCTTGATATAAGAGCCGTTTCAGCAAGTAGAGCGTCCATAGGCCCTCTTGGGCCTCTTGTTTTTAAAAACCAAAAGCAATACAGCTTTCAAACTGTATACACTCTAGCATATTTATGACAGCAGAATGTTCCTACCAAAAGTAGGTCACAATGAATGACATTGACTTTCTTTTTGCATTTTGTTAATTTACATTAAAGTTTTACATTGAAGTTTGTTTTATTAAAAGAACTAACCTGCCAAATAACGGCAAAATTACACTACGTTCTGGTCATATAATTATGTACATGTATATGTGCTAAAAATATAGGTTTATGATCCTTAAAACAATTGTGATTGAATATATGTAAAATTAATTATGAGTGAGTAACTCTTAATTTGATGTTCCAGTTTTGGGGTTTGGCCTGGCTGGTTAAAGCCGTTTATAATTTGTCTATAGAGTTTGGATTCATAACATATATGTTTTTGCTTTTACATTTTTTTTCCTCGAAATGTATGCGTTTGTTTTTGTAACTTTAGGTATGTATCCTGAAGATGGCGATTAAAGCCGAAACCGCTCGATATTTGTTAGTTTAAGCACTGTTTGGTTGATAAATATTTGTTAGTTTAAGCACTGCTTGGTTGATAATTTGTCTCACATAATTAATATAACTCAATATATAGCGGAAATTCCCTGGTCGCTTCGGTTTCTATCTCCTTTCAGTATAGTAATGGTAGTCTCTAAATAGTTCTGCAAATCGAAGACAGTAGGTTATATTCACATTTCTATGTTCCTAAAAATACGAACCTTATAATCACAAAATACATATTGTTGTACTAATACAAGCAATGTTTGGAGCATAAAAGAAACACAAATACATGTTTATACGTTTTTATGCCTGTATTTGAATACTGTTTATATCTTATATTTCACAAATTGTCTTTCACAAATCAGAAAAAAAAGAGAAAAAAAACCTTGGCAACCCTCCCCCTACAACCCACCCACTTTTAGTTATCTGCAAAGAAATGCCTTACTTGTCTATAATGCACACTGTCTTAAGAGTGACGACTTTAGACATACATTAAAGGGACACACGGCAATCTTGAAGGGTTTATCAAGCATTGAAAGTTAGCATCTCAAATTATTTATCCAGTATCCGTTTGACTGAAACCTGCTTGCATATAATTAAATAAAATGTTGAGCTTTAATTTGTTGGTTTTATTCTACCATGTTAGGTACATAACTTGCATTTGTTCAAATCAATTTGCTGTATACTATTCTTATAATTGTATAATATCAGTGAGTGAACACATTTATTTAAAAAACTTTTTTTTTAACATGTTTTTTTATTTTTTTATTATTTTTTTATTAGATATATTATTTTCTTTATTCAAGTTATGTAAAAAAAATAACGGGACGCCGTGATTTTTTAAGATTGCCGTGTTGCTCTTTAACACAGATATGTTTCTTAATAAACTAACACACGTTCTGTGTACTGATTAGTTATGCAGACTTGATGTAATTTGTTTTTCCCTCCTAGATATATTAATTTCTTTTGATGCATATCAATATAAAGACGACAACTTGACATCTATTTTTGCTCGTTGTCGTCCTCCTTCTCGTCCTCGCCCTCCCGATCTATACACGCTCGTGAACACGGTTCTGCCGTTCAGAGGCTGGGTTGGTCTGTAGTTTTCATTAATCAAATCGTGCACAGGATCATGCGCTTCCTTTTCGGTGACGTGCATGGCTTTACGGAATTGTTCGAGCTGTGAAAGTAAAACATTTCAGTTAAGCAGTTATTGTTAAATAGCGTATACTGTACGTTAGATGAGCAATGGTCTAAACGTTCACCAGTTGTTTAAACTATACAAGTTTACCAGGTTCAGAAATAATCTAAACTGTACATATATTGTCCAGCAATGGTCTATTTCTTATTTACATTGTCCAGCAACGGTCTATGTCTTATTTACATTGTCCAGCAATGGTCTATGTCTTATTTACATTGTCCAGCAATGGTCTATACCTTATTTACATTGTCCAGCAATGGTTTAAATAGTATTTATTATGTCCAGCAATGGTCTAAACTGTATTTACCATGTCCAGAAATGGTTTAAACTGTATCTGTATTTACCATGTCCAGCAATGGTCTAAACTGCACTTACATTGTCCTATTTACATTGTCCAGCAATGGTCTATACCTTATTTACATTGTCCAGCAATGGTTTAAATAGTATTTATTATGTCCAGAAGTGGTCAGAACTATTTACAATGTCCTGCAATGATCAACTATACTTGCAATGTCCAGCAATGGTCTGATCTTATTTATGAAGTACAGCAATGGTCAACATTGTACTTACAATGCCAAGAAATGGTCTAATCTTTACTTTCGATGTCCAGCAATGCACAGAACAACTATTTACTATGTACAGCAATGCTCTAAACTGCACTAATGGTCTAAACTGTATTCACCTGTCCAGCAATGGTCTAAATTGTATTAACCATGTCCATAAATGGTCTAAACTGTTTTTACCATGTCCATCAATGGTCTAAACTGTATTTAACATGTCCAGAAATGGTCTAAACTGTATTTATCATGTCCATCAATGGTCTAAACTGTATTTACCATGTCCAGCAATGGTCTAAACTGCACTTACAAAGAGAGTGTCTACCATACGTAACTAGTATGCATGGTATTTTTATGCATACCTGATCAGAGTTAATAGTGATAGTTGGCATCATGACGCTCCACGTGACAACCTGGGAACACGGCGGTGTAGTGAGACTACCCTGATACCGGAAGTAAGGTATATTCTTCAATTTGGGAAAGGTGAGATCTTCCATTGTGAAACCATCGATACCTGTTTCTTGACCTTGAAAATCAATATTGTGAGATTTATTTTATTATTAGAGATCACTCACATGACGAATCGTTGACACTAATCAGATTGCAGAGCATAACGAGTGTTATACAGTTTAATAGCGATGCAACCAGTTGGTTAGGGCGTTGTCTTAAGGATTTATGTGTGCTTCGACAACTAACAGTTCATACCCCCAATGAAAGCACAACAAATGACACTAAACCTTTATAATTGCAATCCACGGTTTTAAACTCTTTATCCAATTATTTTAATATCCCTGTTCTAAATCCGCCCCTGTAAATCCGAAACTATATTGTTACGCAGCACGCGTTTTCTCAATCGTGAACGCTAGGCCAATCCCGCCATTCCTCGGGATCCCACCTCGTGTGTATCACGGCGCTTCGGTATGTTCATAATCTTCACATTCTGTTAGCCGGAAGGCAACGGCACAGAAAATAGTGCACTGTTGCTAAGCTGTTGCTACATACACAATATGGCCGCTTGCCACACGTGTTGATGTATGATTTGCGTTGCATGTTTGTTATTTACAATACAGATGAAGGTTTTATCACTGCTTTCACGTAAATAAACTATATATGGAGCAATCGGCTAAATGACATTGCAAAACGTTGAAGATAACTTTGATTTTGAATGCAATTTCTTTTTGGCGGGAATCTGACGAGCGTCACCTTAGAATGACGTAACCAATATGGAAACCTGCGTATTACATTCGAGTCATGCTGCGAAGCAGTGTACGAGAAGTTGCGAATGTCGTTTTCTATGAATGGCGGATGAAAGTAGTTCTTCGTACAGTTCATTGGAATATGAACGTAGCTTAAATTGATCATGTGATCGTCCTTTAACCAATGAAATTGTTTGTATTATCTTAATGTTTGAGTGACTGCAATTATTAATATTTGTCCACTGACCTGAAATTTCAGAGTTCAAGGCAACATTTTTCAAAACCAGACTATGTTAAACTATTTCAAACACATTGTACGAAACTACTGCGGAACAAATCTGATTGGTTCCGACGATTCTGCATGTGATAGCACGTATTAAATTATGTGACACCACACATTCAATATGAATGTTAAATATAAAGTATTCGAATACTAGGTGATATCACAAATATTCGAATATGTGATATCACTTACAACTTTTTTAGACCGTTTTTCTTTTGTTCCAAAGATAAAAAGAGATATCACCTTGTATTTGAATTCAAAAAAGGGATGTCAATCGTTTTAATTTGAAATGGTGATATCACCTATTCAAATCAGTGATATCAGTTATTCAAGTAGTTTATGTCACAAAATGGTATTAAAATATTAAAAAGCAAAACAACGCTTCACACAGACAATCTTCGGACCTGATGGCAAGTCAACATAACAGATTTGAATAAGAAGCAATGAAATAAAATAAAAATAACATCTTAATCCAGTCATAGTTTTAATATTACCTCTAAATCGAACTGCCGCTAATTTGGACACAATTTCAGAATAAGCGTTATTCTCCTTTTGTTTCAACTGCAATTAAAACATAATTTTAATATTAGTATATAAAACACTTGTTTACGGGTGTATTGAGACTTGGTATCTTGCGGATACGACACACTATCACGTGTGGGCCCTCTTTGTCTAAAGGGGTCGCAGGGGTTTAAACCGGTTCTAGAGCGCACCTCACCTCATTTTACCATATCAATTTTCAGTAAAAACGGGACAGTGTAAACAAATGAATCGGGTATCCCCTTGACAGCAAAAGGCAACACAACTAAAATACACCCGACCACTAAATATTGTTTACTGATACAGTGCATTTTAGAATATAAGTATTTATTATTTGAGAGAATTTATAATAACGAACTTTCTTTAACGTATGATCTAAAAGATACAAATACAAACATTAAATATTATATGTGGAGAAAATGTTGTACCAACCACTTACTAACGGATTCGAACCCGGAGCCCTAGACACCAACATCGATACAGCGTCTTGTTAACCCACTCGGCCACCTAGTCAACCAAAATATTGATTTCGTAAACCGGCTTTACTCTTGAAGGCGTACCTCGTCGTCAGTAGTGTTAGAAACGGTGCACATATGTTGTAAAGTTTGGCTGTTGTTGGCGGGATACTACTTTAAACATTACACCCCGCATTAACATGTCCGCGTTACCATGTCCGCATTACCATGTCGCATTAACATGTCCGCATTACCATGTCCGCATTAACATATCCACATTAGCATGTCTGTATTGCATGTCCTCCATGTCCGCATTAACATGTCCGCATTAACTTGTCCGCATTAGCATGTTTGCATTACCATGTTAGCATTACCATGTTCGCAATAGCATGTCTGTATTACCATGTCCGCATTAGCATGTCTGCATTAACATGTTAGCATTACCATGTTCGCAATAGCATGTCTGTATTACCATGTCCGCATTAGCATGTTTGCATTACCATGTTAGCATTACCATGTCCGCATTAGCATGTCTGTATTACCATGTCCGCATTAGCATGTCTGTATTACCATGTCCGCATTAGCATACCCGCATTAGCATGTCTGTATTACCATGTCCGCATTAGCATGTCTGTATTACCATGTCTGTATTAGCATGTCCGCATTAGCATGTCTGTATTACCATGTCCGCATTAGCATACCCGCTTACCTGATAGAGGAATCCTAGTACTGCTAGACCATCCTCGTAGTTGAGTGCCTCAGCAATAGAGCCATATTCTTCTTTGTAGTGAACAATGTGAAGCTGAAAATATTAAACCGAAAAGTGGTAGGTAAGTAAGATGACCAAGGACGTAAGAAACGCGCGATAGGTAGTCGTATTGGACGGACTGTTGCAGTATTTGCAGAGATTTATTCCATTATCATAAATGTCATTCTGAGGTCAATTGCAATTGCCTATTGCTTTTCTTTGAAACATATTTTCCATTAGAAAACGATTCAAAACAGGCAAGGACCAACAGATTGAACAGAAATATATACACGCACCCTAGGTTTTAAACATTAGCATGGACATAAAATTGTGGGTGCACTTTATTGGTATCCCGGTTATATGCCGTGGTGTACCTGTTTAACCCGATTTTCACTCGATTCATTCCGGGTGACTACGCGCGCATCCAGTCGGCATATGCCGTCTAGCCCTGATAAAATAGCTCGGCACATTTCGGTGTACCGATCACTTGACCGGTTCAGTCCGGCACATCCCAATCGGCATACGAATAAAGTGCACCCTTATTACACGAAACACGAAGAGCAATAACTCTGATTTGAATGTAGATAGAGTTATGGTTATTCACCCTTCACTTTCTCTCATTGCTTTCTATCATTATGTAAAGTTTCATTCCGGTCCCATCTTTGAAGTTATGTTCCGGACAAGAATAATAAGTATACAATCACACATTGTCATGTTGTTTGTGCACTGCACTTTCTAACATTGCCTTCTATCATTGTGTGAAGTTTCATTACAGTCCCTTCAGTAGTGTTAATGTTATGCCCCAGATATAAACTTACACGTACAAAGGATAATAACTTTAATGAAAAAGTTATGGTTCTTGCACAATGTGCTTCGTCTTACTGCCCTCTATCCTTGTTTAAAGTTTCATTCTAGTCCCTTAATAGTTTTCAAGTTATGCTTCGGACAAAAAACTGGACCGACGGACGAACGGGAAAATCGGCGACTATATGCTCCTCCGAACAGAGATACAAGAAAGAAGCTCATTTGTCATTAAAGTGATCCCCAGCCAAATACATTATTTCATTTAAATCAAGAATGCATGCAATGCTGCCAATTAAAACTTAGTCCCGTCACGTGACGTAGAGTTATCGTTCGTGCCTTCCTTGTTGACTGTAACAGCGTTAAAATGCTGAACTAATTAAATATAAGCTACAACAACAGCAAAGTAAAAACAAAACAAAAAACATACCTGCATACTGCAACAGAATGTTGTTAAACACATTATAGGTCATTTAGAGCCGCCCCTGTGAGAGGGGATGGATAAGAACATAGGAATCCGTAAATCTGCCCTAATCATGTAAATGATTCCGTCATTCGCATGGTTCTTTTGCGTGCGCGGAGGACATATTTCAAAACAGGGGATTTCCCCCATCCGACGGACGAGGCTAAGGGAAAGTGTCTTGCGGAAGAACACACCAAAGAAACTCGGTGGCGTCGGTGAGGCATGAACCCTGGTCCTCCGCTATCCATTGAGCCTTGCCAGTCCCTCAACCTACAGAATTTGATAATTATTGTCTTACCTCGAGCGGGTAAGATTTCCCTTCTCGTGTATGTTCTGACCCGTGCATGTTATCACGACCCCAGTGAAAGTGGAACTGAGCAACCCGGTATTTGCCACTTAGTCCACCATGCTGAATGTACATATAGTTGTCAACATTCCCCTGGACTGAATAGAGAGCAGACGACATTGATAAAGTCATGACTGAAAACTGAATGAACTTGATGCAGTTTTCGTAAAATACTAACTTAATATCCACACTTATGATTACCGCTAGACGTGAGAATCACGGCTCTTAGTCGCTGCCGGAACGGCAGCGGGCAGCGACTCTTATATCGTTTGGTAAGGTAGCAATGAACAGGTTCTTTGAGTTTTTCGCTTTGATAACGCAATATTGTAATTACACATGGTGGCAGTGAACAGTTTACATGTGAACAATTGTATTTCTGTGCAGATATGTAGATGTGTAATTCTAGCATGTCGTGATACAAAGATGAGTATGTAATCAATATGTAGCGCATGTCAAGGATTTGACCAGAACAAAGCGAGGTCGCCTACCTTGATCCAAAATGTTTGGTAGGAAGAACAGATGGTAACAATTGGGAAGAAAGTGCCTGGTAAAATAAAGTACTCTTTTTTTAACACACGTGACTTGATCTGTTATTATGTTAAACTTTGTTCCCATATAATGCTATTTTCTCTCGGTAGCTATTTTACTCTTGCGTAAAACCTTGATTGTGGTAGTATGTAACTACCATAGGTAGGTATGTAACTACCATAGGTAGGTATACACCATAAGAGTTATGATTCTCGCAGCTGTTTACCGCCTACAATCCATAAAGTCCCAAAAGACACACCACGTCTTAACAGATGATGTGATGATGATAAGAGATCACTTTTCCGACGGTTCATGGTGGGTGCATATTAAACGCTAAAACCGGAATTGAAAAATATCTTCATACCTTAGATCGCCATCATTGGTGGGTGGTTATGGTAAAGGACCCTAGTATGGGAGACCATTACCGCCAAAAGTATGTTTTTAATAAATCACCCAGTCAAAGATGATCAAATCCTACATACACGACTTAGATTAGAATGCAGCGAGCTTAATGAACATCTTTTTAAGAAATCAATAATAGACAGTCCTTTATGTACATGTGGCACGCCAGAAACAACAAATCATTTCCTACTAGTATGTCCAAACTTCGCGGAACAAAGACGAAAGCACCTATCAAACTTACCATGTCCACGGTCTCAGCACAATCTCCTTTTTGGTTCTTTAGAACTTTCTTATCAATTAAACGCCGATTTATTTAAGAGTGTACAGAACTATATAATTTCCACCCGCAGATTTACATCCTAATTCTAAAATAAGATGCCAGTCAGTGCAGCTGGGGCTGTTGGGGTACACCGGTGTTGATTGTATGCGCATTTATTTACATGAGTTTTTCTTGTTCTCTTTTTCTTACCATTTATTTTCTTCCTCGTTTTCCTTGTAATAACTTTCTAAAAATAGCAGAATATGTAGCTCCTTAACGTTCTCATTTTTGTGCTCAGCTATACGTACTCAGCTACCATTCTGATTCCTTATCCTTGATTATTTATTCTGCTTTATTTTCTTACTTTTCATGATTAAAATATGTTACTTAGCCATATCAAAATGTGACTTCTCTGAAAGGAGATGAATTTATATAAGCTTTGATAAGCTTGTTTTCAGATCCTTACTATTATAATGTGTCTATAATATATGTGAACATTGTGAAATAAATATTGTTTAAATCAAAGATGATGTAATTCATCGGTATAATATTTAATTCAATGTAACTTTAATTGATGCACTACCTTTTTTGAAACCATCTAACTCAGTCAGTTTACCGATACGTGAAACAATCTATAGAAAACTGAATTAATACAAGACCAAAGCACTCAGTTCAATGATAAGTTAAACGAATCGTTGCATATTCGAACCATTCAGTCGAAATCGATATTCAATTAGACCTTATATGCTAAATGAATTAAACTTCTTGCATAAACAGATATAGAATACCGTTTTAACCGTTTTGCGCAGAATCAATTTGACATAAAGACAAGTGGAACTGAGTTCTTTGGTCGGTCTTGCATTAATTTAGTTTCCTATAGATTGTTTCACGTATCGGTAAATTGACTGTGTTACTTTTAAATTGGTTCGCATACTCTTGCGTTGATTCATATTTTCGATTGACCTGTTTAGCATTGCAAGTTCGATTAAATCACTCCGGATTATTTCACAAAGCATTGGATTGTTTTAAGTTTGATGAGATGGTTTCAAAAAAAGTTTTGGATCAAGTTAAATTGAATTAAATATAATACCGATGAATTAATTCATCTTTGACTGGATGATTTATTGAAATATACTTTTGGCGGGTTCACTGGTATTTGTCATTGGAGTTGACGTTCAAACTATTCCGAAATTGTGTAACTGAGTTCACCAAATGCCACGAAAGAAACCAAACCTTTTCGAGAGGGCGTGAGATGGGGTTGGGGTGGAGAGAATATCCCCGTTCAAAATGTCACGGCTCCCTAAACACAAAACCTGGATCCGCACCTGGTCATGCTCAATATTCAGACCGTTGCCAACAGTAACAGGGAAGACACGTATTAGCAGTGTGCGGGCTGGAGTGAGGGAGTGGGGTGACTTCTGCCCGGAGACATATATAATAATGATTATCTTTATGTTAAAATGTGTAGTATGTATTTCACTAAATATGCAGTACGTTAGGTACTGATCGATCGGATCGATCGAGGAGTTGGATTTATTGAATGAATTGAATGTATATGAATGAATGAACGAAATAACGAACGAAAGAACGAACGGGCGGACGAACGGACAGAAAAACAAACGAACGAACGAAGTAGATGACACAAAACGTAGCTGAACATCGCATTTCTCTCTCTCTCTCTGTTCTGAAATACCTACTAGTGTGTCCGTTATTCAGTATGGTTCCTGAAATAGGTTGGTCGTAGTTATGGAATTTCAGTGTCGGTCTGAACTGGACCTTTGTGAGGTCATCAATGGAAGGAAGGTCTATCGGTGATTGTTGGTCTCCGTCGCACGTGGGATAGGCATGCCCCCAATACTCTGGACCTAAACAAAAAGTACTATGGGTTTTGGTTTTAAAATTTAGCAGTTTGAGAAGTTTTATAATGAATGCTTAATTCTAACCTCTTTAAATTGTTGCAAGCTATTTTTTTAATTTAGTAAACATTTTATTTAAACATACCAATAGTGTTAGCATTTGCAACGGATCCATATCAATGAATTTCATTTCCACTGCACAATACACGGAATACGTTCCTTTCACAATATCAGTTTGTAAAGGTTTTGCACAATCTAAATTCCAATATATTGTCATACATCAACATATGCCTAAAACGAGGCACAGTTAACTTAAATAACGCTAGAAACGTTCCAGAAGACACAGATGCCCCCACAAACACACATACGGCCCCACCGCCCCGCAAAATTGTTAAAGCCCAAATCACTAGTATCGGTCTCTTCCGATTCCGGTTTGGGCAATTTTTCATAACAAAACCAAGGCTATGAAAAGAAAGTATTCGAATAGAACTTTCAGGCAAGGGGTGACATATATATGATGTATACAACATAAAGGGATACCATAGTAGGCCAAAAGGCTAAACTGCAAGTATTTGGGGGGAAATCAATGGCTGCAGTCTGATAATATTAAGAAACTAACCCGCCAAATGACGGCAAAATTACACTACAAAACCGTTTATCAAAACTCTATCCAGGTGTTCATGTCATATAATAATGTATTTGTGCCAATTGAAAGAATAAGTTTATTCTTAAAATACCCCTGGTTGAATATGCGTTAAATTAATTATGAGTTGGTAACTCTTAATTCGACGCTCCAGTATTGGCGTTTGGCATGGTTGGTTAAAATCGTTTATAACTGTATTTAGAGTTTGGATTCTCAGTATAAAAAAAACAAGTATATACCTCATCGTCAGTAGGTTTAGAAACGGCGTATGCATGTTGTAAACGTTGCCTGTTGATGGAGGGATAGGCACTTGAACGTTCGCAATATTTAACAAAACAAAGAGGAACATGTTATCCAGTGATTGTAAAAAAATACTGAAAGAAATAAATTTAGCAAGTATATGACGTGGTAAATCGCATTGCTCTTGTTCTAGACTATGCGTGACAGAGTCCTTAACAATATAATTGACATAATTATGGATTTTATACAGGGCATTGTTTTCAAACGATATCTGCGAAAAAATAAAACCAAAATGTTTACATTTACCAGCTATGCAGAAATTATAATTTCGTTCTTATTTCAATGTAAAGGGAGGTAAATTCACAAATGGTAAACTTTGGTTCCCTATATCTTTATAATGGCAAGGTTATTTATTGTCATTTGGTTTTGCGGTTTTTATAACTTGAGACCAAGAACAGTTATTTAATAACTGAATTGAATTGGATTTTATAATCGCACCAACAGCTAAGGTTATGGCGACTTTCCAGCGTCTACTGGTGGAGGAAGACCCCAGGTGCCCCTCCGGGCAATTTTCGTGCATGGGCGGGCACCTGGGTAGAACCACCGACGTTCCGCAAGCCAGCTGGATAGCTTCCCCACATAAAGATTCCTAGGCCCCTGAGGGATCGAACCTACAGCGGTGAGGGGCAAGTGATTTCAAGTCAGAGGCGTTAACCACTCGGCCACGGACGCCCCAGTTAGTCAATAAAGTTTTATCAAGCTCTTTACCATATTGTATTTTTTAAATGTGAAATATACTGTTTTAACTAAATGAGAGAAAACTGATACTTACATTGGAACACAAATAACAGATAAAAAAGAATATCACACTATGTCATTCCACTGTTTTCAAATACTTAGATACAATAGATTTATTTAAGCTAGATATCCATATTTACTTGCTAAACTTATTTCTTTCAGTATATAGGTAAGTCCGTTGTTTCAAAAACAATTACCTGTGTCACCGTGGTAAGACCATTCGAAGCTGCCGGGCGTATCTGTAATAGAAACATGTAGCTGTAGAAGTGACCAGTGGAAGCTGTGTGTTACCTCTGACAAAATGTATACAGTTTAAGAGTCTGATCTATGTGTTCCACGGTGACGAACTCACGTTACCTTTTGAACGGGTTCACGGCAAAAACGTATCAACAAAGCTCGATTCAGGTATGACTTTGCTTTATAACTTTCTTATCTCCTAACCAGACCCCTAACGAGATCCCCGTAAACATGTAAGTGCATACAATCATAATGGCTTCTATAATATATAGACATTTCTGCATTCAGCATGAATCTTCCATCTCTATCTAACAATCGTTTTCTATGGAATAGTCTCTGACGCTCGTCACAGACACAAACAAGCAATGCCGACAAATGCAAATCGTTCCCATTCAAACAAGCACTGCCGGTAAATGCAAATGTAGCAATGCCGCAATTGTTTATTATAATTACACAAGCCATCAACAAGACGTCGCTGTTGATTCGTCTTTGGCACGGTATTATAAAGCATGTATGGAAGTATGTTTAACTATTTTAAAATGTTTAGTCACTTGATATTTTCTGTAAAAAAAAAAGCAAAAAATAAATAAAAAATACACTGGCTATATTTAGCTTTCTCGCACTTATTTTTCATTACCAACCTCCCATGATACCTTATTTTTGGTACTTCAACAACGGGGAAATCGTGTAAATAATGTAAATATAAGAACTAATTTAACTCGCTTTATTCAATATGCCATTCACTACCGGCACATGTCAAACGTGTGCGAATGTTCAATATACCGTTATTTTTATAATATTATTGATTTATTTTAAATATTTTTTTTTTTTTGTTATTTCGAATTATTCTGTTTCTTTATATTTAGGTATAACTTAGATCAGATTAGGTAACCTGATGTCCTTTTCAACCTGATGTCGTAAACAATGTGCCATTTTATCACCCTTTATTACTGTTCTTGGATAAAACAAACAGCTCGTTCTGCGACTTCGTTTTTAAAGACATTTTACATGTTAACATACCTGTCAAGTCTCAAGCATTGGGCGTAAGACGCAGGCATTTGTGTGTCAAATCACGCTCACATGTATTCTACGTTCTCAGGCATTCTAACAATTTGCCAAAATGATTTTTATTTGTCACCGATTTTTTAATATAAAATAATTGAATTGAGTTGAATGTTGTTTAACGGCTCATCAACACAGTATACGTTATTTAGAACCGCCCCAGAGAGAGAGAAAGAGAGGATCCGGGAACCATGCCCTACTCTTATTATCGAATAGATTCCTATGGTTCTTTAACGTGTTTGGAGGATAGACCGATACACGGGATCGCCCGGTTTACGTCCCCATCCGACGGACGAGGCTAAGGGAAAGTGTCTTGCCCAAGAACACATCGACGAAACTCTGTGGCACCACGGAGGATTGAACCCTGGGCCTCCGGTTATAAATCCGCCGCGCTACTGACTGCGCCACGCCACCTTATTGTTGGTACTTCAACAAAGGGAAATCGTGTAAATAATGCAAATATAAGAACTGATTTAACTCGCTTTATGGAATATGTCATTCACTACCGCATGTGCGAATGTTCAATATACCATTTTTTATTATATTATATATTTATTGATTTGTTGTTGTTGTTGTTTTTGTTTTTATATATTGTTTCTGATATAGATATTCATGCCACACATGTCATCTTTCATTCGTTAGCAAATACAGTAGGTTATGCGGTATAGAATCACCTTGGTTTTAAAAACGTCTAATTTTAAAATGAAATGCACCAAATTATTTTACCGCTACATAAATGTATGTTTGTATGATATATCTTCAAGAGTGGAAAATGTTTAAATAATCTAAAATACAATCAATTGAATTTAAACAGAAAATGATTCCTTACTACCGACTTTCCGTACGCTGAAACATTCGTAGTGTTGTATAAAAAGGACCGTCAGCAGCTTGAAAACAAACGATATACGATTTTGGACCTGCATATTGGCTGGTATCTGAAGGAAATAAAATAAAACAAGCTTATAACAAGATAACGTCATCAATATATCGGTTCATCATAACAAGAAGTGACTTTCGTAACAACCAAAACAAGAGGATCATGAGGGCCTGTATCTCTCTAATGGCTAAAGAGGCCATGCCAGTTTGAGCAACATATACTGAAAAGAAAAAGAAACGCATAATGGATATTTCCGCTGTATATTGTATGTTTAATATGCTACCGCTAATCGAATGGTACAGGGCGACATTAAGGCCTGTCCTTTCGGAAAGAAGGTTTAAAAGGCATCGAACACACCAATGGTTACCCTTTAAAGTGTCATTATCGACAGAATGCGCATTTGGCTCAAGCAGGTGAGCAAACTTAGGCTTTAAACGTTGCACTCTCTGAACATTAAACACAGTACTGAAATGGCTTGACTTTTTCAAGTGAAACTTCAACATTTATGAATTTCGTGTAACAAAGTATACTTTGATTAAAAAGTCATCGAGACGATTTGTATGAATCAGACCACGCAACGGTGCTTCCTGTGAAGTTTCGTCAAATTCTACCAAGCAGTTCAAAGATGTTTCTGTTTTTAGTAACGGATCCCGTAATTGTTGACGGATCGAAACGATTGTATGAATCCGAGAGAGAACCTCGCATTCATGAATTCATGAATTCATGAATAAATGAATGAATGAATGGTGTTTTACGGCACGTCGACACATATATAGGTCATATTGTGCGCAAAAAACCGACGAAAGATGAAGAAATAAAGAAGTAATTAAAAATTAATGTAAATATAAAGATAAAACAATCAAAAATAAGGGATGATATGGTAGTAATATAAATTATATATGCAATTCAACAAATGCCCGTCAACGGGTATATAAACAAGTAAATATATATATAAACACATTATAATGATTTATATAGTCCGATTTCTTGCAGGAAATCTAAAACAAGACTAAAATCTATAGTATCAAATAACTCTTTCACAGTATTAGCAATTGTACCTTTGACGCATAGGTTCAACGTCTACACATTCCAACAAGATATGTTTGACCGTTAACGGTGCAAAGCAGGGTATACATTCTGGTAATTGCTCACCTTGTAATAAATATGAATGAGTATAACGTGTATGCCCTATCCTGCACCGGGGCTAGGACAACTTCTCCTCGACGAGTAGGTCTACTAGAAGGACGCCATTCTCCAAGTAACGGGTTTAATTGAATTTACTTTTAACAGACAAATCCCAAGCCAAGAGTTACAAATAAATGTGTTAATACAACTTTTAAAATCAGTATAAGGTAATTTAGTATTAGATATATGTAAACCTAATGCTTCTTTAGCAGCACTATCAGCTCTATCATTACCACGTATTCCTACATGACTTGGAAGCCAGCAGAAAATAATATTATCAACTATAAGCGAATTGTACTTTTCTAAAAGTTGAAGCACAACTGGGTTATCATGTTTCATATTACCCAGTGCTTGAAGAGATGAAAAGGAATCAGAAAAGATTACAAAATGGTCATCATCAGATTCCTGAATATAATTTAAGGCAAGTTCAATTGCCATAAGTTCAGCTGAAAAGATAGAAAGCATTTCATGAGAAGTCGTTCACAGATCGTTCTATTTTTAGAAATGGTGACCATATTTAATGACGGATCGGGATGATTTATATATATCTGAGAGAGGACCACGCAAGGGTGTGCTTCGTTTGGTTATGATCGGATGAAAAATCGGGGCCTTTTTATCCTTCTTTAAAGCGGCCTGTATAAGGCCCCTTCCCCCAACCAAATTTCTTATAAATTCGTTCAAATTTCCCCATTTTAATTTTTTGAAAGTAAATCACGAAAGGCTCACTTATTCACATATCCTTTAAATGAAAGAAACATGATGACACGGTAACACGTTATACAATACAGACTAATGCGCTTGCATTATGTTTTTTATTTGCGTATCATTTTATATTAAAGGGACACGCGACAATCCTGAAGTTTGTATCAAGCATTGAATTTATTTATCCCGTATCATTTTGACTTTGAACCTGCTTGCATATAATTAAATAAAATTTCGAGTTTTCCTGTTTTCGTATTATTCTACCATAGGTTAACTATATTATTGATGCAATATAATCAAAAGCATTACGTGGTCCGAGTATTAACTTTCATACCACATCCAACCCCTTCTCCAAGAAACGAAAACGGTGTTGGCTGGAGTATGAAATAAGACTTAATTTCGGCTTAAAAAGGTTGCATATTGTAAAATTAAAACATGTAATAGGTAGGCCTAATTCTGAACAGGTTATCGCATTTTTATCAGTAAAAAAAATATTTTTAAACGTGTTTTAGTATCGAAATATCCGTTATGAAAGCTTACCCATCGAGTAACTTTTATCAGTAAAAAACGTTTTTAAACGTGTTTTATTATCGAAATATCCGTTATGAAATCCTGCTAATATAAGCTTACCCGTCGATTAATGTAATTAATCCATGTAATGGGTAATAATATGTAAAAACAAATAAATAAAAAAATAGCTTTATACAATTCGTATACTTAATAGTAATGATTGCAGTTATGTAGAAAAACTAAAAGTACACCGTGAGTTTTGCAAAAATATAGATTGCCGTGTTTCCCTTTAAACACTTTTAAATACATTTGGTGGAAATGAGCATAAACTGTTCACACCGTACAACGCGTATCTTTGATCACAGAGGGATAACTGGATATACGAGCCGATAAAAACGGTGTAGATTTATACAGGTTACCTACTGTGTAGATCTATACAGGTTACCTACTGTGTATATCTATACAGGTTACCTACTGTGTAGATCTATACAGGTTACCTACTGTGTAGATCTATACAGGTTACCTACTGTGTAGATCTATACAGGTTACCTATTGTGTAGATCTATACAGGTTACCTATTTCCTCCTTCAGGTCTTCCTAAACGTGCCGTATAATAAAATGTTGATAAAAGGCGAAATGCAAATAAATAAATAGTTAGACGTACTGTCTACACTTCTCAAAACTGCTAACTACACCGCTCACGTGTAGATATGGGAAAAGTGTGACTTTAGTGTTTACATGGGTCGTTTGTAATTGCTTATTGTGGTTTAGTTCTAGCATTGCCCATGTAGATATGGGAAAAGTGTGACTTTAGTGTTTACATGGGTCGTTTGTAATTGCTTATTGTGGTTTAGTTCTAGCATTGCCCATGAAAAAAATAAAATGAAATGATGTAAAAATGATTGAATTGGTATTTCCTTTTTATTTTATTGAAAAACATTCAACCCATCGATATATATAACCCAAAACGTGAGCGGTGTAGTTAGCAGTTTTGAGAAGTGTATGCGTTAATACCACGAATAATCAGAAAACTTCAATCACATTTAAATGTATGTACACGCAGATGATAGTGTGATATAATGACATTTAAATGTATGTACACGCAGATAATGACATTTAAATGTATGTACACGCAGATGATAGTGTGATATAATTACATTTAAATGTATGTACACGCAGATGATAGTGTGATATAATGACATTTAAAACAAAGATAAGTATTAGATTCTGTTGGCCGGACCGTGTGATATACAATACATAGACCGTTTAAGTTATATCAAGTTCCTTCAAATCTTGCCAATTTGAGTTTGACTTATTTAATCTCCAAACACCAAACAGAGCGTAAACATTAACTCCTCCACCCACACTCCACCCACAAACAAAAGAAGAAAACGAAAAAGAGAACAATCGATTTTTTTATGGGTTTCAGAAAGTTAAAGTGACACACAGCAATCTTATAAATCAAATAAGTTTGTTTCATATAAATCATTAAAATTAAAGTCTCGATTTATTAATTTGGTATCATGTTTTCTTAAAACTGCTTGGCGGCAATAATGAATATAATTAAATAAACTGTTGATTTTCAATTAGTCTTGTAATACTACCATAAAAGGCAAGATAATACGTCACAAACACACAACAGTTGACAATAGGGCTACCGCCTTGGAACGGTCAGTGGTAGAAAATGCGGCTGGGGGTGTAAACCAGGTTCTGTGGTGCACCAATCCTCACTCTTACCCTACTGTCATCCCAATAAACGGGACAATGTAAATAAAGACAACTTAGGAAATGCACATAACAACTTACGAAATGCACATGACAACTTGGAAAATACACAAATGCACTTAACAACTTACGAAATGCACATAACAACTTATCTGTAAACCATAGCCTGACGGTCGATCCGGGAGCTAGATAGAGCTGGATAGAGCCCCGGAACGCAGAACAATCCTCGCAGACTTCAGGTGGTAGAACATCTATTTTTATAAATTCATTTATTCCATCAGCTATGAAACTCTGGAATGATTTACCTTTACATATTTCGTAATTTCATAATTCAGGCTCATTAAACATATTCAGATGTCAGCTTATGCGAACAATGTTTACTAGTTGTGATGCTGCCGATTAGTATATGCAATGCATTTCCCTTTATATGTGGTAAATACATATTTATATGTCTTAGAAAAGTATGTATATGCAGTAGATTAATCATTATATGCGAAGTCATTGTATGTAGTATCATTATATGCGGTTCAGTTATAAATATATGTAGTGCATTTATTACTATATGCAGTAGTTTATATCTAATATATGAGGTCCTTTGAACATGATATGAAGTAGGTTTGTATTTATATGGAGTGCTTCTGTTGACTTCTTAATAATACTATATCATCTTGCAAAAGCTGAAAAATATCAGTATTTGCTGAATTAGCTGCGGTTGAATCGTCAGTCCATAAATAAACTCCACCTAGATAAATGTCATCATCATTTCCAAAATAATGTTTATCCAGTTTTAACCAGATACGGTGTCATGATGGTTTCTTACAACAGATATTCCATTTTTGATATTGTTTTCGTAACAAGTTGAAGTTTAAGTTCGAATATCTGCTTTCTTTGTCGACGGAATTGGTCGGAATAATCACTGTAGACTCACAGACATATAAATAATGTGTTATTAGGTCTGTGGTAGACTTAAACATCCACACACATGTACACCTTGTAATGTTTGTTTTTTTGTGTGTTTTTTATCTCACCTCTGTTTTTGAAAAATACCTGAAGGAAATATCTTTCCTTTTTTATCGGCTCGGTTATCAAGTTATCCCTCTGTCATCAAAGATACGCGTTTTACGGTGTGCTATTACTGTGGCGTTTAAAAATCTTCACGTATTCAAAACTTTAACAAAAAAAGTGACGTTTGAAACAAAACGTTTAACCTTCCGTGGCCGAGGGGTTAACGACGTTGCATTGTAAACCTTATCGCTTCTCACCGATGCGAGTTCGTATCCCACTGGGAGCTTGGCTTGTAAGTGAGGAAGTGTCGATTCTTACGGATGGCGGGAGGTGTACAGTATTGGTTCTACACAGGAAAAGTGGATGATCTGCCTCCACCACGAAAACAATCGAAAGTCATATATAACCTTACGTGTGTTGAAAATGGTTTTGCTATATGTATTAGTAAGTGTATATGTTTGACTGGATTCCAAAACCATACGGTGGACAGTATCGTAAGCTGCGACTAAATGGAGATGAACATACAGATGGACGAACGGATGGATAGACGTACGGATGGACGTACGGACCAACATTTGGGTGGTATCCAGGATTAAGAGCTTACGATGGACATCGGATGTCCAAACTTAAGTGCTAATATGAGCTCCGAAACCGACCAACATGCAACCCAATAAGACCAACATTAACCCACTAAGACCAGCATGTAACCCACTAAGACCAACATGATTGGAGAGTTGTCCACAGCTTATGGGGTAAATTAAAGGTGAATGCCACACTTTTTGTAGTATTATGAATTAACAAATTTAATTCTTAAACACCATATGAACATTTCTTGATAGTCCCGGAGATAAACATAATATATTTCAAACCCCAATCGAAAATGTAAAATGAACTCTTAATTCGACGCTCCGGTTTTGGGGTTTGGCCTGGCTGGTTAAAACTGTTTATATTGTGTCTCCAGAATTTCGATTCTCAAAATATGTAAGTTATATATATATATATATACCTCATCGTCCGTAGGTTTAGAAAATGTGGCTGTTGTTGACGGCATAACTACTTTAATACTTCATAAAAAAAATTCAAGATTGCTGTGTGTACTTTTAAGGGTCAGGCATATACAAAACTGTTTTGAGTTATTTTTTCATTTGTATTATTGTATAGTTTTGGTCATTATTAAGCATAAACTTTTAGTTTAATTTAATTCAACCTTTACATTTTTACGCTACACTGTAAGTAAATGTACTTTCTATAGTACATGATCGACACTTGATGACTATGTGTTGCCCCTAAAATTGTGCAACTGTGTGGGTGTTAAATGTATTGTTCGCTCGACAGTGTTTACGTGTTTTAAACATTAAGGAAGATGTTGCTCACTCTAGCATGCCAACGTTTCTTTTAATTCCATAAGGAAAATGCAATCACATCAAGCGTATTAAAACCAAATTCAGTAAACATATGTTAATATTATTAAACCGGTTTCAAACGATTTTGATAAAAAGTAAAACATTCTTAAGTTGGTGACATGTTAAAGGGCCACACTGCAGTATTATCTCATTCGTGCCTCAAACAGGCCAAACAAACACATATTTTTTATAAATAAATAGCGAATATCGGTTTCGATTTAACACAGGGTCTTTTAAAATGTTGTTATTATGGCAACCACCGTTTTGAACCAATCAAAATAAATGTTCATCTTCTCCGTTTTGCCCCAGATTTGACATCATATTTTGTATCATTTAATATCTCAAATAGTTTTCAAAAAATTGCAGGATCCGGTTTCCGTCGTTATCATACTGACCGAGCTGGTTTATATTGTCATATTGGACGAGTTGGGTCATATTTGCCGAGTTCGGTCATTTTGACCGAGTTAGCATTAGGCAGAGGGGAGTCATTCTGTACGTCATATTGTCCGAGTTGTGTCATATTCTCGAGTTGGGTAAGTTTAACATTACCAAATTGGTCGAGTTGTGTTATATTGGCCGAGTTGTGTTATATTGGCAAAGCTATATGAGTTGTGTCACTTTGACCAAGTTAGCATATAGGCAGATGTGGGTCATATTGGCCGAGCTTTCATACTGACCGAGTTCGGTCATATTGATCGAGTTATCATATTGACCGAGTTGGGTCATATTGGCCGAGCAAACTTATTGACCGAGTTGGGTCATATTGGTCGAGTTATCATACTGACCGAGTTGGGTTATATAGGTCGAGCAAATCGAGTTGGATCATATTGGCCAAGTTAGAAAATTTACAGAGTTGGGTCTCTTTGACCGAGCTATCATATTGACCAAGTTGGGTCATATCATAAATCTCACATGGTCGAGGTAACAATGATAGGATGGAGTTCTAAAGTTTCAGATATGAGAGTAAAATATTTACAAAAAAAACACACAAAAAAGCAACAACTTCGAAATCCAGGTGAATTTTTACCAAATACAGATTCTTTCGCAAGTCGAGCATCAAAAACTTCCCTCTAAAATATGATTAGTGTCCCATACTGTCAGCATTGTATACGCGTTCGTATCACAACTCTTTTTGCTTGGTTATAGTTTTTTATGTAAACTGAGTCGTTCTAGCAAAAGAAGTTTTAAAGTAAAGAACATGTATGCATTAATTTGCATTCATGTGTATGAAACGTTCCTACACTAACATACTTTAACTACCTGAAAGTAAAACAACAGAGCAAAGCAAACTTGTAAAATACATTGAGTTGAGCAAAATTCATGTATTTGAAAGGGAAAACACGAGATAACACTCATCTTTTTAATTGCTGGTTTTCTGGAATTCCTCATGAATGTTGCACTTTTAACTTCTTCTCAAACATAAACATATTTAGGAAGTGAACAGTTACAGCGTATGATTATGCTTTGAGTGCACTTAGAGTCTCCGTGGCCGAATGGTTAACGACGTTGCATTGTAAACCTTCTCGCCTCTCACCGCTGCGGGTTCGAATCCCACTGGGAGCTCGACTTGTAAGTGAGGAAGTGTCGATTCTTACGGATGGCGGGAGGTGTACAGATTGTTCTACCCAGGAAAAGTGGGTGGTCAGCCTCCACCACAAAATAATCGACCGTCATATATAACCGTACATATGTTGAAAATGACGTAAACATCGTACAAACACAGTGTTTGGTTATCTACGTCTACGTCTCCTGTAGTATCGGTACCTGGAATCGTCCTATAGACTGACTCACAGATTTTAAACTATTTAATTCCATAGAATTTAATGGTTAGAATTATTTACCAGAAGGAGTGACCCGAGAAGGGTACAGACCCAGTTGCGTTCAAGTACCCCAAATAAATGCAGAACGAACGCTGAACGAACGGATAATGAACGCAGAATGAACGTAGAATGAACGATGCACGATCTATATTTTAAAAATGCATTTCGTTCCTTGCGTTAGTTTCTTCGTTTACATCGTTCAGCGTTTTAAAAAATGAACGATGAATGCATTTTTAAAAACGCTAAATGCTGAAAACGAACGGAATGAACGAAACGAACGCAACGAACGCAACGAAACGAACGAAACGAACGCAAATGCATTTCGCTATTTCGGATAACTTTCAATATTATCAGTTTGAGTTGATAATTAAAGTCACGATTTACACGAAGCGAGTTTTTCAGTAATTTAATATAAAGAAAAACACCGCGTAAATGGTGTTTTTGAGCACGATTACACACTTTCATTTTTACTGATTTAAAATGGCAAATATATTTAATGTTTAGCACAAACTTTATATTATTTTAATATAAAACTAAAAAAAAGTTGATAAAAACTTAACTAAACATAAACCATGAAGAAAACAGAATATCAATGTGCACCAACATGCCGCCAACTCGTGATAAAAAGCGCATGACTGGATATCATGCGTAATTTAATCGTGAGAGATGTTGTGATTGGTAAATGCTGAACGGACGAATGCAAATGCATTTTCTCCGTTTGTGCATTTAAACGCACACATTATGTTGCGTTCTTTCCGTGCATTTAAATGAACGCATATTTTCGTTATATACGCTGAATGCATTCAAAACCGCAATGATTTGCATTTTAAAGAATGCATTGATAAAAATGAAATGCAAACGGAATGCAAACGTAGCGCAAACGCAAACGAAACGCAAACGGAATGCATTTTTGGGGTACTTGAACGCAACTGGATCTGTACTATTGCACGCCGAGTCGGTACGCCGAGTGCAATAGTACCCTTCAAGGGTCAGTAGTCACTCCGAGGGTTAATAGTTCTAATCCATTGACTCCTAAGGAATTAAATAGTTGTTTTATTATATACTGAGCAAAAAACTGTTTTTCTTTATAAAAGTTCAGTACACAAGGGAGTTATCCCCCTTTTTCTTAAACCATGCATTTTTGGTAAAAACATATGACATTTACAAACATTACCTCAATTTGTCCAAGACAATATTCTCTATACGTTGCTTTCGAAAAAAATCACAGAAAAACACAACGCCGATTTTGATTATCAAAAATAACCAAATTATCTCCCTTTAAGGTTTTCATAGCATCCATAAAAGAGTATTGCTTGGCAAAATTTGAAACTATTTAAAGGAATATGTAGTACTCAGTGAAGTGTGCTTAAAAATATCAAACATTGCTGTTCAAGGTGCCCTACGCCCTCAAAAGCTGGCCAATGGGAATACCAGCAAAAACGGGGGTAGCCTTTTTTTGGTGAGTATATATCGATGATCTAGAATTATAACGTCGTAAGTGAAAAATCGTAGTTTTCGGGAAAGTGGAAAAAAAACACGACTGATTGTGTGAATTCTCTGAGCAATCTCATATGACATAAGCTGCAGTTTGCTTTCTCATAAAATAAAGTATTTGTTATTTCATAAAAAACTTAATTATGATTTTGCAATCTAAGCAATTGCACTTACGACCTTATGTTATTAAATAATCGGTATAAAAATATGGTTAAAGCAATTATTAAACCACTTTAAGTGTCGTATAAAAGTTTGCTAGTTCATGCTACACTGTTGATCGAAATGTAGAATGCATATGGGAACATGCGTGGGATGACTACATTAACATATATCTATTAAAAATGTTCTTTTTGTTAAATTTAAATCTCACGGATATAAAAACCATGGTCTTATTATTAATTTAATTTAATAGTAATGGTAATGAAACATACAAATAGAGATAAGAATTATGTCCCATACCCTCTATATCATTACATATTATGTCACCATACCCTCTATATCCTTATGTTCCGATACAGGCGCGTAGCTACGCGTAGGCCCTGTAGTCCCAGGCCTGCATATAATTGAACGAGTTAACATTTTGAAACGACTGAGAATGTAATAAATTGTGAGAGGATGGTGCGGCTGGGGAGGGCATACCGTATGCATTCCAGTCCTATAATAATTAATAACGATCACATCTGTAACAACTGTGTGTCGGCAAAACTAAATACATATTTGTTTGGAATTTTACAAATTCTGACCATAAATACTTCGAAAGGCATGTACTCTTTTTAAAGATCTGTGTATCAACATCATACACAATGGGTGCATTTCAGTCATAGTGAATTTTAAAACATGGCTGTAAAATCGTTTATAGACAGGATATAAACCGCTTGATATGTTCAATGACGTGATAAATACTATACGGTAAACTATGTTCTCTGTTTATGTTCTTAAAATTAAGATTGGAAATAAATAAGCCTTATATAATACAAATATCTTACCATGAATGTGTACGGCAGGAACTTATGTAATCATAACATCTCCATTATATATAACACAATTATTAAAATGTGATATTATAGTTAACTAAAACAGAGCTTTATTTCAACAACTGATTCCTACTGCAACCTCCACTGAGGGAGAGAAATGCCTACTATCCAAACTGCGAAGATGAACTATTGTAAATTATCAGCTTACCGACTATCTTTTGAAACTATTTATTTCGTAACCACACACAATGATTTGTCTGGTTTTAAATTAACAGAGCGACGTTAATAGTACATAATAATAATAATGCGACATACAGTGATACTTAAATGCATATCTTTTGAAAGCCTCATTTTGAAAATACGTGGGTGAAAGGTATTGTATTACCCTCAGAATAATGTACGTTGTGCATGCACATTTGACTGTTCTTTCCTTATGGATTTTCCTTGTTGGTGCATCGTCACACGCTTTTCATAAACGCACACAGGTGCGCGAGTGCACACCCACACACATTTACTGCATATCAGGTAAATAAACTTGAAAAATAAATCTTGATTTTGGTGGTGTTGGTACTTTATATTATTTGTTGTGCTTGAGACTAAAACAAAATATATGTATTAAAATAATTTCCTTAAAAGTTCCAATTTTCTAGAAATGTAGCTAACACAATACTTTCTATAGCCAGAAAACATCCTGTAATGGTATTCCCTTTTTGGTATTTGGAATAATGTTGATCGAGTGGTAATTAAAGAGAACAATACCGTTTCTGGGTATAAGAATGCACTAGTTCTAATCAAGTTTCAGTTTTCCTCAGAGGAGCATTTTTTATACGAGAGGTGTTCAACTTATAAATGAACACTTTTGTTTAAGATGGTTTTTTTCAGCGGAAGTGATTGTCATAAAAAATACGTGATTTAATGATGTGAAACTGTCATTTAGAACGTATGCATTTAAAAATAATATCCAATTTCACGCGGTTCTTTTTAAATTACATTTTGAATAAGGTGTACACCATTTTCTAATGTTAAACCTATATGTTGCTGTTGCCGTGGAGTTTTACCTTAAACCAAATAATTGCACTAAATGCATATCATAATTGTTTCAACCTGTGTTTATAATTCAAATATGATCGTATGTTTTATTTTAAGACAAAAATATAGATGCTGAATTAAAAGGTCGACTTTTTATCGCAATATTAAAACATTGACAGATAATAGGAAAATGTGCTCCTATGTTACTGATAATTTTATAAATTAACCAAAATAACTATTTTAATCACATTTTGTGATATAAAAACATGAACAGTTATTGTTGATGTATATCATATATGTATATCATATACATTATAAAGAGATCTTTGGTAAAAAAATATATATTTTTTTTTTCATTATTTGCAAATGTGTGTGTTTTGTCCCTAAATTTTAAGTTATATATTTTTCTATCTTTTATTTTGAGAAACTTATGAAACTTGTTTTTTATAGCGGAGGAAGTCACAAAAATGCCTGCAGTAAATGTTTTGAACTAGAAGCTTTCGTAAATTTAGTCATTTTCATAGTTGAATTTCATGCTAATTTTCGCTAACATCTTGAAAATCGACAAATTAAAAAAAATTGCATATTACACTTTTCTACGTTCAGGCATGGAGATATCGGATTACTATAACCTTTAAAGATAATTTAAAAGCATTTGAGTTAAAAATTTGTATTGCAGTTATTTTTATAATTGACGATTTTTGCTTCAAAATGTCATTCTCTACCCATTTTCAAAAATGCGGATGCAGCAACATTAGGAAGCACATGATAGTGCATGTCATAATGTTTCATATCGAAGGAATCATTAGACTTGACATTACAATCAACATATTCGGCGATAATTTCAAGATAGTTGATTCAGTTACACAATAAAAGTGTTCAAATATAAAAAAAATGGCAGCAGGAAGTACTCCAGAATGCAAACTTTTAATTATCGATGAACATAATAATAGCCGTTTATGTAAGCCATCGAATACAGCTAACATACTTTCACTTTCGTTGCTCAAACGATGACCGGGCCTGAATATTCAATTTAACATAGCTATGCCCCTGCCATATACCCTATAATTAGATTATATACACATACCCTCTATATCCTTACACACCATGTTCTCGCAACCTATATAGCATTACATTATATGTCTCCTTAACCTCTATATCCGTTTATATTATGTCCCCATACCCTCAATATACTTACATATTATATCCCCATACCCTATATATCCTTACCTATCCTTACATAGCATGTCCCGGTACACATATATTCTTATGTTCCAATCTACTCTATATATTTCATCCCCAAACCCTATATATCCTCCAATGTTATGTCCCGTACTCTATATATCCGTTCATATTATGTACCCATACCCTCCATATTATAGGTTATTGAATTTGTATGGCTAAATATTACTTGGAACTCGTTGTTTTGGCAAAGGACGACGAGCTTGCGAGTCGTCCTGCGCCAAAACAACGAGTTCCAAGTAATATTTAGCCATACAAATTCAATAACCTTTTTATTGTATACTTTCAGATTGTTTTCGATCAATGTTAATTGTATGACTATTAATTTTCATTGTATTTGTGTTATTTTTATAGCTTTTGATGGAATTCCTGTCTTGTCATTCAATTTCATTTTGTGTGGATGATTATTTTGCGCGAAAACGACGTCGACGTCGGATGACGTCATTGAAAACAACAAGCGATTTTCTAAATTTTGTTTACTATTCGATAACGTTAAAAACAGTGGGTGAGTGACCATTTCAATTATTTTATCAATTTCTGCCATAAAAGGTTGAACAATAAAAACACGTATTTTGTTGTTGACAATATAGAAAGGATTCCGTTATTTTCTTTGAAAGTAGTTCCTTATTTCTATTTCGCGGCTCTTAGCAAGCACGAGAAAAAGTTCCCGTGCAATATCAATGTGTGCAATATCGTAGAATATTGCACACTTAGCTCAATGCAAACTAAACGGGACAATATGAAAGTATACAATAAACTTACATATTATATCCCTATACCCTTTATATTCTTAAATATACTTACGTGGTATGTCTCCGTACCCTATATATCCTTATGTTTCAATATACCTTATACATTATATCCCCATACCTAATATGTCATCGGATGTTATGTCCCGTGTCTCTATATCCGTTCATATGATGTCCATATACCCTGAATATTATAGGTTATTGTATTTGTATGGCGCCAAAACAACGAGTTCCAAGTAATATTTAGCCATACAAATTCAATAACCTTATTATTGTATACTTTCATATTGTTTTTGATCAATGTTAATTGTATGACTATTACTTTTTATTGTATTTGTGTTATTTTTTATAGCTTTTGATGGAATTCCTATCTTGCCATTCAGTTTCATTTTGTGTGGATGATTATTTTGCGCGAAAACGACGTCGACGTCGGATGACGTCATTAAAAACATCAAGGGATTTTCTGAAGTTTGTTTACCATTCGATAACGTTAAAAACAGTGGGTGAGTGACCATTTGAATTATTTTATCAATTTTTGCCATAAAAGGTTGTAAAAATCTCGTATTTTTTTGTTGACACTATAGGAAGGATTCCGTTATTTTTATTTGAAAGTAGTTCCTTATTTCTATTTCGCGGCTCTTAGCAAGCACGAGCAAAAGTTCCCGTGCAATATCAATGCGTGCAATATCGTAGAATATTGCACGCTTAGCTCAATGCAAACTAAACGGGACAATATGAAAGTATACAATAAACGTACATATTATATCCTCATACTCTGTATATCCTTACATAATTGTGTCCCCTCATCCTATATATCCTTACATAATATGCATACCCTCAATATAATTGCATATTATATTCACATACTCTGTATATCCTTACATAATATTTTACGAACTCTCTATATATTTACATAATATTATATCCCCATATATATCCTTATATAATATGTCAACGCACTCTCTATAAACTTGCGTCTCCGTGGCGCTCGACTTGTAAGTGAGGAAGTGTCGATTCTTACAGATGGCGGGAGGTGTACAGTACTGGTTCTACCCAGGAAAAATGGGTGTTCTGCCTCCACCACAAAATACGACCGTCATATATAACCGTGCATGTGTTGAAAATGACGTAAAACAACATACCATCTCTATATACTTGTTATAACATATGTTATCTCCATATCCTATATATCCTTACATACCATATCCCCATACCCTATCTATCCTTATATAATATGTCCCCATATCCTCTATATACTATAGAGGGTATGGGAACATATTATATAAGGATATACAGGGTATGTCGATATTATACTTACATAATTATGATATCCCCATCTACTATACGTCCTTGCATAATATGTCCCATACCTTCTATATCCTTACATAACATGTCCCCATACTCGCTATATACTTATATAGTATAACCCCATGATACCCTTTACATCCTTACATACTAGGTCCCCGTACTATATAAATGCTTTCGTAATATGCCTACGTATATACTCTCTATATCCTTCATATTAAGTCACCATACCCTCTATATATTTACATATTATATCTACATACTCTATATATATTTTAATACTCAATATTCCCCCGTACCTTCTATATCTTTACATATTATGCCCCCGTACCATCTTTACATACATACTATGTCCCGATGTCCACATACCCTCATATAAAAAGCACGTGCACAAACGTGTATTAGCAGATCTGCACAGCTTTAACCTACACGACGTGAACACAGTTTGGGTACAGGTCGGGTGCAAAAGTCGTTTATTTGGAAGTTTCAATACAACATTGGTTAACATTGTGTACCATAGATTCTATGAATATTGAGTTCTGCTCGACCCGGGGCTAGAGGGCGTGAGCGGTAGCTAGCATATTTCACTACCGCTCATGAATAGTCTCAATCAAACCGAGACTGCAATATTTCGTACGTGTCGTGCTCGGCCGTTTCCAAATGTCCATTATCATACTCGTTTTTACTGTATCCTCCATCTACATTAAAAAATGTATAGTCAAAAACGATTTGCTTCAGTACAGTGGGTTAGTGGATTTAGAATCACTTGGATAAAAAGGTCTAAATTTAAAATGAAAGGAAAATGTCCATTTAGTGTTATGATAGCAACATTTCTGAAATTATTTTCCTATAACAGTGTTCCCTATAACAGTGTTCCCTATAACAGTGTTCCTTTAATAGGTTATTTTGCACCAGCGTGTTACAAGATTTCATTGTAATTGCAACACTTTAAATTAGCTGTCCCGCCGCCAACAACAGCCAGATTTTACAAACTTTGTTATTATGGAACCCCATGACTGTCTCACGATGTCATTTTTTAATTATTTACTGTAGTAGTAACACTATACGTGGTACTTTGGACTTTATATGCAGTGCATTGTTCAATATATGCAGTAATGTTTTCAATATACGTGGTGCTTTAACCAATATACGTGGTGCTTTCGGCTTTATATGCAGTGCATCGCTCTTTATATGCAGTAATGTTTTCAATATGTGTGGTGCTTTAAGAGTTACCAACTCATAATTCATTTTACGCATATTCAATCACGGATATCTTAATAACCTGTCATTAAACCTATACGTTTAATTAGCGCATATACATTATTATATGACCTAAACACTTGAATAGAGGTTTTGATTAACAGTTTTGTAGTTAATTTTGTCGTTATTTGGCGGGTTAGTTTTTTAAACATGCTAACTTATTTGATGACTACATTTTGCCTTTTGTCTCTAAAACTTTTTATAACAGCAAATATTCGTTCTCAGTTGACTGCGGCTGTGTGAATATTTCGTTTCAAAAACACACTTCATGCGGTCAGTAAAGAATCACTTTTTTCTGAGAGGTGCTACGTTTATTATTGAAAAAATAGTGATACACTGTGCATGAAAAAACGCACCAAATCATTTCACTGCTAAATAAGTGTATGCTTATATCATATATTTTCAAGACTGGACACTTTTAAAACAATCTAAAATAGCCTACATGAGCTGAAGAAGTTGAATTTAGACATAAAATTATTCTTTACTACCGATGATTCTATAGGCCTATACATATACATGATTCTATACAGTAGGCCTACACATACACTGTAACACGGTGACGAAACCTTGTGGTATTTTGATTGGGTTCACTGCCAGGTCGGGTAAATCTTCTTTTTTTGTGTGTGTGTTTTTGTTTTTGTTTCTGCATTAGATCTACTTTTTTTTAATATATAACGAATTTCGTTCAACTAGATCTAAGAGTTAAAAGTAAAAAAACTCGTAAAAATCCATGAATCTCGGATCTACCTAACGTCTTTCCTCCACCGCAGATCATGAGAGGTAATTCGATCCATCTAGTATTTTCTGAGATAAGTATGGTTACTGTATCTCAGTTCAAATCTATGGCTTTCCATTTAATGCCAGAAATGTAGAATAAAATCTTACATCCACACTTTTTTTTAGAAAATCTAACCTCGCCTTTTGGGAGCTTTCTATCTGTTTTTTAGACACTTCCGCCGGACGCTTGCGCCAAGCGCATGCGCCCGGGAATCTTTCTATCTATTTTTGATATTTCTGGGTCTCTGAAGCACGGCAAATTAAGCGTCCACTTAAGCGTTGACGTAAAACAAACAGAACGAAGCACGGTGTACACTAATAAGACCGATGTATAATGATGTGAACGCCGAGCGAAAGGAGGCGTAAAACAATAAGAACCCAATGTGTACCCCTCGCGAAAAATACACACCGAGACCTGTATTTTAAGGCTTCATGATATAGCGTGCGCAACCAGGGGCGTACCTGGAGTGTTTTTGGGTATCCGCACGGGGGAGGTGTGGGAGGGGGTGTCCCCTTCCCGCTGGTGGGAGTCCGGGGGCCTCCATCTTGATTTTTTGAAAATTGAACCCTAAATTGAGTTGTTTTGAGAGACTTAGAAAGCATTTTGAAGCTATTCTAATTCTCCAGAGTAAATTATACACCCCACACCCTAACCCCACTTCGGCTTCACTTTTTATTGCATTTTTCATTGCACGGGCGCCCAGATACGCCCTTGGCGACGTACCTGTAATTTAGTTGTGGAGAAGTCAAGACTGTTGAAGAATGGCCAATCAGATAAAATAAATGTCATGATAAACAGAAAGTAATATATAATACAACAATAATGGTGATTTTTTAGCATAGAGTATTTCTAAATAAGTTCTATCACGCTAAACACTGTCATTATTTTAGAAGTTGTGCATTTCTCACACTTTAGCTGAACTGCCACTTTATATCACTGTTTGTTGATTCTGATGATAACATTATGAATTTTACATGTTTTTTAACACTGTTTTGCAACACTGATCTAGTGATGTAAGTGGTGTTATCTGCAACATAGGTGGGTTTATTCAATGGGAAGCTGTCCTGCTCTGGGGCTATAGGCTTGACGAGTAAACTTTGGTTAAGATATGACCTCGATTTTTGATTGGGTCATTGACTATTGAGTTATTTCAGAATTTAGCACGGTGGGACTTCTGGGATATTAAATGGCGTTTCATTTGTTTTTAACAAATGTTGGCGATTCCTTCTGTAGATGCCGCCATCCTCCGTGGAAACAACATATGATCTGTCATTAGCTTTACTTAAGATCGTAGCAGGCTTCCACAGTCCATGTTTCTGTATACGGACTGCTTCACCTATTGTCAGGGGCTTAAACCCCCAAATGCAAGTGACAGAAGGCTGGTAGTGTTGCAGATTAATTTTAATAAAAACAGTTTGTGGTCATTCTTGACCTAACACTTGTCGGCAAAGTTGATACACCCAAGAAATACTGTAATTATCTGCATAAAAACTGTACAAGACATAATAAATGTGATATGATATTTATATTCCGTTTGTTTTATAGCCACGTAAATATCCTATCATCTGGTATACATGAGGACAGCATAAGGATAGTTATACATTTAAAATCAACATCAAACTATATGTTAGCATATACCTATAAAGTCTATGATGCTAGTTTATGCAGCAAATAAATGTAAAATAAAGTCAAGATTTTCCCTCAATAAAATATAGACTGTTAGTATAACAATTATTAAAAAAAGTCAATATGTTTACATTCAGACAAAATTAGTTTTGAGATTCATAGTAATATATAGTATGATCTTGCAATGAATATCTCCAAACTATGTATCTTTTCATGGGTTGTGCTGAAGTCATTATAGAGAATGAAGTTTCAGTGTTGTTATTTTTTGTCGTTTTTTTATATTAAAAACCATAGTTTACCATATATAGTATATGTTTTTTATTATTTTGATTTTGATTTCTTTCAATTCCTTCATTAGGTTTTGTTCAGTTCAATACCATTTGATATCTGTACTATCCTGGTATAAATTATCCATCTGTCTTTTACAGTGATACAATGCTGTCGCATATTTTAGGAGGCTTTGACCTGTAAATTCAAATCAGCATGCTGCTACGAGCGTTTAGAAACGCATAACTCAAATTTTCTCCCTGGGGGAAGTATTTGGGGCTTTAAGGGTTTTGGATGATCGGTCATAATATATAATCTGCAACAGTATAATCAACGGACTAGACATTCAGTCTGCCACAGGCCGCTGATAAACATGATGGCAAGCTGTCGCATCATATTATAATTGCCATATGATTATCGTATAATAAATTCAATACAATACCCAACATTCCCTCCAACCAATTATCATACATATGCATGTTCACAATGTTCATTTGATGAAAATGAATTCACCAACCATTCTTGAGAATATTATTACCTTAGAAGTATGCACATTTAAATCAAATATATTTCTATAAGTTTATAGGATAAACGTTCATGACAAGCTGCTGTGTATAAATTCAACTACTAATACATAGCATTGTTGAACCGTAAATTTCACAGAAACGAATTCTTCACAATTGTGAGGAATTCGTGCGAATTCTTCACACTTTTGTGACAAATACGGCCGTAAATATCACAAATCGAAAATGTGACATATACGTTTGACTTTTTTTTTACTTTTTCGTACGAACGTATTTTTCACAGCCAGCTGACAGGATACAGTGTATCGCTTATATCATACAATTGGTATGTTAACAGTCTAGCGGCCACATTTTTCAAGCAATCTTGACCAACCTTGGAAAAAACATATATGACCAAACGATCTCGGCAAAGTTCGATTATGGGCCAGATCGTATAAGTATGACCAGAGTTATGGCCCATGATTTAGCAAAAATGACATATTCTACCTTGTTAACACACTACAGTAGAGTCAGTTATTGACAAATCTGAATCATATTAAGACAGAATGTGAATGTTTATAAAATGCAAGCCAAATACGAATTTCGGTCATATCGGCCTAGTAACACCAGAGTTATTTCCCTTGATTTAGCAAGAAACTATTTGATCTTGTTGAGGCTTTATTTCAAGACCAATCTTAATTATATTTGGATAGAATGTGTATGACTATAAGATCACGGTCAACGGCTTGGCGGCTATATTCATGGTCAATGTCGCTGGGCGCTTAGAGGGCATAGAGTTTGTATGGACATTCGTGTCCGCTCTGTATATTCCACATACATAGACCGATTTTCAAATTACTCAGGACACATTTATTCCTCATAACACAAGCGCGCAACCGCCAGGCGGCTACCTTCAATGTCAAGGTCACACTAAAGCAGGGGCACCCATGTAGTATGGACACATTTGTAGGTACTGAACCTTTATGAAAGGGATTTACCTGTATTGATATTTCATTTGTTTCGTTTACAGACAAACATGTAACCATTAAAATATGGTAAACGTCGCTACGACTGTTCTATGTTATTTTTGCATCAAACGCCAAGTTGTTAAAACTCTCCCATTTAACAGACCAAATGATGTAAATTATTTTTATCAATACATATCGTTATGTTTGTCATGTCTGCTATCATAAAAAAATACTTTAGAATCCCGATGTTTCGATAACGAACAGAAAAGATGCGACTACGAAGCGCGCAGGTGCAATGGCTGCATCTTCGCGCATCGCCATTGCGGATTCGCGCAACGCCATCGCACCTTTGCGCTTCGCCATCGCACCTTCGGGCACCGCCATCGCATCTTGTGCATCGTCATTACATCTTCTGGCACCGCCATCGCACCTTCGCGCATCAAGAAACTATTTTATGTATTACAAACTCACCCAGATCTGAGTCATAATCTTATTATTTGTGACAGCTTATAAAAATAATGCACGTTATACAAAACATTTGTGTTGGTTTGTTAAAAAGTTGGCGTAAACTGCTATTTTGTAAAGAGGTAAAACACGATCTCTTTTATACGCAACGTTATGTGTGACACGTGACGTTACGACGTCACATATTTTATGACGTTTTTGCGCTAAAGTGTATCTGACGTCATGGCGGTTCTTTGTCCATCTGAATTAATTTTTGCTAATTTGATTGTAATGTTATGTGATAGAAATGATCTTAAACTCGTTCCCATTCCATATAAGATTTATGAAACTCGTTATGAATTATTTTTAATTTTAACTCGCCAAAAGGCTCGTTAAAATTAAAATAATTCATAACTCGTTTCATAAATCTTATATGAAATGGGAACTCGTTTAAGATCCTCTATATATTGTATGTTTAATATGCTACTGCTAATCGAATGGTACAGGGCTACATTAGGCCTGTCCTTTCGGAAAGAAGGTTTAAACAGCACCGAACACACCAATGGTTAGCCCTTTAAAGTTTCATTATTGACAGAATGCGCATAAACGTTGCAATCGTTTAATATTAAACACAATACTGAAATGGCTTGACGTTTTCAAGCGAAACTTCAACATTTATGAATTTCGTGTAACAAAGTATACTTTGATTACTAGGTCTACTACATGACATGTCTTTTTAACTGAATAACAAAAATATACCGTTCAGCACATGTACATAATGTCATGTGTTATTATATAACTATGTATCTGAACAGACTGTTATGTTGGTCATGTATATAATATACATGATGCTATATACTTTGATTGTATGCCATCTTACCATGCCACATTTTTGTATCAATGCTGTGCTCTTGACTCTTGTTAGGGATATTGCATAACGAGAAAACAGTGATACAAAGTATCACAAGACGGTCAGAACAGTTACATTAGAACACAGTAAGGGGAATGAATATGATAAAATAAACGAACAGTGTGTAGATGTTAGAATTTTTTTATTTGTAATTGTCTAGATAAACTAGTCACCATGAGACAAAATGAACATGTTTTAATTTTGGCATCTGTGTTGTATAATGTTATATTATATATTCTGTGATGAATTATAGAAATTTCCCAGTTTGAGAAAATCTATAACATATCCCTTCCTCTACTGTGCTATCTCGCCTAGTAGTCTAGTTATTATAGATTTTTAGGTCAAACAAATTCCAACAGAAATTAATATTTTATTAACTGAAAGGTCCTATGTTACACATCCACAGAAAAAAAGTCCGGAAAAATCGCATCAGTGCATTTTGAGATATTTTATCATAAATTCATCAATTTTAATACAAAAATGCAATGACCCCATGAGCACACCGTAGATGATTTTCTTCACCTGACACTCTATGACGTAACGACGTCAAAAATGTCAGAAGATTGTGTTTACGATATTCTGACGAAACCCAGCAATAAATTACAAAGCAGGTAAAATATGGGTCCAATGATAGACT
Organism: Cyrtodaria siliqua; assembly: GCA_037043455.1. NCBI lineage: Eukaryota > Metazoa > Mollusca > Bivalvia > Adapedonta > Hiatellidae > Cyrtodaria > Cyrtodaria siliqua. Next base: position 173,731 of record JAWPHD010000278.1, on the reverse strand, counting down.
TAAATCATATATGCATGAATGTTTTTGATAAATTATGTTTGTAACTTGTTAATTAGGCTTTCTTTAGCAGCCGATGCTTTATTGTGTCACCGGTTTTCGTTGCATCATACTCGATTAAAATACATAGTTATATATAGTTTATATGCATATGTATTATGTTTAATTAATACTATACATGCAATATACATTATTTGAATGTATTACAAGATGATATATTGCAAACAAACAACAAATGGAAAAAATAACAACCCTTGGGTTTTGTCTAAAAAAAAAAATCTATGGAAGCCCAGTACGGATAAAAAAAAAGAAAATTATTTGTAAATTTGCTAGTTTTTTCTCCTTACAAATCGTGCATTTACTTTAAGAAAACAACCTTTTAAATTATTTAAAAATAATTTTAAGACATTCCATCGATACATATTGAATAAATATGTGGGTGTGTTTGTGATCTATGAGGATAGAACCATTTGGTCTCAGCTTTCTACAGTATATACTTTAAAACTTAACATTTACTTTGGCTGGGTTTCGATGTCTGAAATTTATTGTAGAAGATGGCTGAATGGATGATGGCCTTGTTCTGACTAAATCCATTTTGTACATACATTTGGAGAGGAAAAACGTAAAATGAGGAAAAGTGTTATATAAAATCAAATCAAATTGATGTTTTTCACATACAAGTGAATTTGTCTAGATCTATCTATCTATCTTACAATATGGAGCAAATACAGAACACATTTATCTGGTTTTAGTTTAAACATATTTATTTTACATCGAAGGCGAAACAAGTTCTTACAACTTAGATTAATCACTCTCGATGGCTTCCTGGGTAGAACCAGTACTTATCTGTTAAGAATATATTATGTCTGTAATGGTCTAAAATGGAATAATCGTGAATTTGGATGTATGATGGTATTATTTCAACAAATCATGTGAATAAACACTCACTTCAAAACAAGAAAAGTAGGCACATTTAAAAAATATTTGATATAATAAAATGAAACTGATTTTTGCTATAAATAAAACATGCATAGTCAATTGATACAATAGCCCAGATGTTGAGTATGACATAAACGCATTGCATTTTGTTTTCATCATAGAGGTAATTAATTATTTCTATTTCAGTCAATATATGGATGTATGCGTCCTATGTAACATAAAGAATGACCAGCCAACTTTCCGAGCATATGAAAAGGGTTTTCAAAGAGTACTCCGTGCCATTCAGGAAAGAGGTAACATTTCAATCAACATTTAATGAATATGACAGATGTTAGTTGTTATTAGTTATTTTTAACTGCATTTTACATATGCCAAAGTTATAAAGTAATGGTCCATGCGCATTTTCTGGTTTTGTTATGAAAGAAATTGCAAAGAACATCTGCAGTTATATCATGTGTCTTTGTGCTACCTATGATATGGGAAAATATCCTTTTTGTCCTATATGTATCTACACAATTTACTAACTTGTATTAATATTTAAATTTAACTTCTGCACAGTCTTAAAACATTCATACTTTGGAAATAAAACTTAATGCATTATTTGTTTTAGGTGATCAATTAACGGTTTATCTGGGTCAATAAGTGCACCAAGAATGCAGACGCATGTATAGTCACCCCGATTATATAAAGAACCAAGCTTCAGAACTGCCAAAGAATGAAGTAGTAGCTGCAAGGACAAGACGCTCTCATACAGACAGTTTTAGCTTTGAGTCAAACTGGTTGTTTTGTAGAACTGGAGCAAAATACTGAGAAGAAAAGAGGCAATGACGTTTATCCTGTGAGGACACTGGAATTTCAAAATACCATCAGAGAAATATGCAAACGCAGAAGTGGTGAATGGGCTGAACATATTGTAGGTCGACTTGAATATGCTCAAGATCTCCCAGCTGTTGAGGCAAGATACCATCAGTCATGCAGTTCAAGTTTTAGGACTCTATACCAGATTCCCAATCAATATAAACTGTCACAACAAAGCGGAAAACATCGGAATCTACATCAAAACGGAAAGCGGGAAGGCCTTCCAGGATTTCAGTTGAGGATGCATTTTTAGAAGTCGTGACATACTTCGAAAGCAAGCATGAAAGTCAATTAAGTGACTGATCTTGTAGAGAGAATGGCACAGATATGTGGACATGAAGCAATTAGTGATAATTATATGAAGAAAAAATTGGTAGATTACTTTGGAAATGCCATAGCTATATCAGAAAACAACGGTAAGCATAATGTTGTGACATTTGCAAGCAAAGCTAGCATGATTTTGCACACGTTTTATCAAAGAAATGGAAAAATGACATTGAATCTGAAAAAAAAAATCAAGACAGCTGCAAAGTTAAATCTCGATGATGTTAAATCAATAGATGTTACCAAATTCAAAGACGAGTATGCGACAGCTGATGACATGGTATCAGCTGAACAGAGCCAAAGCTACGTGCCTGGAAGTTTACATTTATTCCTTGAAACACTTATAGATCGATCATAAGAAGACAGACCGAAAACTTATTTTGATAGGACAAGCTAGTGTCCAATCAACGATTCCGAGAGGATTCATTGCACCGTTATAACTTGGACTTGGTGTACAGATGCATCACCACTTTGGATCTAAATTCCTTATAGAGAGTCTACACAATATTGGCTTCTGTTGCTCTTAACTGGTAGTTCAACGTTTTGAAAGGAGTGCTGCCATAACACGCGGATCTGAAATTCATGTAATCTAATGATAACAATCGCTTAGTACAATATATTGCTGACATCTTTGACCACAACACAAGAACATTAGATGGCCATAACACGTTCCATGGAATGGGTATATTTGCAGCGATTACTCCATCAATTAAGTACCAAGAACTCGCGCGACAAATGATGACCTTGTAGCTGTTGGCAAAATAAATATTAGGTATCACAAGAAACAATACAGTTACATGGAAAATATGATTTTCAAAAAACTGGCAGAACGCATGAATTACATGGATCCACCAATTGAATGTGATTTTCTGATAACGCTTGCGAGACCATTATTGTTGAAAATTCCAAGTTCGTCTGATATCATGCAGTTGGTTCAAGCTGGGCCATATCATGGGACCTCATCCATCGTCTTCCTTCCCATGACTGATTTGAGGCATGTTGGAGATATAAACTATATTAAAATGTTGGTTCACATGCGGGCACAATGGGACGAACCACCGACTTTTCGCAGTCCGAATGGATAGCTTCCTGACAAATAATATGAGGGCTCGAACACACATCGGATAAGGACAAGTGATTTCAAGACAAGAACTCTACTCGGCCACGGATGTCCCAAAATTAACCTATGTTAGAGATGCGCACTTCAGAAAAGAGCAAAACAACTATTTCATTTATAGTTGTATAAAAACAGTATAAAAGTCGAACAGGAAATGCAGCTTTCACAGAACACAGTAAACCCCAAAACACTCAAAAGGACAAACATGAATGGCAATGTTAACAAAGAATAAAGGCAAATTACTTCACAAACTCAAAAAGGGTTGACAATAGGGCTACCGCCTTGGAACGGTCAGTGGCAAAAAAGGCCGCTGGGGGTTAAAAAAACATGATACTTATAGTTTATATCAGTCTATCAACGTGCATTATCTATGCATGCATTATCATAGAATACTGAACAATAAGCTCAACGCAACGTAAACGCGACAATTTGCAGTATGCAATTAACCATTTTATCCCTTTAATTATATTTTTTAATTCTCATTGTAACTAAATTGCTGTCAAATTGAAAATACGTTTTATCTTAAATTAAATGTTAGTGTCTTATCAATCTCTGATACCGTGCAGATCACATGCAGATGGATTTCCTCACTTTAAAATGAATGTAATATCCCGCAATGATGTTTTATAAATTTATTCCCGTTCCCGTTATTCATTTTCCTACCTTTTTAGCTTATAGACATGTACTGCAACTATATTAAAGAAATCAACGATTTTATTCATTTTTTCAAATTTGTTCCAACATTTTGCCCAAAAAACGCTCAATGTGAACGTTTACATCAATTTATGATGCAATAAAACATGTGTAATTATGATTGTGCATCATTCTATCACTCCATCAGATTAGTTCAAATTATGCCTTATAAAATTATTCCTGTATTCAGCGAATTTGTTTTATGAAAAACTCGTATTAAGACGAAGAAATTAAAGTCTTATAGATCATCGCATGCTTGACGACTTTATTCTGGCACACCTTTGGACCTTTCTGTGCAAAATCGTAAAAGAAATGAGTTGTAGTATGGTATTTAGTTTTTTTAATTTATAGCCTAGTAACAAGCAATATATTACAGAAATCAACGATTTTTTCAAAAAAGATTTTAAAGATTTTGCCCCAAAATCTCATACTGTTAACCTCAAACTGATTTCTAACACCATGATTTACATAAATATGTATTTGGGAGAGCATTTCTGCACTGTTAAAGGATTCTACTTTGCTTAAATTATGTTTAATAAAATTATTCCAGTTTCCGGCGATTTTCTCTAAAAATCGAAACTTTTACCCCAAAATTTAGCATTTCCCATGATGGAAAATGGACGGACGTTTTTTCTGAAGCTCATTACATGTCATCGATTCTGAAAATACTAAAATATTTCTGCTGGAATTTGTTTGACCATGACCAATGATTTTGGCTATAATACCTAGCCTACTGTGTGCAAGATAGCACAGTAGCCAAATGTTATGAACTAAACGATAGACGTCACGATATTACGTCACGAATTGACGTCATAATATTACTCCGCGCTGTCGCCCAAGGAGTGACAGAAGAAGGAATACTTGTGTCAAAGACGATTGGAAAGAAATTCATCACAAAATATATATTATATAGTTTAATTAACATTTTTGTCGTGATACGGAAAATAATTCACTCGTGAGAAAATATTCTTGCCATATAGAAACTCGTGCGAAAACGCACTCGTTTCTATATAGCAAGAATCTTTCTCACTCGGGAATTATTTCCCGTATCACTTCAACAATGTTAATTAAACTCTATATAATACGCATATGATATACATCTGAAATAGTATGTAATAGATCGATCACTAAATAGAAAATATCATGGTTAGAATATGAAGAATTGGTAAATTATCTGAGTTTTAAACAAAAAGACAACGTTAGTTAATGATAATATAATATCAATTGGGTTGGAAGATTAGCATCTGTGAAGATAAATTTACATTAGAAGAAAGGGATGTTTTCCTTATTGAAATCTGATCAGTAATTCGTGAGAATAAGTAGCAGTGGAGCAGACCTGTTGAAACTATTTAGAAGATGCTTCAGTTAAAGCTTCATCAACTATGTTTAATGATTGAAGAGGTGTTGCTTATTTTAAAATCAGACAGCGCCAAAAAAACAAATTTCTTTATATTATTCATAGTTCTTATAACTAATATTAATTATTAAACAAATACAAGTTATGTAAAAAAACTAACGGGCGCCACGAGCTTTTAAAAAACCAAGCTTGTCGTTTGTCCCTTAATAAAGTTTAACATACATCAATCTATAATCAGTGACGATACCGATTTGGAACCAGCTGCATTCGTATGCTGAGAACAGATTTATAGACTGAACCCTGAAATTTATATCTAATTCTTGTAGTAAGAACAAGTTAGAACCAATTATATGCGCATGCGCAGAGCATAATTTGTAGACTATCCCTAAAAGGTGTACCGGAAGTAAATCAAATCCCATTGAGTCCAATGCAATATTGGCCAAGCTTTCTAGTGGTATGAAAGCACTTATTATTTTCCCCATAGACACCAATGTTAAAGTGTCACATATTAATGATTTGCTGCAAATTCAACTCAAGTATGGATAATGCAGCAGTGTAATATTCATATAGAAAACTATTTTTCCACTTGAAAAATCACCAGAAAACGTGGGGTCACAAGACATGTAAGAAAGCTCTTGTTTGTTTACTAAACAGGTCAAGGGTAAAGCTGTTTTTATTGATCGCCTGTCTTCATTGCTCACAAAGTGTAAGCATAGAGTCGAAATTCGAAAATGTTCATCAGTGATCCAGTAAAACCTATTAATACGCTTCTCATACATATAACCACACAATCGAATAGAAATGGGCAGTTTTCCCCTACTTATAATGCCCGTTTCCATCGAAAAAGGAGGGATTACTTTTTATTGTAGGAACTACACCTCGGAGGTTTACATGTACACCTCGGAGGTTTACATGTAATTGGTGGTGGTAAACCTAGTTAGCCATTTTTCAAAATTAAGTTCAAACTAAGATTCACTTACATGTTCTTAGTCATGAGACCTGCCTCTCTAGAAAACTGCTGAGAATAGTAAGGGTCATGTGGCATATAAGAAAAGAAAATTCTGATCTTTATTGATACCGTGAACAAACTGCATTCATTCGGCACCTCTTAAATGTGTTCTACTTTCACTTTCAAAACTGTCAAGTTGATAAATAAAATCATCATACAACCATGCAAATGGTTTTAAGCTATCACAAACAAGTCAATAAAGTCATTTCAGCCAGAAAAACAGGCCTTAAATACTCAAAAATGCCTTTTATCACAAAAAAAGTTCGGGATTATATATTTGGGAACTCCTTTCGACTACACCAGGCATGAATGAACTACACCAGACATGAATACCACAGTGATTTACTTCCTGTATGCCTAAAAGTGATACGTAATTCAAGGTTATAATAGCGTAAATGAGTGTCCATGCCCCTTCCATAGTAAAGTTAGAAGATTGACAACCTGTTAAAAACTCAAACCTGGTTAGAATTCTGCGAAACTTACTTTATCGTGCAAAAAAACATGTCTGCTAGTAAACATCAACAAGGAAATAGGGGACTGAATATCTTCTTTGAAACATTTCTTCAGTCGTATATTTACACCGGGTCAAAGGTCAGTGCTATTTTTTACCCCTTGCAATGACATACCCTGTCTACTTATATCACTTATATCAAAAACTGTCAAAAACGTGATGAGCTGCATTTTCAAATAACAGGAAACTGCACTGAAAAAAGGTTTTAAAGATTAGCAGAACTACTTTCGACTACCCCAGACGAGCACATCCGGCTGATTTAGTGAGTGACTTCGATCACGAACCATAGTAGCCTTAGTTTAACTATGGTGAGATCGAATACGCAATGGTTTAACCAGAATGACGTCATCAGTCTACTATAGTTCAACCCACGGCAAGGGGATGGTTGCTCTGGTTCAAACATGGCGGACAAAAATAAACTTTCACAAATTTGAAACTAACTTTGTTGTATCTTCGGCCTTTCTAGACATTTGACTTGAGTTATAAACGTGTTATTTGTATGTAGTCAGTTACTCGATACATATATACAATTGCAACAACAATTAACTATTTTACAGCGAATTATTTGAGAAATTGCGTTGCCGGTGTCGAGGTAAAAAACGTATGGTTTAAATGCACCATGTATCGGCATAGTCTAAAACCCGGGATGGAAATGGAATGGAATGATATTTTGATTCCAATCGCATTCCATTCCATTTTGATTCCAATCGCATTCCATTCCATTCTAGTCTTAAGTTCCATAGTTTAGTCTGTGACACATGTACTGAATATAGGATAAAATATGGAAAGAATCTGGAATAAAATTGGAATGAAAAAATGTGAAATATGCTTAATGTACCATATAAGGCTATGAGAAAAGCATGGGAAGACAATGTGATATATCTGATATGTTCTAACCTAGTATTATAACCTCTAACCACACACACACCCACCCACACACACACACACACACACAGACTGGCACACTTCAGACTATCACACACGCAGACACATGTACGCAAACTAACAATATCATAGCATTGTAGTGTAGTAGGACTCAATTGGGGTGTATGTAAATAGATAGGTTTGTAAGCGCGTTACTACTGTCTCTCCGCAGAGCTAGCATTTATGGTGATATCCGATGAGCGCCCGCTTCACATGCAATCGTTCCGAGTTCAAACCCCGCTGAGTGTACTAGTTTTTACTCGTCCGTTTACAGTAGTATGGTCGGTGAAATTGCCTTTGATGAATGCATAGCATTAAACCTTTTAATTCAGTACAGACAAAGGGGCGGAGCTTTACCATACTATAACGTCCGATAAATTAATGGAAGTTAGAATACGGACAGCACACGCGGACAAGGTCACTAAGTACACCATACTAAACATTTTTTTATAGAGTCTGTCCCAGCTTGTTGGTGCCTAACCAAGTTCTTTTTCTATGTTTAGCGTCATTGGGCTGGTAACTTTTTGAATGTTTGGGCCAAAAAAACAAACATTTTTGACATTCACATGGAAACCATCGGAAACGCATTTCCAAGTCGCCGACAACGCAAAACAAGTTATAAAATGACTAGGGAAATGAACAACTTGATCAACTACATCAAATTTTACTACATGAGTAGTTATTTTGATGTTGAATATGGTTTCGGTTGAAAAACGTCCAAAGAATGAAGAAAAATACAGCTGTTTTTTACGATGGCCCATTTGGCTCACATTTACTTCACTTCAATTTCTTGACTTCCGAATTTCGCGTTCCGCATTCCGAATTCCGCATTTATAATTAGGTAGTAAGTAAGTAGTACGAGTAAAAGACTACTAATACTAATACTACTACTATACTACCACTACCACAATAATAGTAATGATAATAGTATTAATAATAATGTATGCGTGCACGTGCATGTATGTGTTTTATGAAATCACAGTGTTAAAGATGCAGTTATTTTTCACATTTTATATTTAATAATCATTATCTATTTTTTTGACAGCGAATACTAGGCTTATTTGCGTACTTATATAACTAGTAGTATATCGAAAATATAGAATGGTGTTATTCCACTCCAACTCCTACACAAACTCCAACTTGAGTATCTGTTAATCCTTGGCACACTATAAACTTCAATATAAAATATAAGATTGTCAAAAATACACTTACTATTGATGCAAACATGAAAAAACAAACGTCCTTTCTGTGTGTTGTCTTTTACATTGTCTATGAGGCGATGACATTACCCTCTCTTAAAATCTAAGTGGAACGAATAAACTGTAATCTTATATCCGAAAGTTCATACGCGGATCCAGAATTTTACCTCGAGGGGGAGCAAAAGTTTTCACAATAACAAAAAAAAAAAACATTTCTTTTCGATTTTTCAGGATGGTGTATCTAGTGGGTGTCCAGGGGGAGGACCAGAGGCGGTCCAAACTTTACAAACCTTAATATTTTATGTAATTTATAAAATCTCAGTCCGGCCCTTCGCACGGGCTTCCCTCTGGATCGGCTAGTGATCCACTCTGAGTTTATACTCCACCCTGGATCCGCTAGTGATATACAACACCCACCCACATAACAATAAAATATTTCTTAGCTTCTGAATTCCGAATTCCGCATTCCATAATAACGTGTATTTTTCATGTTTGCACTAATACTAAATAAGAGTATTTTTGAAAATCTTATATTTTATATTGAAGTTTATAGTGTGTATATACAAAGGATTAACAGATACTCCCCCCGTATGGTTGCCGGGGTAGAATACAACCACTGAAAATCCCGCTAGAGGCAGAAGGGTATGACCCCCCCCCCCCACCCCTCCCCCCCCCCCCCCCCCCCGCACCCTTCATGTTCATTTTGTCATTTTTTATCATGCTCATTCAAGGTCTTCATCATGACACCGCGTATGCAAACGTGAAAACGTGGCTCCATCGTAAATGGAGTGTTTACTATAGAATTTGCAGCAACTCTGCAGTTCTGCAGGTTAGAAGGTTCGAGGCCCATTCTCCATATTTTATCTTGATGTAAATGGAGGATGAGCCTGGCATGTTCGTCCCTTTAGGCGCCATCTAACCTTTCATGTGTTGGTGCGCCGTAAAAACCCAATTCAGTTAACAGATACTCAAGTAGGAATTTGTGTATATTTATAGGGTATACTAGTACATACGTTTATGGTGTATTTATACAAAGGATACACGGATACTCAGGTTATAGGGAATTTAACTTAAGGTTATATGGTTTATATATAAAAACACAACAATCGTGGTCACTGGCAATATTCATACACTTTTATATTGCATGAGTATTTAATATAAAATGTGAGAAGTAATTGCATCTTAAACAGTAACACTAGGATTCACAACACACATAAATGCACATGCACGCATAAATTATTATTTTTAATTAAGATAAGTATTATTCTAATTATTATCTTACTACCTACTTAAATGCGGGATTCGGAATGCGGAATGAATGCGGAATTCGGAATGCGGAATGCGGAAGTCAAGAAATAGAAGTGAAATAAATGTGAGCCAAATGGGCCATCGTAGTCTTTTTTTCTCGACTCTTCGTTTGTTTTTTCCTGCCTGGTAGGTAGGTTTCGAGAAAGCAATGTTGTTTTTCTCAGTATATTTGTTTTGAAGTATGACTGCATCAGCCAGAGGAGAAATGTTTATTTACAGTATAATTTTTATTTGTTATGCAGGATGACCCATTCAACCAGAGGAGAAATTTTTATTTTCATTAGATGTGTTATGTAGGATGACCTGCTAAATATAGAAAAAAACTCGGTATGACCTTATATAAAAAACTTCGATGGGCTAAGCCCATCTCGGTGTTGTATGAAACTCAACTGGTAACCAACTCGCTGAGACTAGACTCTATATATCACATATTTGTTCATTTGCCTGTATTTATTCTAGTTTTAGTTGTTAACTTTTGATTGACATATATCTATAACGTAAACACATTCCAGGTTTTACAATATGCCGCGTGTATCCATTTATAGAAACTATGGTTTAACTAGAGTAAGTTCGTATTACTCCTCAACTAGACATGCGCAGATCAACGACCATAGTTAAACTATCGTTAGTGATCGAAGTCCCTCAGTGTAATTAAAAACCTTCAAGTAGCAGAAGACCCATAAAATGCTTGTATACCAATTTGACTGCTTGCCGGTATTCTTACTAAAATGCAGTTATTTTATGAACAGTAAAATGATGTTCATACACAGTCCAACACCCATAGACCGGGATAAATAAGCTCCGGCAATAAATATTCTTCTTCCTCTGTATCGGTCAACTAGTGTGTTTTAGTTGTTTGTCAAGGCCACACATAACAAATGTCTCCATTTGCCCAATCAGACCTTACATTTTTCGGATGGGTAGATAGGTAAGTGCAAAATATTTATTTTTCCTTCCATGTAGGTCAGATTCTTTTGGTTGGACTTAAAACACTATTTTGTGCATTCATTAAAGACGATTTTAGTATGCTGGGTGTGTATTGCAATGTTGATAACCGTATAACTGTGTACATATAATTCATATCCAAATTAATAAAGATGAAGCGGAAACACTGGTCTGTATTTTTCACTGTCAAAGAGCTATTCATATTTGGCCAAGTAGAGGAGTAAGAAGGAAAATGACGTAAAACACCATACAAACAAACAAGCTAGTTTTATCTATTGAACAGAATGTTACGCTTGTCGAGGACGCCGAGGAGGACAAACCCCAAAACTGAAGCGTCGAAAAAAAATTAAGAGTTGACCAATTCATAATTCATTTTTACGCATATTTGAACCCGTGAATAAACCTATAATTTTAACTGGCACATATACATTATTCTATGACATGAACACCTGGTTTGACCAACGGTTTTTAATGTAATTTTCCCGTCATTTGGCGGATTAGTTTGTTTAAAAAGAGTTGCACAGGCTATATGGAGAGAGTGCATAGGACACAAGATGTTATTGACGTGTTCATATTGGCACGGCAATCTCATTGTGAGACAAGCAAGGTTTTACGCAAGCGTAAAATAGCTGCCGAGAGACAAGCAATTAACATAATAATATATCAAGTCACGGGTGTTAAAACAATATTGAAAAAAATAAATGTTGTCAAGGAGACATAAACACGCCACGACCGTTTTGTCTTACATTTTCCCGATTTTTACCATCAGTTCTTCTTACCAAGCATTTTAAATCAATGTGGGCGACCTCGCTTCTTTCTCTTTAAATACCTTGACATGCCTTACATATTGATTACAATTACCTTGTAACATCAGCATGGAAATACAATTGTTTACATGTAAGAGATACGTGTGCGTTAGAGTGTGCATTACAACACATATAAACTGTTTACTGTTACCATGTGTAATTAGTTAAGGAACTGTTGCTACCTAAGCATCAGCAATAATGAAACCAATGAAAATTTAAAAAAAATTAATAATAGGGAAATCAACAGGCTTGAACCCATACCTTCCTGGGCGGTAACACGGCACCTCTACCAACTGCGCTATTGAGGCTTGCAAATGTTCCATCGCTAATACACATATAATAGTAATTCAGCTGATTACATGCTACCAATCGTGAACGCTTGGACAATCCCGTCATTCTTCGGGATTGAGGCTTGTAAATGTTTCATCGCTCATATAATACATATAATAGTAATTCAGCTGATTACATGCTACCAATCGTGAATGCTCGGCCAATCCCGTCGTTCTTCAGGATTCCGCGAAGTGGTGTACGAAATGTTGCGAATGACATGCTACATCCAGTAGACTGGTTTACGAAAACCTCATTTCAGCAGGTGAAATGGTAACCTTTCAACGTTACAAAATATGAGTTTATACCATTCAAGTTTTTCAGACGAGTTCTCTAGGAATTCAAGTTGTAAAGCATGCTTATTGCCACTTACATGAGTCACAGTCTGTTAACCATAGACAGATGTAAAAGCAATATAAGAGTCAGCTGCCGAATGAATGAGATGATTACTAAAAGAGTCAACACAACGAAAAACATTTTCATTTACACTTTAATCCAACGTTTCAGTGGAATTCACACATCATCCTAGGATTGTAACTACAGCAAGATGGATGTTACTTAAATTGTGTTAATTATTGAAATAGGTGGGTGAATTGAATTTAAATTAAACTTTTACCTGGCTCATAAATGGATCAATTATCCAATGCAGAGTTATGTCCTTTTTTTATAAAAAACTTTAACCTGCAACCTGGTCTGGCTGATAACTCCAATGAATGTTATTACAAATGTCCAATAACGCTGACTTTAATTTCGGCAGTGTTATCCCTCTTTCCACAACTTTAACCTACAACCTGGCCCAGCTCATAACTTGGCAAAATATTCACCTATGGTCATGAACCTTTACTTGCATTTGGGACCCAAACATATTCAAATTGATATTTTTATTTAAAAAAATAATGAAAATATCTGTCATATATTTTATTAGACCTGAGAAACAGATTCACAAAAGCCCTCGCTTACTTCTGAATCATATTAACAATGTTATTATATTCTTTGGTCCTCATAAGTTGTATGTATATATCTGTGAATACAATATGTTGAAACTAAACCGTTTACAGTGCTTTCTTGCCAATCATTCCGTGAATGACATTGCTTTTTCCAATGACTGAATTTTCATTTCGCCAGATTAATATTTTCATAAAACTTACACCTGCAACCAAACCTAGCTCATAACTTGACAAAATAGTGACCCATGGTCGTAAAACTTAGTACAGTTCTTCGTTATCAATTATTTAACGCATAGTTATGCCCATTTTCATAAAACTTAAACAATTAAAAAATCTGCTCCATAATTTATAAAGGATTGCACCCCATGTCTTTAAACAGGCGAAACAAGTGTTCCATGGAACACCCTTCTAGTTTACTACAGGATTCATACCCAGGGTGGCGAGAGAAAAAAATGATCTGTTTCACGGCACAAATGTAAACACATTTTCGATTCAGGTAGGGTTTTTCTTCATAACTTTCTTAATATTTAACGAATTTTGTTCAAATAAAGAGCACACCCCTTAAAACGTGAGCTCTTTCCTCCGCCGCAAAAGCCTACTTGGTTCATTTAGTACTTTCTGAGATTAGCTCTTCCAAAATGTACACCGTCATAGATTTCTTTCGTTTCCAACACTTTGTGAAGGCTAATCTCAGAAAGTACTAGATAAATCGATTATCTTTTGCGATAGAGTAAAGAGCCCGCTTTGGAGGGGTATGTGCACTTTAATTGAATAAAATTGATAAATATTAAGAAAGTTATATTATGAAGCGAACACCCACCTGAATCTAGCGTTTTGTTCACTTTTTTTTTGCCGTGAAACCAATCAAAAAGTCACGTAGTTTCGCTACCCTGATATCTAAACTTAATAAGTTTTTATCCATTTGTAAGTAACTTAGCTACAAAACTATATACTATAAAATATTCCCATAACATCCCATACCATATTGTATAAATGCAATAAAAATCCAACTATAATTGCCTTACTGTGAGTCCGGCCTCTTGAGATGTTTCTAGATGATAAACTCGGACTGACTTATTTTAAAATAGTTTCAACGGTTCCCGGATTCCTATGTATCCTTCCACTCTCTCTGGGGAGGCTCTAAATAACATGTACTGTGTTGATTAGCCGTTAAACAGCATTCAATTAAAATAGTTTCAAACGATATCAATCAACAGATGATATAATATCACTTAAAGACAAAGTAAAGAGGCTATCTTTAAAAACAAATGCCGCTACTGTCACGGTAAGCGTATTGTCCATATAAACTATAGATGTAAACATTGTTAACAATTAAAAGCAGTTGAAAAGTTAAACTAAGGTTATAGTATGCTTCTTACCCTGTGTAATGTTGTATACGCCTGTATCAAAGGTAACCTGCTGAGTAGTTGCAATCTAAAACAATTCAGACGGTAACCTGACGAGTCGTTGAAAGTGTCGTCTGATGAATTTAAATCGAAGTGAAACTGTCGTCTTGTGAATTTATACCTGTGTACATCAAGTGTTGTTGCAAGCTGCTGTTGCTGAAAGCTGAAATTACACCTGGGAGAACATGGAGGGTTGTATAGGGGGTTGCCAACAATCCACATCCCCATAAATAATTCATCAAATATCCTTTATTTGTTCAAAATAATCCATATCCCTAATATTTTTTCAAAATATCCCTTTAATTATACTTAAGTAAAGGTACACGTGTTTGCGGTAATAACTACCTTATTAATGCACAGCAATAAAGAAGGATGACAGTCACTTCACTGAAACACAAATTGTACCCACTATAAAAGGTGGAGGTTTAGAGACCGCCTTGAAATTGACAATAATCATATTTTAACAACTTAATAAATGAGCCTAAAAATGACTACAAGAAAATGCATGCTGAACACTAGTATGTGCTATCCTAGGTTACGTAGCCGGGTTCATTTAAGCTTCATGCAAAATCTATAGTCTGCTGTATCGCGGACAAATATTGTAGACAGTTCACAGAGCAAACAGATGTTGATTGTTGAATACCGTCATGACATCCTTCTTGACCAATTAATGCTACTATTTCAAATACCTTGATTTCAAGTTTATTTTTTTCTATCCTTAAAGGGACACATGGCAATCTTGAGTTTTATTCAAACATTAAAATTTGCTCCTCGATTAACTTATTCGGCGTCAATTCGGCGTCATTTTGACTTTAAAACTGCTTGCATATAATTAAATAAAAATAACGAGATTTCAATTTTCTTCGTTATTTTACCAATTGTTTTAAATATATTATTGGTGCAATATTATAAAAAGATAGTAATATGTAAATATAATTTGCCTTAAATTATTCTAATAATTAATATTAATGATTGAACTGTGAATAATATAAAATGAACTTGTTTGCAGTCAGATGTATTATTCAAAACAACACAGTATATTTTGGTTGAATTGGAACACTTTTGAAACTTGGGATTTTTTTCAAATGAAACCGCCATTTTCAAATGATTTACGGGGCCGAATGACGTCATAATGCGAATCTAACAGCTATGGTAAGTATTTTTACTTTTTAATATTATTCTTGAATATATTATTAAATACGTTTGTGCTTATCCATAACACTATTATAATAAATAATAGTGTTATGGATAAGCACAAACGTATTTAATAATATATTCAAGAATAATTTTAAAAAAAAATTTTTTACCATAGCTGTTAGGTAAAGGGATTGTAGGAAGAAAGGTATTGTTGGATAGGAAATTCATTTCTGCACATGTTAGTATATAGTGTGCATGTAATTGAGATTGTTTCAACCGTCTGCTTGACCTCTGAAAAAGAACACCAGCATTTTCCAAAATTTCACGATCATCTCCTTTATAGATAATTATAATAATAGAGGGCAAAAATTAAAAGTGGCCAGTTCCTGTGGACAGTCCCTTAATGATTCGACCTATTGAAAACAAATGACAACATGCTATTGGCAATGAACTTGTTAACAGTTTCTCTGTAACTTTCTCTGCTTTCATACAAATTAAAGATTTTTTTGTCAATATGGTATCACTTAAAACAGTCATAGGTGCATCAATGTGTTCCTGTATAGATCCCCAGTTGCTCTTGCTGGTTTACTTACGTAGCAGTTGGTCGGTAGAGTGCAGTTGGTCGGTAGAGTGCAGTTGGTCGGTAGAGTGCCAGGATTATCCTTGATACTCATGTCCCGCACTATAAGTTGCCGTACAGGTTACATTGCACCATTGCGTTTGTGCTTCCGTGGTGTATAGTCTAATAGTGCCTAATAAAATAGTGCCTAATAAAAAACGTTTCCCTGCCTTACTAGTGAAACAAAATGCATGCTTTTAATTGCTTTTTGTTTATATTACCTATAATTCATCCAAATGATGTAATGTGAACATTGATTAGTGTTTGTTTGAGATATTTAATTATAATTGACATAGACAGTAAAGCGAAAGTAGAAATGGGGTAAATCTATCTGTGACGTGTCAAAATAAAACGTGACGTCATTCAACAGATTGGCTTGTTCTTACATGATACATGACCCCCTGTTTTTATTGCATTTTTATATTGGCGGACGCTCGATAGTTTGATTGATATGTGTTTTAAAATTTTCCACGGAGAAAAATGCGCATTTTTTGTCTTTTGACATACATTCGTCCTATATAAAACAAAGAAGGAAAATCAATGGTGCAATGTAACCTACAAACTGGTCCCCATACTCTCCTTTCATCTCATTCTCGCCCTCGATCGATACTAGTATCATCTCTCGTGTTTGGCACTAGGAATTATGGGGGAAAAAGTAGTCCGGTCAGGTGATTTGCATATATATATATAAACCCCAAGTTTTATGACCCAATCTAGACACGCCAGACAAAAGCATCAAAGTTCCTCAAATGTGTGTTTTATATTTAGAGAACTATGTATTTTTAAAAGGGTCCCCAAAGGTTCGTGAATACCAAAATGTATTAGGATTATATGCACACCGAATTACCGCACCGCAGATGAAGTCCTGAAATATCAGGAGGGCACCTGCCGAATATCAGTGATGAATTTGAAAAATTCGAAATGACGTCAGTATGCTTTCATCTATCATGGTTGAGGTAACATTCTTGCTTTTGTAATGTAGAGGAAATGAAGTGTATGATAAAATTACGGATGGTTTCTTGTAGTATGAATATGCAATTATATAGTACTTGAAACTGATTGTTGCGGTTCTCTTCATTAATTCTCTAATACTACCATCCTGAGATCCTTCTTGACAGTTGCAGGAACTATTTAAATTTTCCTGCTTTTACGGTCATTTTTCCCCCTCACTTTTCAGTTCTTCAGTCTGTGAATTTAACCAACCCCTGTACAATCGGAATGTTTCTTGCATACCAAAACAAGGATATCCGTCATTTTACCGGGGCTAGATATTACCATATTACCCTAGGGTCGAGATAAAATTCACGTGCGCAACAACATCTGGTGTGCAGGTAAACATGCAAAACGTTAAATCCTGGCGGCACAACATGCCTCTGATTTGTACGAAATTCTGTTAGGGCCATCGCGAGATTGTGAATTTTGTTAACCAAACTTTGTGCAAACCTCCCATATTTTATCTTGTTTTTCATTTTGACGGAATCGCGAGAATGCGGAATAAATCGCGCATTCTCGCCGTATTCTACAATGAAAAATACGCGAGAATTGCTGGCATAACCTCGCTATTTTAGCTCGTTTTCACGTTCACGAGATCGCAAAATAAATCTCAAATTCTCGCCCTCTTCTACAATAAAAAAAATCACGAGACTTACGTAAATTTGGGTTAGCTGACCTCTCGCTTTTTTCTCCAATATACCAGAGACATGGCTTGCGAGTCGATCCATGTACTATTGAGCCGTAGTCCAGCTTGGATCTGATAAGAGATCTATATAGTCGGTACAAGAGTACTTTTTGATCTGCTCCCCAATTAGTGTTTGTAACAACTGTAAGTAAATTAAGAGCTTTAAGGCATTTGGCCTTCAGGTATTTAAGGTGTG
Source organism: Cyrtodaria siliqua (assembly GCA_037043455.1). Lineage (NCBI taxonomy): Eukaryota > Metazoa > Mollusca > Bivalvia > Adapedonta > Hiatellidae > Cyrtodaria > Cyrtodaria siliqua. The sequence continues at coordinate 155,434 of JAWPHD010000278.1, read as the reverse complement.
GTATAAACGTTAATTTACGGTCAAAAATAAGTGTTCAGAGATTGCTTAGTAGTAACTAAGACAGTATCATGGATATTGAGCAAACACACTGATGACAATGTCCATTACGTAAATGATCTTGTTACGAATATTTAGCGTCGTACGTTATACCGTTTCATAGATTTAGGGATGACATGAGTTTTACTTCTGAACATTGATTACCATATTGGCGAGACATTTGTACGAAAACAGAGAGGAAGAACGTGGAAACTAGAATTCAAAAGCACACTCGAATGCAGATATTTTGCCGAAAGAATAGATGATTGATTCATTCAATAGTAAAGGTTTTAATATTTCATGTGCCGGCGGCGACGGCAGAAGTGATGCAGAAACAGGAAAAAGTGCACCGCCTTAGGAATAATAAACGTATATACATGTTTCAACGTGATACCAATTATTTACATATTAAAACATCTATAGCACTACCATAAACTGGAAGGAAAAAACACACCGTTACACACAATCGTCCACCGCATTCAGTTTAAAGAACTCCACCCACCGCTGTTACGAATATTAGACATTTGCCTTAAATACAAATATACTTGTATCAGTATTGACGGTATTAACTCGATAATCTTTTGGTTATTTGGGATTAAATAAAAAAGTAAACGTATTCACGCAGTCTGTGGTATTAATAGTAACTATGGTCGTTATTTAGTTCTTGTAAAGTCGTTTAATTTGAAACAGATTACTTTTAGTCTGGGCACAGTCCTTTGTTATTAGGTATGTGGTCTGGGTCATACTTACGGTTGGCCTTATGCTGTATTTCTGTTGTATTGCTTGAGGTCTTCGGTATTAAGTTACTTGTGATTTATGTATATTAGGTAAAGTTCAGTATTGAGACTTTGTTAAATAGTACAGACATGCCAAACTTTTTAACACAAAATCCTGAGATTTTTAAAATTTAAGATTTAAAGCGCGCTAAGAATATTTTTAAATGAAAATTTGGAGCTCGCGACTTGATTTTCGCAATACCTTTTTCACAAATTTAAATTATTTATGCAATTAATACAAACTGATGCAAATTAAATAATAAATTAGCATAGTAATTTGATTAGACGAATTTCTACCACAATTTTTTATTGATGTTTTTGTGTGTGTGAATTTTTTTTATTGAAGTGCGCTTACTTTTCTAAATAGATCTTAATGCAAATACAAAGTCTTCGTAACTCTAATACAAATTACAATCATCAGCAGCTTGCGATCACACTTGCGATTTCAGTTAGTTTGACCAATTAAAGAAGTCACAGATATATTGCTGTTATTGCACATGTCGTTATGTCACTGAAGGAACTAATAATTCTCAGTGAGTAATTGTTAATAACTAATAAGGTGTTAACTTTAAATTCAGTCAGTGCATTACACGGATGACCCCTGTTAATATGACACTTGTAAATACTCCTCTGACTAGGGACCGTAACAGGACAGAATTCTAACAAATCCATACGTGCACGCCAAATAGTCAGTTTCACGGTCTCATATCACTTCTCTTAATGATAGTTGCATATTTTAATGATATTTCATGAAGTTAATATACTGATAAGAGATATTATTTAATTGTTCAGGACATCTGCATTTTCCAAAAGTAATAGAAAACGCAAAACGATTCATAACCACCTGGTATTATAATGACATTAAGACCTTTTAATGGCATGTAATAAAGTACTAGTGTATCAACTAATTACGAACATAAATGTTATTAATTACCAACAAAACACAACTGTTATACGAATATATGTTACCGCAGCATTTAGTGTCTAGAGGAATCCAACATCTACTGCAATTCCTTTACTGATATTTCGCAAAGTAACATGCGTTTTCAATTTCTCTTTTAAAATACTGTTTTAACCTATGTTATACGTTTGAATAGTAAACGGTGATTGAGAATACGTGCAATTTACGCTAAATTAGCACTTGCATTTATTCTTATCCTTTGTCTCGACCTAAACATAATGTTTGTATTACTTGCTATGAGATGAATTCTTGATACAGTTACTTTCTGCAAGATACTCACTTAATGTTGCTTTAAGCGACTTGCTGGATATGATAATAGTGTATCCTTGGAAGCAACATACAAGAGATAAAAGTAGCAGCCTCGGTTTTATTGAGTCTGTTCATGATATGAAGTGCAAAACTTCTCACGCCTCCTAGCACCAGCTTAAGTGATATTCTACAAAACCTCTCACGCCTCCTAGCACCGGCTTAAGTGATATTCTACAAAACTTCTCACGCCTCCTAGCACCGGCTTAAGTGATATTCTACAAAACTTCTCACGCCTCCTAGCACCGGCTTAAGCGATATTCTACAAAACTTCTCACGCCTCCTAGCACCGGTTTAAGCGATATTCTATTTTCAAGCCACACATTTCCAGTGTAAAGAAATCTCCTCCACACTATATCCACCAACAAACTAGGAAGGGTAAATAAAGCCCCGCTGCACTGTATTCTCCAACAAACCAGACATTGTAAATAAGAACCCCCAGCCAAACCCCATTCCCTAACATACCAGGCAGTGTAAATAAAGAAATTCCAGCTGCACTATATCATCTAACAAACCAGGCATTACTAGTTTATTAAGTAGAATGAGTGTAAAGAATTCATACATGTGTTTATTATGAACAAATAAATCGCAGAAAGCCACTACCAAATTACTCATAGATAAAAAGAAGTCAGAGCAACAAGAGAAGAAGCCGTTAAGGGTGCGATAAGACAATATTAAAGAGAAATATGTAACGGTACTGTCATTTTCAGGATTGAGATAAACATCATGAAATGGACGATAATATATCCGGTCATCTTAAAACCAAAGAGGAAAGCACAGTTACCATGGTTACTAAACTAAACTTGATTTACATCTCTCTATTGAAAAATATGAAATAATTAGTAAAATATATGACAAGAAAGGTGATTTAGATTTGTATAGTGTTAATTCACCCCCATTTAAATCGGGATGTTCTCGAGGTACTTCTTATGGGGTCTTTGTTTCTCGGTGTATTCGTTTTCTGGAGCTTGTAGTCGTGCTGAGGACTTTAATATTAGCAATATTTGTATATCTAAAAAGTTACTCTAATACCATGAACTTCGAAAAACATTCCGCAATTTTATTATCGTAATCCTGATGTATTTTTAAAATATAAAAGTAATTTAAGAACTCTTATGGACTATCACAACCTGACTTCTATGGTGATGAGATTTACAAACTTCATAGGATTCTTGGTCATAATCACTTAAATGTACTACTTTTATTAAACTTTGTATCAAAAGTGGTTATGACCCTATTATTTTGAAACGCACTGCATGTTTAGTAGTTGGCCCATTTACAGTTCGCCACTATGATTTCCTCCTTGATTGTGCGATGCCCGGACAGAGTGTGGACACTATGATGACGTATATCTAAATCCTTAGCGTTTGATTTTGTCTATACTCTTGTCTTGTCGTGCCCTTAACGGTTTGTTTTGTTGCTCTGACGTCTGCCAAAAAAAGAGTATGAGGGTGGAAACGGCGGAACACGTTAAATGCAGTCTCGGTTTAATTGAGACTGTTCATGAACGGTAGTGAAATATGCTTGCTACCGTTCACGCCCACTAGCCCCGGGTTGAGCAGAACTCAATTTTCATACAATCAATAGTACAGAATTTTAATGCTAATTTTACTGCCATAATGCCATGAGTACTTGCTTTTTGGCTTTTTAGGCTTTTTTATATAATATATAATATACATGATCATTTGTGTTTTATTTATATTACTTATTAATGCTGCCTTCTTTGATTATAACATGACGGGGATATCTTCCTTCACCCTCCCATTTATTGGGATGACAATAGGGTAAAAGTGAGCTTTGGGTTAAATCCCAGCGCCCTTTTTTGCGCTGACCGTTCAAAGGGGGTAGCCCTATTGTGAACCCTTTTGTGGTTGTGATGTCATGTCTTGCCTTTTATTCATCTTTATAGTTGTTGTTTGTTTCTGTATGTGTTTGTGGTTGACTGTCGTCCTTGGTTGCTACTTTTCCTGTTCGATTTTTATATCCAAGTTTACTAAAATTACTGAACAGGCAGTAAATAATAGGGACATAACCTCTATTGATACTTCCCTAACAAGTCGTATAGTTAATTTATAATAATAGTTTCTAAATCACATAGGCATATACGTCAGATTGTGGTAGTTCTTGGAGCAGGAGAGTTGATATTTTAACAGTGCTTGAGGGTTATAATAACACCATTATTTTGAAAGGGCTATTCAACGTTTATGGTAGCGGTAGTCCTGTTGGATTAATAATTTAAGTACGTATACACGTGAAGGTGTTGCACCGGGAAAATACCATAATTAACGACATAAAAATTGCAATCATCTCTTATGTGAAATATGTTTATTTCTTCGTGTTCAATAGAGATATGGCAATATAGTAAAGGAGTAATAAACCACGAACGTTACTGTTTCATACACATATTAAATGCGCAGGAACCTATATACATTTTGCTGGTATTGATCTGGAGAGGCTACGTAGCTCGTCTAGTAATCCCAGTTTCCTGAATGCGTCCACAACTAGGGCCGTTTACTCGAGTACACACCAAATTTCTTCCCGCCTTATCAGTGGTAAGAATTAAATAAGATTGAAAATATCATACTCCTCTATGTTTTACCAAATCGTGCATTTAGATATGCAATATACACTTCTAAGTCTTTATATATTTGTCATTATGATATGCAACACGCATGTTACAGCGAAACAGCATTATAATAAAAGGCAACATTCTCGGTATTAGGGTCATGATTTAAAAAATTAAACAAAGCATAACAAGCCTGTCAGAACAGTTACATAAGAAAACAGTAAGGGGAATGAATATGATAAAAAATAAACAGTGTGTAGATGCTAGAATCTTTTTATTTGTAGATAACAAAGTATCAAAGTGGATTCCGGCGCCAACGAGGCACAACAGACAATCTCATTCGATTTGAATCATTTATTAGTGAAGCTTTTGCAAAGCAAGAACATCTAGTCGCTGTATTTTTTGACTTAGACAAAGCTTATAGTACGGTATCATGGATGATCTTTATGACCTTGGTCTAAGAGGCCGATTACCAATTTTTATAGAAAATTTCTTAGATGGTAGACAGTTTCGTGTCCGAATGGGTTCAACCCTCTCTGACATCCATGAACAGGAGATGGGTGTGCCACAGGGCAGCATACTCTCCGTCACAATTTTTAATATAAAAATTAACAGGATAGTTAAATGCATCAATCCTGGTGTGGATTTCTCTCTATATGTTGACGACTTTGTTATATGTTATCGTGCAAAAAACATGAACACTATTGAGAGACAACTTCAACAATGTCAGAATAAACTTCAGACCTGGTCGGATGAACATGGTTTTAAATTTTCTAAATCTAAAACTAATTGTATGCACTTTTGCCAACTACGTAAACATCATGAAGACACTCATCTAACACTGGATGGGTCACCAATACAAGTAGTGGATGAAACGATATTCTTTGGTCTTATTTTCGACCGTAAATTAACGTTCATACCACACCTTAAATACTTGAATGCCAAGTGCCTTAAAGCTCTTAATTTACTTAAAGTTGTTGCAAACACTAATTGGGGAGCAGCTCGTAAAGTACTTTTACAACTTTACAGATCTTATCAGATCCAAGCTGGACTACGGCTCAATAGTATATGAATCGACTCGCAAGTCATACTTGCAGATGCTCGATAGGTGCCTTTTGTACAGCCGAAAGTCTATATGTTGAAGCTAATAAACCATCACTGTCTCATAGAAGGGGCCAATTAGCCCTTCAATATTCCATTAAATTAAAATCTAACCCTTCAAACCCAACGTTCAATAATGTTTTTAATCCTAGTTATGAAGCTCTTTTTGATCGAAAACCGAAGGCCATTCGACCATTTGGTCTTCGTATTGAGACACTGAAATCGACCTAAATTTGATTGACAAGTACAAAGTACCACAAATTCACCATGGACTTTGGAAACACCAACAATTATTTTTATCTTTGTAATAGTAACAAATCCAGTACAGACCCTACTGTCTTTTAAAGCAAATTTAATGAAATTAAATCGAAATACAGTAACTTTCAACATATATACACAGATGGTTCTAAAGATGGAGATAAGGTAGCTGCAGCAGCTGTTGTTCACAAACACAGCATAAAGAGCCGCCTGTCTGACAAGGCCTCCATCTTTTCAGCTGAAATTAAGGCAACTGAACTTGCCTTAAATTATATTCAGGAATCTGATGATGACCATTTTGTAATATTTTCTGATTCCCTTTCGTCTCTTTAAGCACTGGGTAATATGAAACATGATAGTCCAGTTGTGCTTCAGCTTTTAGAAAAGTACAATTCTCTTATAGTTGATAACGTTATTAGGAATACGTGGTAATGAGAGCTGATAGTGCTGCTAAAGCAGCATTATGTTTACCTATATCTAATGCTAAATTACCTTATACTGATTCGTAACTCTTGGAAAGCTGCTTGGGATTTGTCAGTGTCCAAGCCCGGTGCAGGATAGGGCGGGCATACACGTTATACTCATTCATATTTATTACCATCGTCGAAGCCCACGTTTATTTGATTAAGTTATCACTCCATTCACTCCATTCACTCCATTCAGCATTGATAACGTAATCAATCAAACGTGGGCTCCGACGATATTTATCAAAAGCTGAGCAATTACCAGAATGTATACCCTGCTTTGCACCGTTTACGGTCAAACATCTTGTTGGAATGTGTAGATTTTGATCCTATGCGTCAAATGTACTACAATGTTAATACTATTGTTTTAGATTTCCTAAAAGAAATCAGATTATATAAGTCATTATAATGTGTTCTTATATATATTTACTTGTTTATATATCCGTTGACGGGCATTTGTCACGGCTTTTGGCTTCACCCACTGGGACCTCCTAGCGGGTAATCGGGTCAAAAGCCACAAAAAATGCATATGGTTATGATTCAAATTTGGTATGGTCAATGATGGACTTGAGGCACAACATATAAAAAACGTGTTGTGACCTCCCGCATAAAGCCCCCTCTCCCCACACACGACTCATATGATTCCCCAACCCCTATCCCCCACCCCGGCCCCCCCACAACGCCACTACCACCACCACCACCACACACACCAATGGATTACAGAAATCAGTGAATTTTGTAATTTGTTCCAACATTTTGCCCTAAAATACCAATATTTGAGCACATATGTTATATACTGTGTCAGGAAAAACTTGAATATGTATGCTACATTCTATTGCTTCAGTTTGATAAGTTTATGTTCAAACTAATTTCAAAAAATAATTCCAGATTCCGGCGATTTTTGACAAAAATACACATATTTTGCCCCAAAATTAAGGCATTTCCAAACATCATGCGGTTTGGGAATTTTTTCTACTTAATCACTGGACCTTACCCTGCCCAAAAAGGTTACAATATTTATTTTTTCTATTGTATTAGATATATTTCTAATTTTTAGTTAAATATCCCCAATGTATTACAGAAATCAGCGACTTTATTCATTTTTTTAAACATTTTTACCCAAAATCTCCATATTTCAGTATCGGATCCATAAATTATATGGCGGGACACGTAGAGATGTGTTCCGAGAAAGATTTCATCAATTCAAATTGGTTCTAATATATTCCATTCTTTTTTCTAAAAAATAATTCCAGATTTCGGCGATTTTCGTCTAAAAACGCAGTGTTTTCACCCAAAACTCACTAAAGCCCCAACGCTCAGATGGCACGCATGTCTCATTTTGAAACTTATTGTATGTTCTTTCAGAAATTCTTACCCTACAAAATTCCCCCTGAGGGGGAGGGGGGAGGTTTTCTCCTACTAGCTCACAGTCTATGGAGAATGGGCCAAGAACCTTCTCACCTGCAGAACTGCAGAGTTGCTGCAAATTATATTGTAGACAGTCCATTTACGCTGGAGCCACGTTTAGTGTTTTTCTGCCAATGCTCTAGTGATTTGGGCGAGATGGCACCTGAAACAATGCAGGGGTCATGACGAAGACCTTTAATCAGCATGAAAAAAAAGAAAAAAATATCAAATGATCCTTTAATCAGCATGATCATGGGGTGGGGGCGGAGTGAGGATGGGGCGGGGGCTGGGGTCAACATGAAAAAATGATAAAATGATTAAATGCATTTGCGGGGAGTCATGATGAAGATCTTTAATCAGTATGAACAAAAAATGATGAAATGCATTTTGGGGTGGGTGGGTGGGGGGTTCTACCCCTCTAACGGGATCTGCAGTGGCCCTACTCTTTGCCCCGAAACCAAACGGGGCCCCCGGAGCCACATAGGGCCCTTACACGTGAACAATTGTATTTATGTGCTGTTGTGTAATTCTAGCATGTCGTGCTACAAAGGTGAATATGTAATCAATATGTAACGCATGTCAAGGATTTGACCAGAACGAAGCGAGGTCGTCCACCTTGATTCAACATTTTTGGCAGGTAGAACTGATGGTAAAAATAGGGAAGAAAGTGTCTGGTAAGAAAAACGGTCGTGCCATGTTTACGTCTTGGTGAATTTTTTTTTAAATATTGTTTTGACACACGTGACTTGATCTGTTCATTTGTTAAACTTTTTTCCCAGTTCTACCCAGATATAATGCTATTTTCTCTCGGCAGCTATTTTACGCTTGCGAAAAAACATGCTTGTTTACTATTACTGGTTCTACCCGGGAAAAGTGTATGGTCTGCCTCCACCACAATAAAATCGACCGTCAAATATAACCTTACATGTGTTGAAAATGACGTAAAACACCATACAAATAATCAAACTAACTTCTTCTATACCCTTTAAGATATCAAGTTCACATGTGGTGTTTCTCAGTTAAGGGTGTGTATTTTGGTATTTTGGCTGGATCGACTGGGACCCCCTAGTGGGGAAATCCAGCAGAAAATAAAAATTAATAATAATAATTTGGTATGGTCATTTAGAGAGTATATAAACGGGTTTCACCTCCTGCATAAAGTGCCCCTCTACCGGGGTACAACTTGGCGAACTTGCAGTTATTTACTATAACTTAAGTTTACGTCTTGTGACACTATCTCCCTCTTTGAAATCTTTGAGATTTCAAGTTCATGTGCTGTGTATTTCTTAGTTGTGGATGTGCAGATGGCCAGATACACAATAAGTTTATGTTTTTGGCTTCATTTTTTGGGGCTCCCTAGGGGGTAATCAGGTAAAAAAACAAGAGGCCGAAGAAGAACTGTGGATGCTCTACTTGCTAAAGATAAAGTTTATGTACAAGGCCCATAACTGTTGTCAAAAATCGTTCAACCGGAACATGGCGACGATAGACGCAACTAGTTTGGTACTGACCATCCCTGCCAAGTTTCGTTAAAATCCGGCCAGGGGTTCAGGAGAACTAGTCTGTACAAAGATAGTGTATTAAAACCTTTAAGGGGTCATAACTATGCCAAAATTGATTCAACTTGAACACGGCAATGAAATGCGCAACTAGACTTGGTACTGATCATACCTGCCAAGATTCGTTGAAATCCGGCCAGGGGATCAGGGGAATTATTTGGGACAAAGTTTGTGTATTAAAACCTTAAAAGGGCCAAAAATCATTCAACCAGAACACGGCAATGACAAGTGCAACTAGGCTTGGTACTGATCATCCTCGCCAAGATTGGTTGAAATCTGACATGTTCAGAAGAGAGGCTAATCTGGACAAACTGGAACGTGACAATGATATCACAACTAGGCTTGGTACTTATCATCCCTGCAAAGTTTCACTATCCGGCCGCAGTGAAGGCCCTTTCATCTTAATGAGGCAAAATACAGCATTTTTTAACAAAATCAAGGGCATTGATAGTAACATTTGGTAAAGTTTGATAAAGATCGGATGAAAAACGAAGGTCCTATTGCGTTAACAAGGCCAAAATATAGCATATGTCAGAAAATCAAGGTAACAATCTGGTAAAGTTTGGTAAAGATCGGATGAAAATTGAAGGCCCTGTCGCCTTAACGAGATAAAAGTTTACGGACGACGGACAACTCAACATCCCATAAGCTCTATGGGCCCATGACCAGTAGAGCTAAAAATGCATATATATTCCAAGTGTGAATGCATTTAACTCTTAATTTGGTATGGTCATTTAGGGACTCGATGCACAACATATATAATATGGGATTGTCCTCCTGCGTAAAGGGTCCGCTCCACATGCGTACAACTTGGGGGAACTTGCAGTAAGTTATAATTATGCTCGACTGCCATTGTGCTCAGTGCAAGGCGAAGGGTTTTGCAATAAGTGCCACAAAAACTAATTTACCCCTCACCCCCAACCACACACTCCATAAAACCATCATACATACAGGTCCTCTTGTTTTTCTGAAAGGTTTTCTGCCTTGTGAACACTCTAATACCTTCATTTATTATTTGATCTTTACCAAACTTGCAATGATTGTTGATATCAATGAAAGCTCGGAAAAGGTCGAAAACCAGCCAGATTGGTTTAGTAACACCAGAGTTACGGCCCTTGTTTAGCTGAAAAATGCCATTTTCTGCCTTTTGAACACTCCAGCACCTTCATTTATTATTTGGTCTGTACCGAATTTGCAAAGATTGCTGATATCAAAGAAAGCTCGGAAAAGTTCGAAAACCAGCCAGATTGGTTCAGCAACACCAGTTACGGCCATTGTTTAGCTAAAAAATGCCATTTTTTGCCATGTGAACACTCTAGCACCTTCATTTATTAATTGATCTGTACCAAACTTGCAAAGATTGTTAATATCAATGAAAGCTTGGACAAGGTCCAAAACCAGCCAAATTGGATCAGTAATACCGGAGTTATGGCCCTCGTTTTGCTGAAAAATGCTCTTTTCGACCTTGTGAACACTCTAGTACCTTCACTTATTAGTTGATCTTTACCAAACTTGCACAGATTGTTAATATCAATGAAAGCTGGGAAAAGTTCGAAAACTAGCCAGATCAGATCAGTTACACCAGAGTTATGGCTCTTGAGTTTCTTAAATATGCAATATGCTATATTGGGAACCTGGGGTTGTGGGTTCAAATTCCACTGGACACCACTTTTTTTTTTTTAATACATATATTTATTTTTTTTAACTCTTAAGAACTGGTCCGAGATCTTATATATTTAACTACTCAATAAGTTTGGTATAGATTGGATGAAAATTGGAGGGGCTAGAGTGCCCACAAGACAAAAGTTAACGACGGACGAACGATATAGCTTATGGTATGCCGTGTTATCCATTGTCTGTCCGTTGTTAACCTTTGTCTTGTGGGCACTCTAGCCCCTCCATTTTTCATCCGATCTATACCGAACTTATACAGTAATTATAAATATATAAGATCTCGGACGAGTTCTTAAACCAGCCAGATTTGATCGCTAACAGCCGAGTAAACTGCCCATGAATTTAGAAAAATGCATAATTTTGCCTGGTGGGCACTCTAGCCCCTACATTTGTAATCCAATCTTAAGATAAAACAAAATTCATCTATTAACAATTTTAATAAATAATCAGCACCAATATACTACACATAAAACAATAATGCATTAATCCTTTCCAACATCAGTAACTCCCATGACCAGGCTGCTGACTTACAGATCAGGGACCCGTTTTATGAAACAACTTACGACCATTTTGATCGTAAATCAATTTCTTAAATGCTTCACTATTAATTGCACATTTCAAATAAACTTGATTTTATTTCATTTTCTTATGCATGTGATATTTCTGCACTAAGTGCACACATAATTGTCTACATGGAATGCTTAGGTGAAAAAAGTGAACGATTTTAAAATGCGAGACTTATCGTAAGATGTTTAATAAAACAGGGCCCTGTTTTGTATAAATAAAACACTGATAACAAGTTCCACCTGATTAAAAAAACGTACTGCATCATTTTTGCGTATCATAATGTTTTGTTATACACAAACATATTTTACATCATTCTTTACCTGATTTTTAAAATGTAAATAAACATTACAAAACTTTACAAAACTATCATTGTAGTCACAAAACTAGATGTCACTATAACAAGAAGACTGCCATAGGTCATACACAAATTCTCGACAAAAAATACTATTTTTTCTGTCTTTATAGAAATTTCAATTTCAAAATGCCCTGACAATTCACTGACCTTGAACAAAAACCAAATTTTCCTGACTTTTCAAGGTCGCTGGCAAACCTGTAGTTGTAGTATCTACAGGTCAAACTTAACAGCAGACTTCTGCAGTTCTGAGGCTGCCATAACCCAAATTATTTTTCAGGAAAAAGCTCTGCATCGTTTTTTGTTGAAAATTGATTATATCATATACATGTACAATTTGTTCATCTGTTTTGTTCGAAATGATATGTAAATCATATGCGACAAATAACTGAAAAGTATTCGAATGATACTCGATTTACATGTCATGGGGTAAAAGAAATGCTTATGGGTAAAACAATATTTTTGAACAGCTACAAAAACTAAGTGACATTTTTGTCTAATGTGACATGCACATATTAGGCTGAAACACTTGTAAAAGTAAATGCCAACTGAAAGACAAGTTGAAGTAGTAAACTGGCATGTCACACTGGAGGGCCTAAGGGAAGATTAGCAGTTTTACTAACTAGGCTACCATTTTAAAATAGTTTTCAATTCAATTCAACATCAGCTGCTAGAGAACAAGCCTTTTAATTTCTCTTTGTCCTTAATGTCTTTTTGTCTTTGACTTTCTTCCAGAGATTTTAATTCTTTATGTATTGCAGTAGTTAATTTGGGGTCAAGTTCAATCACTCTTTCAAAATCCTTTCTGGCCTCTTCGGGGTTCCAGGCCCCTACATGGGCCTTTGCTCGTCTGTAGAGGGCTTTCACATTGTCTGAAAAGGATAATGAGTCGTGTGTTAAAGGGACACACGGCAAACTTGATTTTATAGAAACTCAATGGTGTTTTTCTACATAACTTGTAGCCAATAATCCCTGCCAACACACAAATCACGTGCCGATAGCTGAAGCCATGTGATTACAAAATGGTGATACACTAGGCAATCCTTGGTATACCAAACTCCTGCTGTAACCAACAGGCAAATTGGCAATAACATCATCACCTTTGGAAAGATGTTGAAAACCATTCAACCTGTTTTGGCTAGGGTGTAATCTCTTTATTATTTACGCACAGCTTCTGTAATTTTGTCAACGGAATACATGTTTGTTTACAAGTAACCAAGTAACCGGTGTGCATAGTAAATATACATTCGCTAAAATTGATTTCTTTTAATAAATAAATTATTTTTTGTAACCAGGTACCGTTTTTCACACTATTTTCCTATATTATTAACAAAGCAAGTTGAAATATTGACCTAAAAAATATTTAACCAAAAAATAAACTTAGCTTGATTTCAGCTATAAATTTGTGTGGTGGCAGTGGTTACTGTAATAGATAGGGGAAGTAACCACTGAGGGGAGTTTGAACTTGCATTTGTTTAATCATTAATACTAATTATGAGAACAGTATAAAGCAAATTGTTTTTGCATATTATTAACTGTTGATTATATTGCACCAATAATATATTTAAACCTCTGGTGGCAAAAATTAGGGCCACTGCAGATCCCGTTGGAGGGGAAGGCAGAGGGGTAGAAACCACCCCAAATTCATGTTTTTTTTATCATTTTTTGTTCATGCTCATTAAAGGTCTTCATCATGACCCCTGCATTGTTTAAGGTGCCATCTCGCTCATATCACTACAGCAGTGGCAGAAAAACAATAACGTGGCTCCAGGGTAATTGGAGTGTCTACAACAGAACGTGCAGCAACTCTGCAGTTCAGGGTAAAAAGGTTAGAGGCCCGTTCTCCATATTTTACCTCGATGTACATAGAGAATGAGCCTGGCATGTTCATTCCTGTTAGGCGCCATATAACCTTTCAAGTGTTGGTGCGCCTTAAAACCCCAATTCAATCAATTAAACCTCTGGTAGAATAAGAGTAACAAATGAGAACTCAAACTTTTATTTAATTATATGCAAGCAGGTTTAAAGTCAAAATGATACTGGATAAATAAAATGAAATGTTAATTTCAATGCTTGATAAACACTTTAAGGTTCCCTTGTGTCGCTTTAAACGTAAACCAATGTGCCAATATATAGAGATAATTTAACAGTTGAGTTTGATATTAAGAATTATTTTACAAGTTAGGTGCGTGATCGTTCACAAGCGAACAGATGCGATTGAGTGATAAAGCAAGGCATGCCTATGTCGGGTAGGCAATACACACACAACCTCACCACCATCAAAAATATCAAGAATGATTTATTGTATATCAGCTTTGAAGTTTGTTTCATACATGCAAATGATATAAAACTATGGATTAGACAACATGCACATCGTATGACTGTGCTGACGATACTCCGGTGTGGATTAAATTCGAATATGGTACACCACACAATTGAAATATCTGGTATTTATGTTAGGCCTGCCAAAACTTTTAAACACAAAATCCTGAGATTTTTAAAATTTAAGATTTAAAGCGCGCGAAGAACATTTTTAAAGGAAAATGTGGAGCGAGCGACTTGATTTTCGCATTACTTTTTTTTAAAGCGCAATTTGTCACTGAAGGAATTAATTATGCCCTAAGGTGTTAATTGTATATTCAGTCAGTGCATTACACAGATGACCCCCGTTGATTTGGCACTTGTAAATACTCCTCTGACTAGGGAGCGTAACAGGACAATTTGGGATATAGCTGATAAACTGTGAAAATATAGCTGTTAAATCATGAACATTTTGTTTTGATGAAAAATCAGAGATTTTACACTTAAATCCGGAGATCCACTGAAAAATCTGGAGAATCCGGATTTTATCCAGAGATTTGGCAGGCCTGTTATGTAAGATTTACATAGTAACACTGCTATTTGTTTAAGACTTACCGGGTTCTCGTTTTAATACGGTTGTGGTATGTTCTATAGCAGGGTAGTATTCTCCGAGCGACAGTTTACACTGAGAAAAATTCAACAAGAACGGCATTTTCAAGTTCTCCAACTCATTCCACGTGTCATCGCCCGGCTTTTCTCTGAAACAAATAGTACATAATGTATGTTGCATGTATGTATGGGGCTGAACGCCATTTTGAACAATCTTTCAGTCATATCACAAAAGTTTCTACTTGTAGCAGTGAGCCCCAATACTCAGTTTATATAGCTGTCACACTGAAATACCGTGTCACAGACACATGACCCCACCCGGTCACATTATACTGACACCGGACTGACCAGTCCTAGCTAGCACTACCCTTTATATGCTGAACGTCAAGCAAGGGAGATATAAGTAAAAAAAATTCGACCTCTTTTGTGTGATCTGATGGGAATCAAACCCAATACCTTCCACTGCGAGGCGTGTGGAGACACGAACGTAATTACATGTATATCGATTTAATAGCACTGATCAATAGTTTGTGGTTTGTTTTACCATATAATTATAAGGTCTTTGGCTGTCGAATTCTATTTTAATATTTAACATTTTCTCTGAAAGGAATAAAATATATTTTTTATAGTCCTTGAACAAAAATTAACTAGAACTATCACTGAAGGTACGAAAACCCCACTTTTTTGCTCTAGCCGATGACATCTGTTAATTTCTTAAGGCAAAAGAAATTCTAATTAAAACAAAGGTCCATAATACTGTAAAAAAATATTTAAGAATTGAAAAACCATTAATGCAGAAACACATCATATCATTAGGTGTAATAACAATCCATGACAAGTTTTAAAGAGAAAGCCACATGAAGTTCATTATGTGGTGAAAAACTCTAAGTCAAATAAAGGGCCGTGATTCTGTAAGAAATTAGGCATCAACAATTTGTGATTTTTTGTTACGTGTACATGAAGTTTCGGAACAATCAATTCGAAAATGTTTGAGAAAAAATGTGTTAACATGTCATTATACAATATTAGAGTGGAAAATTCTAAGTCAAATAAAGGGCCATAATTCTGTAATAAATTAGGCAATCAATGATGGGTGATGTAGAGGGACATAAGTTCATCAGTTGTTATGAGATATGAAGTTTGGGAACAATCCATTCAAAAGTGTTCGAGATATGCAAGTATTAAAAAATATACAAGTATTAAAAATTTGTAACGCGACGGAACGGGACAAAATGTGTTGACGGGACGCGACATTACGGACAACGTGATTCCTATATAGCCCCCACTTCACTTTGTGAAAGCGGGGTATAATTATATAGTTGAAGATTTTAAATTCTAAGAAATGTTAAAGTTTGTGAGTCAAAAATAACAGAGTGCTGTTACCATGACTTTTCACCCAATGTTATAAGCCAGAGGCTATTACTCCAGCTATACATATATTATATTAGTCTATTAAATTCATTGTACTGAGATTAAATGAATTCGTCCACTAAGATAAAGATCACACTCTAGACATACATTTTATAGTTGAAATTCTGATAGAATAAACAAGTGAAGCACACGAACAGTTGTGCAAACGCTGGATTGCGAAATCAACATTTTAACTGAAAAACCTAGTAAAAAGGGGGATAATTTAAGTAAAATACATGACAGAGTTATGATTCTTGTCACATAAAATTGTGTAATGACAATGAACATGTGTGCCAAGTTTCAAAGCTTTCCAACAATTAGTTTTTGAGCAATGAGGAAAAAGCAAAACAGACAGACGGACGGAAATCCCCTAACTATAAGCCTGGCTTTGCTTCACAATCCAGCTAAAAAAAACAACAACTGAACTGTGTCTCTGGACACAAATGCCCCTGCTGTAAGCTATCAGCTGCAATAAGGCCTTTCTACTCTCTACCAAGTATCACCAAAATCTGTTGAGAATATCAGGAGGAGTAGTCGAGACAAGAAAGTGTGATGTATGTACCAAATTGTGAAGAACGTACATAAAACTATGTACAAGTAAGACCACAACTCCGTCTAATGCCAATGGACCGTAACAGCGCAACGATATGCACAACTAGACGTCATACTGATATTCCCACCAAGTATCAGGAAGGGCAGTCAGGACAAAAGAGTGATGTATCTATGAAAGTATGAAGAACATTCGGACGTTCGTAAAAGGGCAACACCATATCTCCCCTGCCCATCATATATGGCTGGGGCATAAAAATAGATAAATATCTAAGTCTGTGGGGAGTACCAACTTTGTGAGTAACTGTTCCAGAATTCCAATTGCTTCTGAGTATTTGTCAGATGCCTCCGAGTATTTCTTCTCCTTAAACAGGTCATTGCCCGTCTCTCTCAACTGTGGCACTCTGACCTTCTTCTCGTTGTCCGTCAACGTCCACACCTCTTTCTCAAATGAGCCTTCGTGTTCAACCGTTACAAGTTCTGAAAAAGTGTGATGGGAAATAAATGAAGTTTAATCGTATTGCGGCTGAGATATTTGATCATATCTAGAGTTTGAAAAGTGCAAAATGGGGATAAAGACAATTTGCGGAAATAAATATCATGTCCTTGATCCCCATTTAATTGAAATCAGTTTTTGACACATTTCAGTTTTTGAAGGGACGAACGGCAATCTTGTTTTTTGTTTTTTAATTGTGACATCCGTATCAGTGACTAAATAACAGACCTAAATAACCCGAAATTTTCATTTCTTAGTAAGGTATATTTATTTTACCACTAAAATTGTTTTACCGAAATGTATCCTCAACTTATCATATGGCCGGCAGTTTTCAATTTCAGTTCCATTAGTAGTTTATGCTCCGGGTAAAAAATCTAAATATAAAATTACAAAGGGCAAATAACTCTAATTTGAATGACGACAGAGTTACGGTTCTTGCACTCTGTACTTTTTCTCATTGCTCTCTATTATTGTGTGAAGTTCCATTGCAGTCCCATTAGTAGTTTTCAAGATATGCTCTGGACAAAAATTCTAAGTATAAAATTACAAAGGGCAATAACTCTAATTTGAATGATGACAGAGTTACAGTTCTTGCACTCTGCACTTCCTCTCATTGCCCTCTATCATTGTGTGAAGTTTCATTGCAGTCCCTTCAGTAATATGCTCCGGACAATTCTAATTATAAAATTACAAAGGGGCAATAACTCTAATTTGAATGATGGCATAGTTATGGTTCTTGCACTCTGCACTTCCTACCATTGTGTGTAGTTTCATTGTAGTCCCATCAGTAGTTTTCAAGATATACTCCAGACAACAGAGTGACGGACGGACGGAATGCACTGGACAAGATTTTTAAAAAGGGGAAATAATTTAAAATGTAGTAAAGGAAGAGTTATGGATCTTGCACTGTGCACTTCCTCGCATTGCCCTCTATTAATGTTTCAAGTTTCATTTGATATCCTTCAATATTTTTTGAGTTATGCTCTGGACAAAAGTGTGATGGGCGGACGGACAAAAGTGTGACGGGCGGACGGACAAGCTTTTTCAAAAAGGGGAAATAATTCAAAAAATAGTTAAGGTAGAGTTATGGTTCTTGCACTGTGCACTTCCTCTCATTGCCCTCTATCAATGTTTCAAGTTTCATTTGATATCCTTCAATATTTTTTGAGTTATGCTCCGGACAAAAGTGTGACGGATGGACAAAGCGGCGACTATATCCTCCCCCGAAAATTTCGGGAGCATAAAAATTGTCTTTCAGACAACCCTAATTTTATAAATTATTACTATTTTAAGGAGCATAACTCTGGAATATCTGAGGTGATGCGGCTGGTTATCAAACATGGCCAAGACATAGTGCCATATACAATTTGACCTAGTTTGGAGAAGATTGGAAAACAATTATCCAAGTTAGAACCTAAATGATTGACCAAATGCTTTAAATTAATTTGATCATTCCTAGACTTCATTTAAATCAAAGTTAAAGCAGCTCAAAATGCATGAGGATTGAACAGGTAATGAATGATTTCTAATGCTAAGCTTTTGACCAACCTAGAGTAAATATGAGTGGTTGTGGAGATTTCATGAGCTCGTCAAGATCACTGTATCCTAACCCTTTTTCCGCCAATCCCATCATGCCACAGCAGTGCCCCTGATGTTCTGTGGGATCTTTCTTCTTCTTTCCGAAGATGTCACGCAAACTTTTTGCTACCACCGGGTACTGGTCCAAATGCTGAATGATAAAGGTAGAAATACAAGTTAAATTTTTTATATTTTTTAGCAAAGTTTTTGTTTCGCATGCAGGAGGTCGTGGGCTCAATCCCCAGCTGGTCATACAAAAAACTTCATAAACAAGAGGTCAATGACCTTGAAGCTCTACTGATAGGTTTTGATAGCTAGATCAGCATTCCTGTGAAGTTTCATGAAAATCTGTCAAGTAGTTTCAGAGTAGTCGTTACAAGTTTTTATATATAACTCTATGTAAACAAAGATGGCCGCTGGCAACCATGTTAAATGGTGAATCAAATAATTTTCAACAAAGACCAACATCATGTCATGCTGATCAATTTAGAAAAGTCCTATATTAATATCACTTACAGTTTTTACGAAAAAAAAAGTTTTTTAAAAATCTATTTTTAGCTGTCGTGGCCATCGAGATTTTCCGGCCGACCTGAAATTTTGCTAGGATCAACTAGATATCAAGAGCAACACTCCTGTGAAGTTTCATGAAAATCCGTCGAGTAGTTTTAGAGGAGTAGTCGCTACAACTTTTCACTATATAACTTTATGTAAACAAAGATGGCCACTGGCAGCCATGTTTAAGGTCAAATCAAAACGGTTTTCAAAAGGACCAACGTCTATGGCAAGCCAATTGTCCAATAATTACGTGAACCCAGGTCGAAAAACTAGGATTAACGATCGATAAACTAGGTTTTTCGAACGTAAAAGCATGTTAACCTATACTTTCGAACGAAAACACAGGATAACGTCCGTAAACCATAGTTCACGCTCATAAACGTAGGTTCACGCTCGTAAACCCAAGTTCACAGTCGTAAACATAGGTTTACATTCGTAAACTATGGTTCACGCTTGTGAACCCCGGTCCACGCTCGTAAACATAGGATAACGACCGAAATTCATAGTTCAATCGAGAAACCTAGTTTATCGAACGTAAACCATGGTTTACGATCGATATACTAGGATTATCAAAACAACTATGAATTTTGGGCGTGAACATGGGTTCACGACCATGAACCTATGTTTACGACCGTGAACCTATGTTTACGACCGTGAACCATAGTTTACAAACGTGAACCTATGTTTACGAACATGAACCATAGTTTACGGACGTAAACCTATGTTTACAACCGTGAACTATAGTTTACGCTCGTAAACTATGGTTCACGCTCGTAAACATAGGTTCACGTTCGTAAAACCGGGTTTATCGGCTTTCGGACCAGTATCTATGATTTACGAGCATAGACAATCACGACCGTAAACCATAGTTTACGAACATGAACTATAGTCTACGAGCGTGAACCTACGTTTACGATCGTGAACCTAGGTTTACGACCGTGAACCATAGTTTACGCACGTGAACCTATGTTTATGACCGTGAACCATAGTTTACGACCGTGAACCATAGTTTACGAATGTGAACCTATGTTTATGACCTTGAACTTGGGTTTACGAGCGTGAAAATATAAGTTAGTATTCGATAAACCTGATTCTGAAATTTTGCTAGGAACAATTAGACATCAAGAGCAACATTCCTGTGAAGTTCATGAAAATCTGTCAAGTAGTTTCAGAGGAGAAGTCGCTACAAATGTTTACTATATAACTCTATGTAAACAAAGATGGCCGCAGCCATGTGTTTAACGTCAAAACGATTTTCAACAAGGACCAACATCATGCTGATCATTTTAGAAAAAGTCCCATATCAATATCACTTAAGTTTTCAAGAAGTAGTCGCTACAAACTTGTTTTTTAAAAATCTATTTTTAGCTTTGGCGGCCATCTTCGATTTCACATCAACGTGAATTTTTGCAAGGATCAACTATACATCATGGGCAACATTCATAAAAAGTTTCATGAAAATCCATTCTGTAGTTTCAGAGGAGAAGTCAGCGCCAAAAAACGTTTACTGACAGAAAGACGGGCGGAGTCACAACTGTTATGAAAGGTGTCATTCAACAGCCCTTCCATATAACAGATGAGAATGTGACCATATAGACGGACACCGCACCACGGCATAAACTCTGCTTATCTTTGATCAGTAGAAGCTAAAAACAGTACTAGTAGCTCCCTTGCTTGACGTTCAACATATAGAGCAGTTCTAGGACTGGTATGTACCTCAATTATATATGACAGCACACTAAAGCGGACCCTGTGTACCATCTGGTATAATTTTTATGAACTAGAAATGTGTCCATGGGACATGGATGCCCCCACTGAAAACAATCAGAAGAAAATGTAAAATTTTACGTAAAAAAGGATTGAACTTAGGTAATACAAGATTTTGATGTCGAATCGATTATATGAACATCTTGACATCATAGGTAAGCATCCTGTAGTTTCGACATACATGGCTCAAGATAAAATAACTCCGAGAGTAATCGTAAATATTAATTCCTATGTAGCTTTACAACTGCTGACCAGTGTAACAATAAACCCCTCTTACTTTCTGATCCACCAAGAACTCAGCAACTTCACTCTCTCTCATGGTTTTGATCAACAGTTCCCAAACTTCAAGTTTGAACTTCTTGCCCAGGATGAGCTCCATTGGTTTGTCATACTTATGGCTGTCATCCAGGACAGTGCAGGCCTCGTCACACTTAGTTGTCTTGTAGTGGAAATATAGCTGAAAGTTGGGAATATATAGAATGTGAATCATCTAGCTAAGCCAAACCAGGGTACTGAAGAATGGTAAAAGAGGTAATAGTAAAATATATAGTTTTGTTAAAAAACACTCCATAAATTATTCTCAGATTACTAAATAGATCTTGCTTACCATTTACACTACCGGTATTCCCAGTTCTCTGAGATGCAAATAAATAAAACAATAAAACAAGCAAGTTGTTCATGTAGCCCTGAATTGCTCATTTGGTGTCAATTACGCATTGTGTATCCCTGAAACATTAACGAAAGTTGACGAGATAAAAAAAAGAACAAGGCTTGAACACCATTGAGCTGTTCAGTCCACCAGGATTATGGTGGATATTAATTGTTTTGTATTATTAAGGTCCTTAATTTTTCATCCGATCTTTACAAAACTTCTTCAGAATGTAAATAGAGAATATTATGTCAGTGCCTTTTACTATCAAGTTTATTAGGCAAGGCTTAGAAAACGAAGAATGGTGAGGTTCTTCCGAGCCATTCTTCGTTTTCGAGCCATTCTTCGTTTTCGTGCCAAGCCTAATAAACTTGATAGTAAAAGGCACTGACATAATATTCTATTTATCATGTAGATTATCCACATTTTCTGTATTAATTACTATTATTACCTATTTCTCCGGATGTTACGCTTATCGAGGACGCCGCCATGTTGTTGTTTTTTGTTTGTTTTATGACGTCAGGCAACGTTACATGCATGACGTCAGATAACGTTACGTACAATAAACGCCGAGGGATTCCGAATTGAATTGCTCTATTGGTCAGTGACTAATAAAGCAAAATTTAATAGGTCACCCCTTTATTGGGCAAAAAAGTGCACATCTGCATGATAAATATCAATAAAAGCTCCCCAATTTTGAAAAATCAGCCACATCTGATCACAACCATAACAATATTTTCAATGAATTAAATCATATAAATACAGTTTACCGAACCCGTAGCAAGTGTCCCATGATAAGGGAAATAATATGTCAATGTAAGTTCATTATTTTTAAAATTGATGGCTTAAAAATTTCGTATTTTTAGTATTTAAAATTGGGTATGAAATGACTTTCTTTGATACAAAACATCCACCATCGGTTCAGGTTGGCAACATAACAATATTTGCTAGAAGTTTTTCATTGGACGATGTCCTTAGCAATACCATGACACATATTTACATCCCCGCTGCCAAATTTATCAAACTAGTTGGCCTACTTAACAACAGGGCACGACCCTGACTTAGAAGGGTTAAGTAGACATCTCACTCAGGATTCTAAGGAGGCAACCCCAGTTTCACAGGGGTACATTATAACTGTCTTATTATATAGAGTTTAATAACCAGTGTTTTTGAGATACGAGAAATATCTCCCGTGGTAGAGAAATGGCCCCGATATAAGAACGAGTGCGGAGCCATTTCTCCACCGAGGGAGATACTTTCAGTATCTCATTTCTCCACCGAGGGAGATACTTTCAGTAATTTAAAATGATATTTTATTAATATTTCTAATGATTCACGCCTTTTTACACCAGTTTGCACGAGAACGCCAAGACGACGTTCCGTCATACAAACAAAACAAGTGGAGCCGGAACTCTTCGTTAATTGCCGTAATCGTATTCCCTAGTGGCGGAATCTGACGACGACGTCCGTAAAACAATCTGAACGTCACATGGCGTTCCCGCCACTGACGGAAAAGGCTTCCCGCCACTGACGGAAAAGGCCAAGCAATTTTCCATTGGGAGATATTTCCCAGTAAAGCAAACGAGAAGATATAGCTTTTCTATTCCCAGTATTTCCTATACAAATCACAGACAAATATGTAATATAAAGGTTATATTTAAGGCATAAACTGAGCATAAGCAAACAACTGATTTTTATTCAGTGAAATGTATATGTGAAAACATGTGCATAGACCCAAATAAGTCTGTAATAATAAATAATAAATTTGTGAATTTAAAAGGAAAACATAAAGATTTTATTTATTGTTCGCAAAATATCTGGGACAACAATATTTATATTCCATTAGGGCATTATATTTTGGTTATAGTATGGCTTCCGTCACATAACTTTCCCATGTAGGTCACGCAGTCATCTATTACCCTAGAGTCGCAGTGTAATTTATGTTGCACCTCAGTGGGGAGGGGGAGGGTCAAAGATTAAAAGACACTAAAAATTCAAATTGTCATTATTCCATAATTTTGCACATAACTTGACATATATAGATCTCCGGGGCAGAGGGGTAGTACCTCCCCACACTCCTCCTCTCCAGTGTATTAGCCAGCCAACCGTGCAGCTGTCTTTTGCACGACCGTTTTTGAAAAATCGCGGCCAACATTTGGAGGAGTGGGTGGGGGTAAAAAAAAAAAAAAAAAAATTTTTAAACAACACTTCCAGACTCTTACTGTCTAAATATTGTATACATTTTTAGACGAAAGATGATCTAAAATGCACCTTTTTAACCTTTATCTGTGAAAATAAATTACCCCAGAGACACCCACTTGCCGTGAATTGGCGCGTAATGCGTGTTAGCAAATTGTTTTGCACACCCTGTTTGCATATTTGCACACCCGGTTCTTGAATAATACACTGCTCCTCTCAGTCCCCACCCGCAACCCTTCATGTTCATTTTGTCATTTTTTATCATGCTCATGCACAGTCTTCATCATTACACCGCGCATGCAAATGTGGAAAGATGGCAACTCTGCTGGTTAGAATATTCTAGGCCCTTTCTCCATATTTTATCTTATGATGTAAATGGAGGATGAGCCTGGCATGTTCATTCCTGTTAGGCGACATATAACCTTTCATGTGCTGGTATGTTGTATAACATAATTCAATTAGATTTGGATACAGGGTCAAAGGGGTGAACATATATTTGTTTACCATACCTGTATTGACCTGTGTGAAGAAAGAGTGGGGATATGTGATGGTGCGCCATCAAAATGGTTGTAGTTTATTGATTACTTAAGCTTCTGTAATATTTAATCAAGGAGTAAAGTATACAGGGAGGAGACATGGACCGTTTTGCTGTTTTATGTTGTCACGCGTGTTTCACTTCTCGGAAAGTGACTACTTCCCGATGTTGCGCGCGTGTGTGAAAAAAGCAAATTCTTATAAATTATTACACTTACAAACTCAATAAAGGTGCGAAATGTGAACATAAGTATTATTTTATCACACTGTGTCCTCCGATACAGAGCGTATATTTGTTTGCATGTATAAAAGCACATTTTACCAGACGGTTCCGTGTAACAAAGATGAAATAATGGTGATAGTGTATAGCTATTGCAACTACGGGTTATATTAGGTATTAATTATAACAAAAAGTGGATAGTAGACATATTCATCTTTGTCAAGAAGGTAAATTCACAGTGGTGATTACCGGTATCACGTTTATAAGACAAAGCCTAAAAAGAGGTGATGAAAATGCCTCTTTTGAGATCTCAGCTGAAATTTTAAAATTTAAAAATGGTGCAGCTATTGCAAACGAGATCGAAATATGGGTTATATTAGGCATTAATAATAACAAAAAGTGAATAGTAGTCATATTTATCTTTGTCAAGGAGGTAAGTTTGTAATGTTGATTATAACAGAAAGCCGTAAATAAGAGGCTGTAAAAACAGTGCCAATTTTGAGATGTTGGCTGAAATTTTAACTTTTCAAATGTAACGCTTACGATCTATTCACCTGTAATGATAAAATAGTAAATGGCGGCGTTCTAACGCAACAACATAAATCGATATAAACTAGAGCGTTTATCAACCTGTGTCTCCTCCCTGTGTGCTTTACTCCCTGATATAATTTGGCATCTCAGTGCGTGGTTTTAAATGGTGAATGAGGCAAGTTCTTTCTTAGAAAATACACATACATGCCACCATTTTTCTGCAGTTTTTTAAAAATAATTGGCAGCACATATGCCATTTGTCATAAGAATGTAAGTTTTTCATAATTTTGATAGAGCATCATCAAAAAGACTGACCAATCAGTGATCTACTAATAAGATATACCAATACATTCTAGTAGGTGATAAACTCGGTCTTTATCCTTGATGTTCAACCAAGTTTACTTTAAAATTAAGGTATCTACAGCATGATTCTTTTAAAACCTGCATAGTTCATGCACATTCATGAAAACTGATTATATATATGTATCTTTCAAAATCAAAATCTTGAAGATTATCATCTTTTTACTCTGTCAAAGATTTTTATTTTACTTTAGAACCTAAGGATAAAAACTGAGTAACAGAAATGTTATCACCTACTGAAAATAAGATAAAATCTCAACATCTCTGCAATAGAAAATTATACTTCTTCAATCATGATGGGGTATAAAAAGCACTCCCGAACCCCTGCACCTCCGAACTCTTTACGGAAATTAAAAATATGTATAACTGACAATAAACAAATCATACTGTTATAATTTTAACTGGTATACATGTATTTAATGTATATATATATACATTGTTTGTATTTGATTGCCTTAATTAAAGTATTTGTGACAAAATTGCTATTTTATTCCTCGCTAAGGGTATAAAACCTACTTCCATTCCGTACCGAACCCTGAATCACCGAACCCCTAGATTTTGAACGATACGAGGGTTGAACATGTTATTTCTGTAAAGATTATCATTCATAAGCTAATAAACCTCATTATAAATGTAATTTCCAGTCTTGGTTTCTTTTATTAATGGAGATACAGCCATTTGTTTACCTTTATTTTACCGATACCGAACCCTAATCTAAAAAATAATTACGGTGTTGTTCGAATAACACTTGATATGAAAATCACATATTTTAACACATATTTCAATTGTTTTATTAATGTGGAAACACATAGCCTTTATCTATGCTTATCATCTTGGAAAACACAAACTAATTAAATCAGTCATTGATTGGGAATCATTGATTGGTGAGCTAAACTCACACCGTAACATATCATAAAGCCGTGCCACAAACAAACAGGTATATATTACTTGACTACACTAATTGGTGAACTAAAGTCAGTCACAGGATAAAGCTGTGCAACACCCGATGGCAAAAGGTGCAAGCCGTCTCTGGCCAACAGTGAACCGTGTCCAGTCGATATGCGACTAACCCTAAACAATGATTGACATCTGTTGCCCGCTTGTTACACATATGCAACGGGCTCCGGGTCACGCATTGCATCTTCAGGGCAACATCCTGGAAACAAAAACGTCCATCTGTGGATGCTTTTTTGTATCCATTCAGACAAACCCTGAAGCTTCCGAAGTACAGCCGAAGTAGAATCGCCCATCAAACTGTTAGTCCCCGCATTCAATAAAACAATTGAAATATGTGATTTTCATATCACGTGTTATTCGAACGACACCGTAATTATTTTCAGATTAGGGTTAGGTATCGGTAAAAAAAGGTAAACAAATGGCTGTATCTCCATTAATAAAAGAAACTAAGACTGGAAATTACAATTATAATGAGGTTTATTAGCTTATGAATGCTAAACTTTACAGAAATAACACGTTGAACCCGGTTCGGTGATTTAGGGTTCGGTACGGAATGGAAGTGGGTTTTATACCCTTAGCGAGGTATAAAATAGCAATTTTGTCACAAATACTTTAATTAAGGCAATCAAATACTAACCATGCATATACATGCATAAAATTATAACAGTATGATTTGTTTATTGTCAGTTATACATAATTTATAATTTCCGTAAAGGGTTCGGGGTTCAGAGGTGCGGGGGTGGGTTTTTTTTATACCCCTTCTTCAATCACTGGTTAGATCACAAACATATTAATAAATTGTTATTAGGTCTGTGGTCAGACAGTAGCATGCCATACTCATTTATTCACGTGAGTTAACTTTTCAAACGAAGGCTCAAAAAATAAAAACTCGAAAAACGCAATAAAAAAATCATTATACCATAATTTTCAGTTCTAAGGTGAATGAAATGTTAAAGGAATAATGGTATTTTAGACAGGATTTAAATCTTTCATCCTGACCCTAAAATGTACCTGAGAACTGCAGAAGTCACGTACGAGCATATTTTTTTTAATTTCCCGGAGGAGGCCCCCCGGACCCCCACCAGCGGGAGGGGGACAACTCCCTCAACCCCCTCCCACACCTACCCCCCGTGGTAATTGAGATTTTGGTCAGGCTACGCCCCTGTTAGACAATGCATAATTATTTTTTCAAAACTTCATAATTCATGCAGAACAAAAAAAATCAATGGCAATGGGCCTGTTAAACTATATTGCGTGATATGTTTACACCAAGAGAACATAAAACAAATAAAAACATAATTTACTTTGGTGCCATCTTTGTAATCGGGTGTTTCTCCTTTGCCTGCATGCAAAAGTTTCTTTTTAATGCCATGCTTTTCTAGAAATGCAAATATTTCAGCCATGTTTGTTTACAATTTGGAATTTTGTGGAAAAGCACCGAGGATGCCCGAAAGTATAACCAAACACTTTGGAAACCTTGATGAGGGTCGTTACATATGTTTGTTTCAAGCTTCTTCGATAAACTATTAGCTTTAGAACCAAGGCTGGTAGTGGGGGCGTGGTGAGGGTATGACAGCGTGGTATTCCCGTGTGGAAGCACTAAATATATGTTACAAATAGACCAGCTGTAGATAGATACATTACACTACACCAGAGATCAAAGAAGTATTACGTCTCTCCCTTACACACAGACACAATAAAGGGCTGGCGTGGCGCAGTCGGTAGCGCGGCGGATTTGTAACCGGAGGCCCCGGGTTCAATCCTCCGTGGTGCCACTGAGTTCCGTCGGTGTGTTCTTGGGCAAGACACTTTACCTTAGCCTCGTCCGTCGGATGGGGACGTAAACCGGGCGGTCCCGTGTCGTTACATATGTCTATCCTCCGAGCACGTTAAAGAACCATAGGAATCTATTCGATAATAAGAGTAGGGCAGGTTCCCGGATTCCTATGTATCCTTTGTTAACAGAAGGATTGAGTGAGTGGTAGATTTTCTTTACCCTCGCCCTATGGCACTAGGCCTTTTGGCGAGCTTTTCGTCAGATGATTATGCAGTAGAGTCCGGGAAGGGTTGGAGTATCTCGTCCAAAGTCGATTAGTTGATGGCAGCAGTAGATTAGAGATGGTGGCACATCAGTGTAGAAACCCCTCTGAAGTCTGTAGAAGATTATTATTCCAAGTAGATTTCTAAGTCCAATTGAAGATTTTGACCAATCGGATTGCCTGCAGAATTGTGACTAGGTCAATCCGATTGTCGGCTCGAAAGTAGATTAGGAAAGTCCCAGCCAATCAGGAAATTGCAGAAGTATCGCAATCAAGTAGGTCAATCCGATCCCGTGTTGGCGCCAAATGTGTCGCAAGTAGGTCGATCCGGCTGCATGGACTGCCCGAGTTCTGTTGGTGAAAACTTCTCCGTTTCACGCGCTGATCCTGAAGCCGTTATGCAATACAGGATCAGTGAGTATCTCGCAGGGTTTCGCCAACATCGGTATCCATGGTGGGTTAGGGTGAGTCTAGTTGTGGTCCATCGTAGGTGCCTCATGTCGTCTAATGCGGGGACTTGCAGTGACATGGGGTAGCTCGCTGTTACAACGTCAGATTTCCAGTAGAAGCTTTAATCGTCCATCTTTAGGGCCACGTAAAAACAGGATAAAAACATATATACAGCGCTCTCAAGGCATTGTCCAAGCCTCCATGTGGCTCTACACTGTATATAGCGCTATACAGTGCAGGCGGATGATCCCAGACAGCAGAACGCCTTGCGGAGTCACTTTGTCCCAGACTTCAAACGCAAGACGTCCTGCCTGTTCGATGGTCTGAACTGGAATGATGAACAGAAGGATTAGAAATTGGGTCAAATTATATAGGGCGAAAAAGGAAGTCTCGCAAATTCTCGTACAGAAATCCCGAGATCGAGTCACGTGACAGTCATCGTCTTCAACCGCCATTTTGGAAAATATCGAATACAACGCTGGGAAAATCAATGCGATAAACAGCAAGATAACGCTTTATATAAGCAATTATCAAGTAAGTACTGGTTTAATATGATATATTTTAATGAGGAAGTGTTTATTTTCCGAATGTTTTTTGTTGGTAGTGTATTTTTATGTTGATAATTACTAATGCAATTCTACCGATTCTCGGCAGTGTGATGTTGGCGGGTGGGGTAATCTTTTTTAGGAAATTTGATATAAAACATGTTTTCCATTGGAGAAAATACTTTTTTGATTATAATGAATTCGTTATACGACATGGTTATTAAAATTATATAAATTACATATTGATATTGATATCATTCCGGGTTATTTTCTGATTTAAATTTTACTCCGAGTTTGGAGCCAAAAAAAAAAGCAAACGATGTTACCGCCTTTTTAATAGGAAGGCACATAATCATGTTTTATTTTTAAAAAATACACATATTTGTGTTCTTATATAATTTTCATATTGTATGGTTAACTTTATTTTGTGCAAATTATTTAGTTTATTTTTTTCTCAGATTTCAAATGGGCAGTATATTTCTTGTTGTTATAATTCACTTTGGAAATTTAGAAACACTAGTGTGTTACTGCTTTTTTAATAGAAAGGCATAAAATCAAGTTATTTTCTAAAAAAATACACATATTTGTGTTCTTATATAATTTTTATACTGCATGGTTAACTTTATTTCATACCAAGCATTATAAAAAAAAAGTATTTCAGCTTTCAAATGGGCATATATTTCTTGTTATTATTCACTTTGAACATTTAAAAACAAAATTTAGAAACACTAGTGTGTGTTACTGCCTTTTTAATAGAAAGGCATAAAATCAAGTTATTTTCTAGAAAAATACACATATTTGTGTTCTTATATAATTTTCATATTGTATGGTTAACTTTATTTTGTGCAAAGTATTTATTTTATTTTTTTCTCAGATTTCAAATGGGCAGTATATTTCTTGTTGTTATAATTCACTTTGGAAATTTAGAAACACTAGTGTGTTACTGCTTTTTTAATAGAAAGGCATTAAATCAAGTTATTTTCTAAAAAAATACACATATTTGTGTTCTTATATAATTTTTATACTGCATGGTTAACTTTATTTCATACCAAGCATTATAAAAAAAAAGTATTTCAGCTTTCAAATGGGCATATATTTCTTGTTATTATTCACTTTGAACATTTAAAAACAAAATTTAGAAACACTAGTGTGTTAGTGCCTTTTTAATAGAAAAGCATAAAATCATGTTCATCTTCTGAAAAATACACATATTTGTGTTCTTATATAATTTTTATACTGCATGGTAACCTTTTTTTCATCATAAAAAGCATTATATTTTTTTCTTCAGCTTTCAAATTGGCAAATTATTTCTTCTAAGAAATAATTTAAAAAATCAAAAAAATACCATGTGTTATCGCCTTTTTAATATAAAGGAACACAATCATGTTCTTTTTAAATATATAATTTTATATATATATATATAATTAAATAATATATTTGTGTTCTTACATAGTTTTCATACTGCATGGTTGTCCTTTTATCAAGCAAAACATTATGTGTATATTCTTTTCACATTTCAATGGGACACAATATTTCTTTAAAAAATAATTCTAAAATTTTAAAAATACTACTACAATAAGTGGTACATGTTGAAAACTCACGACGGTGATACTTAATACAACGTAACACAGATTGTAAGTCATGGGTATATATACTTAACACAAATAAAATCGAAACAAATCTTGACCACATGGCTGCAAACCTTTAATATTAATTATAACATTAATATTCAGTTTTAAACCAATACTCTGCATTTAATCCCTTATAAAAGTAACACTTTATCTTAGTTTATTTTCAGCCGCTTCAAAAGTGGAAGGATACAGAGGAATTCAGGAACCACTCCATACTCTACTTTATACATTCCTATGCACGGGACTGCAAATTTGAACCATATATTGAAATGTTTTGGGGGTTTTTTTTGCACTGTATGTGTCATTTCTTGTTTATGTTAATTTAATTAAAACTCTTTTATTACCATATGTTTTGAACTCTTTATTACCGTATGTTCTGTTTACATAAATAACTCAAATAAAAAGTTATGAATTTCTGAATTTTGTCTTCTTGTTATTGTTTAGCTTGTGAAGCATCTATTTGAATAGTTGCTTCAGGTATGGCACTCTACATGTAGTATGGGACAATATCGGATTTTAATGACCTAGTGTTACCAGCGAAATATAAGACACCAGCTCAAATGAGCTGCATATATAGCATGGATCTCAATACCGGGTTTTATGACATGTTGTTGTTATTAGCAACAGATAAGGCGGCAACTTGCTTAAACATCTGCATATTCGGCATGTGTTTTATGGCACTACCAAATCAATATAGCATGGGTCTCAATACCCAGTTTTATGACATTGTGTTTTGAGAAAAGATAAGGAACTCGCTCAAATAGGGTGCATATTCGGTATATATTTTATGACACTCACAGCAATAAGACACTAGTGCCATAGGGCGAGCATAAATATATACTTAACATCATAGCAATAAAACACGAGTAAGTACCGCATTTTATGACATGCGCTAAGACCCTCAGTGGAGCTAACAATTCAAACGTCCGTGGAATGGGATGAGGATTGGGAGCTTTTGATAAAGTACGCACGCACAAACAAATTAAAAAAATGTATGTATGATTCGTGGCATGCATAGCATGGACAGTTTTAGGAGTCGGCTTATTACTCATATCTACACCATTATCAAACAGTTCATCATCAGAGACCTCATTTCCACTGGCAGTAAAGTCGCCTAATAAAGCTTCAAGATCTAGATCATCAAAATTAATAAAAATCTTCTTTTCCGTAAGACATGTTCATGTACGTAAAGATAATCGGAATGACATTACCAAATGGTAAATATGTACAAGAGATGCATGTTCACAGGTTTTTTTTTAATAAAGCCTTGATTAAAATAACAGTTTAAGCAGCAAACTATAATTATGCATTCAAGTCTCGGGACATATCAAAAGGATCGGCCGACGCCGCGCTTTAAACTCTAAGAAAATAAAGGATAATTTCGCTAATTAATTACCATACATTTGCACAAACAAGATGCATTTTTTAATTCAATTGGTCTAATTGCAATACGGTTAAAATCGTTACAAAAGAAGAAAACAAATATCAACCCACACCGCATCACACAATGTTATTTTTCCTAGCGAAAACAATACAATTAATATTAATGATTTACGCCTGGTAATCCAAACACTTTAAGAATTATAAAACAAAATGTCCGATAATTATTGGTATTTAAAGTATTTTATTATTACAGAAAGGAATAAGTAATAGAGTATGGTTTCATTGAGTTGGTTCATTTAAACATCGAGATGGGCATATCCCATCGAGGTGTTTAAATTAACCAACGAGATGAAACCATACTCTATTTGTTTTGTAGCATGTCCATTTCAGTTATTCTAACTGTTATTCTCACAGTTATTCTGACAGGTCTTATTTTCAATTAAACGATTTACACCTGTGTCTGAACAAAGAGAATTGTCTGTGACCATGCTACAATTACATATTTAGAGCATAGGATCGTCATCATTTTGCGGTAATCAGAGTATCACCGTGTGTTTATACATTTTATTAACACCATTTTCGAACTAGTCTCCGTGCTCGTGACACAACCCTGAGCCATAATTCCCGAGTGCTTTATGCAATTAGGGATTTTTCTATTAAATATGTAATCAAGTAATTAACAAGCCGCCAGTTAAAAAGAAGCTATATATTTATCATGTAATATATGAGATAAACACAGCAGTAGCACCGGACTGGTTTTGTGTCGAAACGTACAGGTAAGCTCGCCGCGTTATCGTTATCGATCGGACCCGTCTTATCGGAAGACCCGCCTTATCGATAGACGCTGAAATCTCGTACTTTCTACGCGAGAGTCTACGAGATTTCATCATATTTTCTAATCCTTCTGTTGACAAATCCTTGGTTTGCATTTCATTTTTATCAATGCATTCTTTAAATTGCAAATCATTGCGGTATTGAATGCATTCAGCGTATATAACGAAAATATGCGTTCATTTAAATGCACGGAAAGAACGCAACATAATGTGTTTAAATGCACAAACGGAGAAAATGCATTTGCATTCGTCCGTTCAGCATTTACCAATCACAACATCTCTCACGATTAAATTACGCATGATATCCAGTCATGCGATTTTTATCACGAGTTGGCGGCTAATGTTTCAAGAATAGGTCCTTCTGTGGTGGTGCACATTGATATTCTGTTTCTTCCGGGTTTATGTTTAGTTCAGTTTTGATCAATTTTTTTTTAGTTTTATATTGAAATAATATAAAGTTTGTGCTACACATTAAATATATTTGCCATTTTAAATCAGTAAAAATGAAAGAGTGTAGTCGTGCTCAAAAACACCATTTACGCGGTGTTTTCCTTATATTAAATTACTGAAAAACGCACTTCGTGTAAATCGTGACTTTAATTACCAACACAAACGGATAATATTGAAAGTTATCCGAAATAGCGAAATGCATTTGCGTTCGTTTCGTTGCGTTCGATTCGTTAATTCCGTTCGTTTTCAGCATTTAGCGTTTTAAAAAATGCATTCATCGTTCATTTTTTAAAATGCTGAACGATGAAACTAACGCAGCGAACGAAATGCATTTTTAAAATATAAATCGTGCAACGTTCATTCTACGTTCATTCTGCGTTCATTATCCGTTAGTTCCGCGTTCGGTAGCGCGGTGGATTTGTAATCGGAGGCCCCGGGTTCAATCCTCCGTGGTGCCACTGAGTTCCGTCGGTGTGTTCTTGTGCAAGACACTGTCCCTTATCCTCGTCCGTCGGATGGGGACGTAAACCGGGCGGTCCCGTGTATCGGTCTATCCCACGAGCACGTCAAAGAACCATAGGAATCTATTCGATAATAAGAGTAGGGCAGGTTCCCGGATTCCTATGTATCCTTCCCCTCTCTCTGGGGCGGCTCTAAAAAACCTATACTGTGTTGATGAGCCGTTAAACAACATTCAATTCAATTCAATACACACAGACACTCATAAGTCTGAATCTGAATAAATACGTTGCAGGGCCAGTGACGGCATTAATCGCAACGGAAGAGATAAGATTGTTAACACTGTTTATGTTTAGAGTGTTGTAGAGCTGTCTTAAAGCTCCCCATACAAAACTGTTCTCTAGTTAATATCCTAGACGATATATTGTGCAACGCCACATGTATTTTGTTGTAATCGTCATGATTTATGTATCATTTGTTTGTTTAGTGCTTTAACACCAGTCCGTGCCAAATGTTTCGTTTGGCACGGACTGGTGTCAAAATGTCATGGCACGGTAGAGCTGGAACCTGCCCCTCGACCACCTTATAGTGGAATGTCTGTCTGTTCATCTTGCGTCTGATTTGCAGGCTTGGAAGTTCGAGCTGCTCTAGCATCCTAGAAATGCATTTTTCATCTCGGGATTTATAATCCCCGATGATGAAGCGTGCTGCTTGTCTTTGTACCTTCTCAATGCGTTCAATGTCCTTGATGTAGTATGGGTCCCAGATGACAGAGCTGTATTCTAGTATAGATCTTACCAGAGCCAGATATGCTGTATTTCTGCAGGTGATTGGGCACTGCTTTAAGTTCCTTCTGATGAAGCCCATGGAGCTGTTTGCTTTTTTACAGTTGTGTTGATTTGACTTTTCCATTTTAGATCTGATGAGATGGTTACTCCTAGATATGGTTGATCTTGTACGTGCTGCAGAATATGGTTTTCTAGTTGGTAGAAGTGAGATGATTTTTCATAAATACTCAGGATGTAACATTTCGTGGCATTAAACCTCATTCCCCATAATTTTGCCCATTTCTCCAAAGCAGCCAAGTATTTTTGAAGAGTTATATGTGATCTTGTTGTGATCTGATGCACCGGTATAGTAGACAGTCGGCTGCGAAGAGTCGTACCTGTGATTTGACAGAGTCTGGTAGGTCATTGATATGACATAAGAACAGAAGTGGGCATAAGACACTGCCTTATGGAACCCCGGAGTCAACTGTAACGGAGTCGGAGTATTCGCCGTCCACTACTACCATTGGTGAGGAAATCACGGAGCCAATCGTTTAAAGGTCCATCTATTCCATAATTTTCCAGCTTATACAGTAACTTCTTGTGGGACACGGTATCGAAGGCCTTAGAGAAGTCAAGTATGGCAATGTCTATCTGGGAGCCTTGGTTGCGATTCTTCAGCAGGTCGTGCATTGTGGTGATAAGTTGTTTTTCGCATGAGTAACCAGATCTGAAGCCGTGATTGAGTGTTGTTTTTCTCTAAGGGATCAAGGATATGTTTGCAGATAATGTGCTCCAAAAGTTTACAAGAAATGCATGTCAGTGATACTGGTCTGTAGTTTTCTGGGAGATGGACGTCACCTTTCTTGTAGACCGGGGCGACGTTTGCATTCCGCCAGTCAGCTGGAAGCTTGCCAGAGTCGATTGATTTTTGGTAGATGTAACGTAGTGCCGGTTCTAACTGGGAGGCACACTTTTTAAGCATAATATCCGCGATGTTGTCTGGTCCTCTAGCCTTGGTGATGTTTATGTTATTTAGAAGCTTTTCTACGCCGGTTGTAGTGATGTTCAGTTTTGGGATTTTTGTCTTTGGCCTACGTGTGATTTCTGGTAGATTGGCTGAAGTTTCTTTTTTTGTAAAGACGGAGCTGAATTGTTCTACTAGGAGTTGTGCCTTATCCTTGCTTATGTTCATTACTTGACCGAGCTTTTTCAGTGGGGAGATTCCAATATTGTCTTGGCGTCTGGATTCACATATCTCCAAAATGGTTTAGTGTTGTTTTTATTCAGACCGATCATTATTGTGTCGTTGATATGGTTCAGCTCTGCTTTCTTAAATGCTCGCTTACACTGCTTCTGGTATTCTCTGGACAGGTTCCATTGTTTTGTTTTCTTTGCATGGTGTATAGTCGTGATTTTCTTTTGGTCATTTTCCTTAATATTTTGTTGATCCAAGGAGCAGATTTCCGTTTACTACACATCTTGGATGGTATGCTTCTATCCATGGTTTGGTCTAATCCGGTCTTGAACTTCTCCCAATTGTTTTTTACTGTCAGCAAATGAGAACTTGTTTACATGGGTTATCCTGTGAGTGCAAGTCTGCCTTGAAGAGGTTTGTGAGGGGAATGTGCATGGTTGTCTTATAGAATATACATTAGGAAGGTACATATAAGCATGAACTCGAAAATAATCGGCGAGTGGTTTGTTTTGGCCGCCATCTTGGATGTCTTCACAAAGATGAAGTTGGTGGTCGGGGTTGGTTTCCAGCCTACTAGAGATTAGCCAGACATATTAACTGTTAAAGGTATGAGCAGTAATGTTAATGAAATGTTCTACCAGGTTTTACCACACAAACAACACTGTACATAGTTAATTTTTGCTTAATTTTATGTGAGTTGCCACACTGTGAAAAATAAACAACTTTCCCGGTTGCGCGCAAGAAGAATCAAAGAATCGCTTTGGAGAGAAATTGTGAACAAAGCGGTCGACATTGTTGACTGATGGAGTTTTCTGTAGAGAGAGGGAGTGTGTGTATGTGTATCATATACGTATGTGCGTGTGTAGTTCTAATGAGTATAGTTCCTTCGCCTAAGGTAGATAGCAGATATAATACACGTGATCTTGAAATAGCGGGTGATCCGAATCAAAGTTTCACTGACATACAATAGATGTTCACTGTTCATTGTATTCAAATAAAGCTGTGACTTATTTTTATGTATTTGTAGGTTGATGAAAGAAGTGTTTCAGAACTTGCTCTGTTATTTTGAGAGATGCTTTACCATCCCATGCATTTTCTAAAAATACATTGAAACAATCAATCATGTTGGACAACAGTTTATTACTTGCACGGTTTATATCCAAAAGTGTATGTATATTATGTTGGACACTACACAATATATTATGACATCATGAATATTGAAACCAGTAAGCTGTGCTATTATGGTTACGGCTCGATCGTTAGCAATCTTCGTTTCTTTATAATTTTCCAGGCTA
The DNA here is from genome assembly GCA_037043455.1 of Cyrtodaria siliqua. Lineage (NCBI taxonomy): Eukaryota > Metazoa > Mollusca > Bivalvia > Adapedonta > Hiatellidae > Cyrtodaria > Cyrtodaria siliqua. Next base: position 117,642 of record JAWPHD010000278.1, on the reverse strand, counting down.
CCAACATATAACATTGGAAATATTCGTCTATCTATTGAGTACGCACTTAACACAATCAAATGTGTCTCTTTTCTTTTTTTAAATATATTGTGGAAGGTTCGAACCCTTATATGCATCCGTGGTCGAGACGCTGCGTTTGAGTTCGAATCCCACTTGGAACTCGAATTGTAAGTGAGAAAGGTGGATTGGGTGGTCTGACTCCACCATTTAAAAGATCGAACAACATACATAGCCTTAAATATACTAGAAAATGACGTTTACCACTAAACAAAGAAACTGCAAAGTCTCTGTGGATGACACAATATTTTAAAAATCATCCGCTGGAAATGTATCATTATAATGTTTGTCTTTGATCTTGTCTTGACGTGTCCTTAGCGTGTTATTCTCTTGTTATGCTCGTGTTGCCCTGGCTTTTGCTTTGTGTCGTTCCAGGCGTTTGTTTTCATATTCATATATACATGATCATCGCGGCCCTATTGTCAACCATTTATGTTTATGCATTCCCAGCATCTCGTTTACTTCTTCGAAGCATAACACGAAAGTATCTAGAAGGTCGCCATATTGGTAGCGTCATCCTAGCAAAACGAGCCTTAAGATTCCCGCCAAAACGAATCTGTATTCAAAGTCAGTTATCATCAAAGTTGCAGTGTCATTTAGCCGATTGCTACATTTATAGTTTATTTACATGACAGCAGTGATAAAAAATTGTATCTGCATTGTAAATAACAAACATGCAACGCAAATCATACAGATGCCCATGCAAGTTGATGTATTCTTATAAATAAGTTATAACACTTAACTGGGTATATAGGATTGTGTTAAGTACTTCAAATTAGTGCAGCTTTCGGTGTTCCTAATTGTACGATATTCAATTAAAAGGGAGGTAATTTAGGATCAATCTCATTAAAATCAGACACTTTATCACGCTACGATACTCTACACTATAGCGGAGACGTGTAACTAGAATATGATTCTTAGCATTAGCCATGTTTCATTTTCCTATATACGGAGAATCTGCAATAAATGGGTTAAATTTGTGTGGATGTTTTTTATTATTAGTATTTCATACCAATTTTAAGAAGTTTATATCTTCAAGCGGATTTCGTTTCATGTTATGTGTTTTATCATTTCATTTTTTTCATATAAAGGGAGGGTAACTCTCAAAAGATGTAACAATTTAAACAAAACATAAATGTGTTACAAACTACGGGTCAAAACACAACTATTCTAAAATATATATAAAATAAGAAAATTAGTTAAGATAAAGAAAGTGAGTAATTAGGAATTTTGTTCAGTATATAGCAACAGTGCACTATTTTATGCTTCGTCGCTTTCCGGCTAACAAAATGTCAATATTTTGAACATACTGATCCGTCGATATACACACATGGCCGAGTTCTATGGTGCCGCGCACTTTCTTTCCGTATAAGTGTCGTTTGTTTTGTCTGCATGTTGACTAAATTATGTGTTATGTGAACGCTATATTTCCTGTTCGACTTCTACATATTACTGTTGCCGAGTTTGTTCATTACTGTTACCGTGTTGTACCGTGGCCAGTTTTCAACATACTCCTTATACGAGATGCGAAGAGTAAATTTGTATTTTCAACCCTAACCCCACTACCCACTCTGATTTTTACTGCATTTGCCAGCTTTTTAGGCTTTTTATCTTTTTTAAATTATTTTCCAAGATACTCCCGGGAGTAATAGAGTATGCCACGCTACGCCTCTGATTGTTAAAGGATATATCCTTTCTTTATTTAAACTGTTCCATTTTATAGGCCAGCCAAAACTTTTTAACACAAAATCCTGAGATTTTTAACATTTAAGATTTAAAGCGCGCAAAGAACATTTTTAAATTTGTGCGTCTTGATTTTCGCACTCCTTTTTTTTCAATCGCAAGACACTTTATCTGCATTGCTTAGTACTTGTTATACCCAGGAAGACACTCAAGTAGTACCTTAGAAGCAAATCGCTTACAACAGGTATAGAAAAAAACAAATTGATGCATTGTTTGATAGTTATAGAAAATGGTAAATTAGCATAGTAATTCTATTAGAAAGACTTTAATTTCTACTATTTTTATTTTATTTTATGGAAGTACACTTACTTTACTAAACAAATGCGTTCTTAATGCAAATACAAAGTATTCACAGTGAAGTAATAAGTAATAAATGCGTGTTTTTGGTTGACTGTGTTCTGTGAAAACTACAGTTCATGTTCGATGTCTGTATACAAATGCGGTTTGTGCTCCGAATTTGAATGTGTAAATGATTAAAGCAGAAGGAATTTATATCTTTTGATTATTACCTTATATCATTATATTTTCTATTCTAGAATATAATAATAGAAGATAATAATCTAAATATACGATTTCCTGTGATTAGAATTAACTGTGACGTTTTGTTTTCGACACGTGACGCAACCCAAAATCCTTTCTTACTGCTCTTGATCACGTTATGATCATCATGGCATGTGCCTGGTGGTAGCATATGAAAGTTTAGCATCAGTCCAACACAATCAGATAAAAGAAAGATAATAAAAAAAGATATGAAAGTCGGACAGGAAATGGTAGCATTTTAGGACCACAGTCAAACAAAGACACTCACAGAAACAGGTAGACTGGTATCAGTCTATAAATTAGACTATATATAATAAAATAAGACAAATTAAAAAATAAAATAATACTCTGCATAAAAAATGTTCATTTTATTTCAAGCTCTGTTTCTCTTCATGTTCCCGGATTCCTATGTATCCTTCCCCTCTCTCTGGGGCGGCTCTAAATAACCTGTACTGTGTTGATGAGCCGTTAAACAACATTCAATTCTTCATGGCTGAATTTATATACTTAATGTTCCGATAAGACCTTATAAGTTATAAGTGGAGATATTTGCCACTTTCAGTGCTAAGGAAATTCTATAATAATAGTTAAAAGGTTATACAATTAAGGACTGATGCCAGTCTAAGAAACAGGCAATAATTGCAAATGAAAGGCAAGATTTTACATCGCACATATAAAAGGGTTGACAATAGGGCTACGGTCAGTTTAATCCAGGTACGGGTGTGATCGGCAGGGGCCTAGCTGGGTGAATTTGAACATTACGCCCGATGGGGTTGCAAGGGGCAACCACCCCTTGGTCAGAGGGGCTCTTGACGATCGTATGTTAAATTTCAGGATTTTTAGCTTAGATTAAATTATGTAATAATCAAGCGAAAGAAAGCGCACATGTAAAGTCAATTAAAATAGTATACATGTATTTATATTTTGTATAACAAATTAAGATCGGGAAAATAAGCGCGCAACGACTGTGCTGGACATATTTTACCCCTAATCTCCTATCTCACTTCGGATTTTATTGCATTTTTGGACCATTTATTTTTATTTTTTCTGGCAAATTGTACGCCCGGGGCTACGCGCCTGATCGGTTCATCGTATGTTTAATTTCGACCAACCATGTGACCATCATGTTCAAGGTATCTGCCTCTATTAAGACTATTCCAAGAGCATACGACACGTTGTGGTTGAGAATTTCTTTCTTATTTTTTTATGACACTGTCGCACTGTAAGTGAAGTTTATATATGATAGCTTTATGAGGTCATCAATACAGTTAACGTTGTCGAATTTTATAATGTATAAACTTCAATCATGTATAGCCAGTAAACTCTGAATTCGGAGCCTCGCCGGTGGCACTGAGCATCTTCAGTGTGTCCTTCCCTTAGCTCGTCCATCTTATCGGCTTTGACGTTTGTGAGAGTGTAGATCTAAGGAATTATAGTCCCTCCGCATTTTAACTGATAGGATGCCCACCAGTATATGTACAATATGGCTTGGACTTATGAGTGCTTGTGTTTAGTGTAACGTCTCTATGTAACGTGCAGAGGGGCGTAGCTAGGGACTTTAGAATGTGTACACAATCAGTCTAGCGGGAGCCGGGGTATGCTCCCCCTGATCCCCCACCCCCACCCAGACCGTCTGTGAGTCAATCTGGAGGCATTTCCGCAACAAAATGAGGCTGATTTTGTCTCTGAAATTTATCGTCTCACACCACAATTAATTTTCCATAGGGTCCCATTGTAATGTTTTTGTTCGTGGCATAGAGATAAAAAAGATTTTGCAACATGTATTTATGCTTAAATTTTTCATTGATCCAATATCTGCAATTTAAAACACATTTAACAAATATTTACCAGATTGAACTTTTTTTAATTTCATGTTTGTCACCTATCAAAATTTAGACAAAAATACAACCCCGTGGTGATTAGACCCATGATGTGTAAAATGAGGCAGAATTAGCTAGAAATCTTATATCAACATGCATTTTTCTGTGATCTCTTCCAAAAATGCTGTAGATTTAGAACCTGGTAAAGATAAATCAATGTATCTTGTAAAATGTAGAAAAGCGAACTTGTTTTTCTTATCTACCTCCTTCATCTGTAGGGCACGAGTATTCAAGGAAGGTAATAGTGGTGTGAGTACTTAATTTCTAGATTATTTTTTTTAAAAACATGAGCTAAATGGAGAAGTTACCTGACTCCACCCCCACCCCCAGCCCCGCCCCTATCTCTTGTTTTTATTGCATTTTTGGACTTTTTTATTTATTTTTCTCAATATTTGGGACAATGTGTACGCAACTGCTTACTTTGCTTACAGGTAGCTACGCGCCTTACGTGTATAGTGTTGTCACACTGGAATACCACGCCGTAGTATACGATAACCCACCCAATCATCTTTTTTCTGACACTGGGCCAACCAGACGTAGTACTACCCATTATTTGCTTGTCAAGCAAGTGTATATTACATATATAACTACTACCATTTTTACGTCGTTGTTATGACGCGATCAGGGGCCTCAAACCCACGACCTACCGATTGCAGGTCAGATCAACACTCTAACCATTACACCACTGCACTTCGGTGTATCGGATTTTTGACGTAAACCTGGCGGTCCTTGTATCGGAGACGACATATCCTCTGAGCACGTAAAAGAGACATGCATCTATTTGATAGTAAGAGTAGGGCATGGTTGCCGGATTCATATGTATGATTCCTCTCTTTCTGGTGCGGCTCAAAATAATATGATGTTATTAATTAAGTGTTTTCATATTGGCCGAGTTATTGGTCCAAGGACTGTCATATTGGCCCAAGGCCAAAGGCCGCGGGCGAATATAACAGTCCGAGGACCAATAACTGGGCCAATATGAAAACACTTAATTAATGACATTTTTATTAATTAACTACTTAATATCTCTCTTTATTCCTATGTTTTAAATATCATTTACAGGTAAGGAAAAAAAAGAGATATATGTTCAATATAACATTTAATAACAAGTATCTGATTCAACAGTTTCCACTGTTACCGCTCGATGGCTCGTTGGAAAATCACACACGAACTTGATAATAGCTATTATTTCAGCGAAGTCGATGTAACCGAATTTACAAATAATCAAACCTTAATTATTTTGAGTGTCTACATTATATAGGCGAACTAGTTTATCTTCGAAAAGCTGCGACGTTGTGTTTTTTCTTTCAAAATGGCGTCCTTAAAGAAAACAAAGCCTTGGTCGTATTGGCCGTGTTGGCTTATCCAATCAGATTGCTTGAATTTCTTATTGGCCGAGTTTTATCATACAGGCCGAGTTTCTCTCCATATTGGCCTTGTTTTTACCATATGATGCGTGCAGTTTCCTGCAAACCACGACAGATATTAAGTAGTTAATTAATAACATCAGATAATGTTGACAGGGCGTTAAATATATTAGCTTTTGTTTACGTTTTTAGTTCTATTATAGATCTACTCGAACATTTTTTTCATGTTTTATCTTTTTGCTTAGACCTATTTTGCTGTACAAAATTAACCTCTGCAACTGCGCATTAAACTCAAGAAATCATATTTAAAGGAATATTATGATGTTATTAATTAAGTGGTTTCATATTGGCCCAGCTATTGGTCCAAGAACTGTCATATTGGCTCAAGGCGAATGACGTTATTTAACGTGAATGACGTCACTTAAATCTCGTATTGGCGAGTTTCTTCATATTGGCCTTGTTTTGTTTTTTTCATATTGGCCGACTTCCGGTTCATTTTGGCCGAGTTTGCGTCGTATTCTAGTAAAACAAGGCTGATATAGTTGTTAATTAATAATAAAACATATTGAACGCCCCTTGAAGCGCGTTGCGTCAGACATGAAAGAAGTTTTGACCTTCAAGAACTGGTTCCCCAATTTATTCCGCTCCTGTACATTACTAATGTAAACAGTTCAAACAGAGAGCCAGTTTAAATTTCTGAAAATCCTGTTACAATCGTTTTAAGATTTCGTATTTACATATACTATACTGTACAATTTGATTTAATTAAGCAATTTGATTTTAATTAAGCAATTATTTTGAAAGTTTCTTTTCACACGTCTTTAAAATAAGTATTCCCGCAAGCATGCGGAACGAGGTCACGTGACCGTTTCTAAAAATAGAATTGGGAGAACCGCTCTCACACAACACACGTGTTGGTCAAATTCAACTGTCATGGCAGGAATACCCGGGACCGAAACGAACGAGCAAAGCGAAAATAATGCTGCAAAGAAATTAGAAAACGGATGTAAAGGAGCCGAAAGAAACTCCGTACATGAATCAGGAGACGGTAAGAGAGTGTGACACATGTTCTGAGTTTTTTTCTGTTCAATCAGCTGAGAGGGGCATCGTCTGCACGTTTGAAATGAAATTGTTTGTTGGAATTTCGCTTCAAACACCTATGTTTACGTTAAAATGACACTCTTTGGATTTTGCGATACAAACATTACTTAATAATTGTATTATTTTGCTTATAAACTAAGGTAAAGGTTTGCTTTGCCATTCAGATTTTCTCTCCGAAAACAATTATTTTTGACAAGGTCATTTTCAATGTGGTAGTCTCGTTTTGCTGAAAAATTACGCAATGCCAACTTATGCAACCACATTTGCCCATTGCATTGCGGTTTTGAGTTACTTGCATTTGGGAAAGAACATAAGCAGTGAACAACAATTTGGAATAATACAGTTAGTACGCCTATTGACAGTGTTTTGTATGTACATGAGTGTTGTTTAGTCAAGGTCGGGAAAGGTCAATATTTAGATTGGTTGGAATTGTGTATTATGTTGTGATTTTCATTGCAGGACTAGTGAATGGTACTGGAAGTTGATTATCAATAAGAAATGTGCATGCATAAGTAGTTTTGTATACAGTGCTTGCATTATCTTTAAATTATCCCCAATTTTATATGCTTACAATGTGTAATGTTTATGTAAACAAAGGGGAGCAACTGTGATTGTTTTTAAATTATTAGGGTGGTGTTTGTGTGAGTGGGGGATGTTTGAGATGGTTGAATAGTGTTTATGTCTTTTTAAGCACATTTTAGACAATATGGTGGTTGATTGTTAGTGATGAAGAAAACCACACATGTTTTCCTGTGTAGGACCAATGCTATAAATATACCTCACGCATCCGTAAAAAGCGACACTTTCTCGCAAGTAAAGGTCGAGTGGGATTCAAACCCGCAGTAGTGAGAGAGAGAGAAAGTATAAAATACCATGGATTGACATTGCTTAAACATGGCTAACAAATCTTCTTTTTTTTTCTTCTTTTTTTTCTTCTTAAAAAACATTGATAAGTTCCAGTGTTCTCCCCAGGCTATTAAGGCATGTCACATTTAACATGCCTTCACAGCCAAAATGCTTTTGCAACATGCCTTAAATTTGAAAAGACATGTAACGCATTCCAGTTATTTCATTTTTGATTAGCTCAAATAAGTTTGAAACGCACTGTGTAGAATCACTAGCCCATTTCTTAATCTTATATAAATCAAGTGTCTTTCTGACAAACTACCATACATGTAGGGGTAAGGTATAAGGATACACTCTGAAGCATATTTTCTCTGATAAAGGCGACATGCTTTGAGATATTCCTGGGGGAGAACACTGATAACAATTCGTACAACTATTGAGCATTTTGTCCAAAAACTAAGTGGAAATGTATTGAATTTGATAGTGCTTGTTGCATGGCTTGATCTTTGACATATTTTGGTGAAATTTACAGTATTGTATTTTTCGCCGTCAATTTTGATCTGTGCTTTTGACAACACATATGTAACTGTGATCTGATCTATGACCATCCATTATAATTCAAATGTTTAATGTCAAAGACATTAATTAATGACATCATGTCTAGGAAATCCACAAAATAGAAAATAATTCTTGAGTTCTTTTTTTAGGTTTATATGCCCCGCCACAAATATGGTGCGGGCTTATAGTGTTACTCTTGTCTGTCCGTCTATATAACAGTTTTCATAAATCCATATGACAGCATTGGGTTCCTACAAAAGTAGGTCAGTTTGAATGACCTTGACCTACTTTTCACATTTAATTCACAATTCAGACACCAGAAGCCATATAGCTTTCAAATTGCACACAACTACATGACACTGACATGTTGCACACAACTACATGACACTGACATGTTGCACACAACTACATGACACTGACATGTTGCACACAACTACATGACACTGACATGTTGCACACAACTACATGACACTGACATGTTGCACACAACTACATGACACTGACATGTTGCACACAACTACATGACACTGACATGTTGCACACAACTACATGACACTGACATGTTGCACACAACTACATGACACTGACATGTTGCACACAACTACATGACACTGACATGTTGCACACAACTACATGACACTGACATGTTGCACACAACTACATGACACTGACATGTTGCACACAACTACATGACACTGACATGTTGCACACAACTACATGACACTGACATGTTGCACACAACTACATGACACTGACATATTCCAATGAAAAGTTACTAAGATCAAAATGAATTATTAACTTGATCTATTGTTTTCGCCTTGTTTAATTACATTTAAAGTTTTACATTATGTCCAAAAGCCATCCAGCTGTCAAACTTCATACACACATCTAAATGACATCATTATGTTATACCAAAAGTAGGTCAGTAATAAATGACATTGACCTACTTTTATGTACTTGTTAATTTACATTCAAGTTTTGGAATGTTTAAGGCCATTACTCAGATATTTAAAGTCATGCACTTCTTGAATTTCATAACACTTACGTGCCAGCAGTATGTTCCTACTAAGAGGTCAATAAATATGACCTTGACCTACTTATCATACTCTGTTAATTAATCTGATTTGATTCCTCGCACAATAAAAGCCATACTGGCTGTATACCAGATATCGTCATTTTTATGATGATTTTTTAATATATCTAAATCAAAACTAGTCATCTCATAAATTTTTTTGCCGGTAGAGAAGCTTAGCCCTTTGCCGTAAATATTCTGTGTTTACATTGTTCCTATTCTCAGTAACAAGTGTCACGTGACCGTTACTAAATATAGACTGAATTGGGCTGGTCGTTTGAGCTGAATGTAGTAGTTATCGTCATGTTCAGTTTAATACCGAAAAATCCATGTTAGGGATGATGAAAACGTGTGTAGTTATTAATTGAAACATAAATATACCATTGCATATGAATACACCAAAAAAATATCTAGAAAAAATATATATCTACAACTTTAAAATGTTTTTTCAACTGTAGGTATCGGATGTAATTTACTTGACTTCGACGTTAATAATTTAAAGGGAAATAACTGTCCGCAAATTTAAACTGATTGACGTGAACTAGTTGTTTTCGTTTAATATCACATACTTTTAGTTTTTTGTGCATGTCAAATCGATTCAATGGGTTCGATGTAAAAGGTCAGCTATTTTAAAAGGAAATTTTCCTGCGCATGCGCATTAGCGCGCGATTCCCCCGATTGTGTTATGTTTATAACGGTATTTATATAGGTAAACGAGTTGGTTTGAGAGTGTATGTTAACATTTCTAAACTAGTTTTTGCTCTCCAATCGTCTGATGATAGTGTGTAGTGATTTGTAAAGTGGGGTCGAAAAATAAGCACAACATCGAGCGTTTTATTGATAATGACGAAATCTGGTGAATGACGATAACTGGTACACAACCAGTACATCTGTCAGTCACCCTTCATACACACTAACATCTGCATGTTCCTACTAACAGAACGTCAGAAAATGAATGACCTTGACATACCAGGGCACGAAAACTCTACTTGTTCGCTCACCAGAAAACTTTACTTGTTCGTTCACCATGACGAGTGCTCATTGATGCAGGACAAGTAGAATTCAGCTAAATTCTTTAATAATTTATCAGTTTTACCATTCAAATATTACGTAGGACGAGTAACTAAAATTTTCCTACCCTGCTAACACACTGTATTGATATTTTTTGTGTGACTGATAGTGTTAAACTTAAGCGGGGCGGCATCTTTTTCTCATAAAAAGAAAGAAAATGCAATACATAGGGATCACTTTGTCGTCCGTCCGTCATGAAAATTTAACGTTGGCTATAACTTTCTCATTTCTTGATATTTCTTCATCAAACTTTCAATATATACTCACCATGACAACATCTACATGACCATACTAAAATATAAAGGTCAAGGTCACACTGAAGGTCATTATATGGGTTAAATACTCATTTTTTTCTTCACGAAAACTTAACTTGGCTTTAACTTTCTCATATTTCTTCATCAAACTCTTCATATATTCTCATCATGACAACATCGACATGACCATACTAAAATATAAAGGTCAGAGTCACACTGAAGGTCATTATACGGGTTAAACACTCATTTTTTTCTTTACAAAAACTTAACGTTGGTTAGTTATACTTTCTCATTGATATTTCTTTGTCAAACTTTCAGTATATACTCATGACAGCATCAACATGACCATACTAAAATATAAAGGTCAAGGTCATGTTGAAGGTCACTATATGGGTTAAATACTCTACTTTTTCTTCACGAACATTTAATGTTGGCTATAACCTTCTCATTTCTTCATATTTCTTCATGAAACTTTCAATATATACTTATCATGACAACATCAACATGGCCATACTAAAATATACAGGTCACGGTCACACTGAAGGTCATTATATGGTTAAACACTCATTTTTCTCTTCACGAAAATCGGGTCAGTTTGTCGAGGTTATTTATCTGGGTAAATTCTATTCCACAAAACCTTGTTATACTGACAAAGCGCTGACAGACGACACACATGTTCCGCAAAACACCCATCTAGTTTAGTGTTTTTTCTCTTGCTTATCTCCCTTTTTATGCACCCAAAGGGAAAGGCATATAGTAATTGCACCGTTCGTCCTTCTGCCATTCAAAACATTCATGTCTCGGCCATAATTTTGAAAGCACTGAGGGGAATTTCATGAAACTTCACACAGAGGTATAAATCACAGTGCTAAGGTGTGCTGTGTGCAAAAATCAGGGCCCCATTTTATTAAACATCTTACGATAAGTCTTAACATGTTAAAACTGTTCACATTTTTGCACCTATTCATTCAATGTAGACAATTATGTGTGCATTATGTGCATAACTATCAGATGTATAAGAAAATTCGATGAAATCGCCTTGTATATCAAAGTAAAGAATTTTAGAAATTAACTTACGATCAAAATTGTCTAGTAAAACTGGGCCCTGGTCCATAAATCAAGGGTCTCACACTTGGAGGTCAAATGAGTCAAAATTGTGTCTCATTCAAAGCTTTGGAAGTACTTAAGAGAATTTCACACAAAACTAATGTTCATTACAATGAGACGGTGTGTCGGGGGCAAGGAGCATGTCCGTAACTCAAAGGTCAAGGTTACACATGGAGGTCAAAGTTGAAATGATTCAAAATTGTGTCTCAGCCATAAAGTACGGAAGGGAATTTGCACAAAAGTTAAGCACACAGAGAAAGTGTATCGCACAATAATCAGGTCAGTACTGCAAAGGTTAATTCGGGCCAAATAAGTGAAATTGTTTCTCGGCAATTACTCATGAACTGCCAAATTGGTTTTGATATTTAGGACTACCCTGAAATATTCAGCATGATGAGTAGCTGCTTTGCATGCAAGAATCCGACCGTATCTCAAAGGTTTAGGTCACAGATGTCAACGATCAAATGAATGAACATAGTGTTTTTGCCATTACTCTAAACAATTACTTATCCATGATACAGTGATTATGTTACCTGCGAGTCCTGCTTCCAGGACTCGTAATATTTGCTTGTGACTCAAAATTAAAAAATATGTGCATCCACAGGACGCATAGATATACCATCGAGGATTCCAGTAGTTATTATAATGGCATGCACCTATTTTCCATATCACTGTTTCTTTTTAAAATTTTGGGGTATACATGTATATATCTCACAGCTATAGAAAGCCAGCCTAACCAATTATAATCCATTTTGCACAAGTTCGTTAATTTTGATTCATTCTTTTGGTTTGTTTTGACAGACAAGCACATGTTCTTCAGTAAATGCTGAGCGTTTACGGAGCACCGAAAAAATTCCACAAAAGAAAATATGTAAAAATTACTTCATTCGAAATAAGGCACATGTCCAGTTTAGGATCCCAGCTTCAGTTGGTTTCTATTATCAACCTGACATTGTGAGCTCAATTTTTTGTTGCTGTGACTTACTTTGTCCGAAATATATATAGTTCACATCCAAATTAGCTTGTTTAGGGTACAAACTCGGAAGCTCAGCTTTTTTTATTAGGATATTGTGTCTTAAATTTTATTGCCTTGACATGGTATAAACCATTTTTGTATGCTAGGACTTTGTTCAAAATGTGGGTCGGGTCAATGTTAATGGTACAACCTCTGTATCTCACCTTCTATTGGCGATATCTTGACAAAACTGGATCGGTTTGTTCTTCTTGTCGGCTGGAAATGTCATGTTTTTGTTTTTATTTTTTTGTTAGTGTGATACACAATTTCATGGGGGTGGGGTTGTGTGTCAAGCCTCACGGGCGCCACTGAGTTTCGTCGATGTGTTCTTGGGAAAGACACTTTCCCTTAGCCTCGTCCGTCGGATGAGGATGTAAACTAGGTTATCTCTAATCGGTGTCTGTCCTCTGAGCATGTTAAGGAATCGTAGGAATATATTGTTAGTAAGAGTATACAGGACAGGTTCCCAGATTCCTATGTATCCTTCCACTCTCTCTGGGGCAACTCAAGTAACCTATAGTGTGTTGACCCTTAAAACTAGTTTTAACCGAGCATCAGTCACTTGAGCTTTTTTTCTGATTTCATGATCGAGTTTACTCGGTTGTTGCAAACTTATAATTTGTATCATTCTCTTGTAATAAAATGTACAAGAGAATGAAATAAGTTTTAATTTTGCAACAAGTAATCATATCTATAGGAGTGTCACAATTTATACTTAAAATACATGTCTGGTCAGTTTCATTCAACTGCTTAATGGCCAGAACATACTTGAAATGTACTTTTTTACTTCCATTGTTTTTTCCCAGTTGGAGTGAAACAATTTCCAATTCTTTCTTTTTTAAATATATTTAGAGTGAAACAAAAGAACATATTCTTTTAGGTAGGTGAGAGTATTGAAATATTACAAGAGAATGTATACATGGTCTTGTATTAGCATAAATATTGCTTTTGCTTGTTAGTGAAAAATTCCCAATTTAAGGCAAAACAACACAAATTTTCCCCTATGTCATGGGTACCATTCCCAAAAGGGTGAAAAAAGGTTGCTGAATTTAATTCCTCACCCTGTTTGAAAACTTATACCGAATCCTCATTTTTCTATCATTGAGGCTTAAAGAACAAAGGGGAACATTCAGAGTAGCATCTGTGAATATTGTTTACGTTTGGATCGATTGATTTATTTTGTGACTGTTTCAACTTGTTCACAGCTTGTTAATTTTCAATGGAAAATGTAACCACTTTGCTCCACCAAACATGACAATAACTGATCCCTGTAGATCCCTTCAATGTGTGTGCATATCTCCCTGCGATCTTGACGAGTGATAACAAGGCCGAGTGGGCAGTAACGGTTTTGTATATAATCATGATAATGGGAGGAAACGTTTGTATGAAATGCAGACTTGTATTTTAAGTTATGCGACACCATAAAGGTCTTATCAGATAAATCGGAGATATGGCAGTTGTGTGTGAAATAGTAGCAACCCCACTATAATAGACTATGGGTGATTGAATAGGTTTTTATTGTGGTAAATTATTTGTCAACTTAGGACTAGGAAGAATTAAAACTATTAAGGCTGAAATAAAAATAATAATTGCAGGTACAATGTACTGTCGGAGATGTAAAAGTTCTCTGAATAAAATTAGGAAAGGCATGCTGTTGTTGAGAGAAATAATTGAGATTCTAAGTTTATATTTTGAATTCGTTCAAGATTCCAGTTTTTGATCATTATTGATAGTTAATTTGGCCCTAAAATTGTTTTAAAAGTACACTCAAGAGATATGAAAACGCAACACGGGAATATCCGCTATATATTGTATGTACAATATGCTGCTTTTAATCGAATGGCACATAGCTACGTAAGACCTTTCCTTTTGGAAAAAATACTAAAACAACAAATAATACAGCAGATAGTATTCCTTCAAAGTTTCAGTATTGACAGAGTACGCGTTTGGCTCAAGCATGTGAGCAAACTTAGGATGCAAAATTTTGCAAACTATTTACGTTAAATACAGTACTGAACTAGCTCAGTTTTTCAATGAGCAACTTCAACATTTATGAAGTTCTTGTTACAAGGTGTAGTGTGATTAAAACGTCTACAACATCACAGTTGTGTCCTTTCTCTAATTAACTGCAACTTTTTTTTTTACAAAACATCCTGGGATTTCTTTGGCATATTATGTGCAGTTAAGTGTGCAGTATATACATATTATACAATATATAGCGGAAATTCTCGTGTTGCGTTTTCATATCTCTTGAGTGTATTGTAGTTTGAAGTATCATTAGGATTTGGTGTCAAAATCATCAGTATTAAAACCTTAAAGGGACACCCAACATTCTTGCTTCATTTTCACCTAAACTTCTTTGAAAGTAAGTATCTTTCTATGCTATTACAGGGTCCGACAAATCTTTAAAATCTGTGGTAGCCCACTGGGCTACCAGAAACTGAACTTGGTAGCCCGGCATGCGCGCGGCGGACTCGAGGCGACTCATTAACATTTTTCACTGTTATTGAACATGTTTGTATGTAAATGGATTTACCAATAAAATTATTTCTAAAATATATGACTTTTGACTTTGTTGTTTTACCAATATAAAAATAAAACAAATTATCAAATTCCTTTTAAGTAATTTAGAGGCATTTTATAAAGATCTAAATCTAGGCTTTAAGGGTTTAACTAAATTTTAGAAAGATATTTTAAATCATGTGGGTGCTAAAGCAAAATTATTATAAAATGCCTCTTAATCATTGAAATGAAATGGATAATGTTTTATTTTTGACAGTGTCACTTTAAAGTTTGTTGTTATATTTTCGTACTTAAAAAACATAACAATATTGAGAAAGTAAGAGTTTAAAAAAAAACACTTTTTTTTTACCCCACCCACTCCACCAAATATTGGGCGTGATTTTTTCAAAAACGGCCGTGCAACGACGGCTGCACGGAACTTCCCCTCTGAAAAATAACTGATAGTATGAATCAAATTGAGTACGATGTACAATAGTACGAATCTAATTGATGACGAAGTACGAAATTCCGTAGGAGTTGTCGTTCTTGAATTCATTCTATTTTTAGAAGCAACAAGCCTTATCAACGAGTATTCGAGAAAAAATGTGTTTTGTTAACTTGAAAAGCACCCCATCTTGATTAAAAATGTTTGAGACCCCATCTTGATTGATTCATTTCAGATACCCCCATTCCCCACAACTCAATTGTTTTTGTGTGTGATTTACCCACCCACCTGTAGATGCGATATTCCGGAGTTAGAACAATTTTTTGGGTCATGTATTTTCTACAAATCGCCGTCCGCTACCCTATGTTTTAATGGAACAGCCCTTACATACAAATTCTTGCAGAATGAAACAATCATGTTTGTTTCTCGATCATAAACATTCATTTTCGGCAATTGTTCTACTCAACTCAACTCAACACGTCCCTCATCAATAAAGCACCGTGTCCTAATTACTCAACACTAACAGTGCATACACAGG
Source organism: Cyrtodaria siliqua (assembly GCA_037043455.1). Lineage (NCBI taxonomy): Eukaryota > Metazoa > Mollusca > Bivalvia > Adapedonta > Hiatellidae > Cyrtodaria > Cyrtodaria siliqua. Next base: position 101,546 of record JAWPHD010000278.1, on the reverse strand, counting down.
TCACGGGTCAGGTCACAGGTGGTAATCAGCAGTCTGCTATCGCGAATATGATTGGATGATAGCTTATTTAGTGGGAGCGACAATAAACCTGTCAATCAGATTCAGGCACGCGCAGGACTGCAATTGTTTCAAGTGGCATAATGCTTTGGGGGTAAGGGATGTCGCGGAGATCAAAGGATGACGGAAATTCGCCGCCGGGCATTAAAGCATGTCGCATCAGGGTCCGACAAATCTTTAAAATCTGTGGTAGCCCACTGGGCTACCAGAAACTGAACTTGGTAGCCCGGTTTGCGCGCGGCGGACACGAGGCGACTCATTAACATTTTTCACTGTTATTGAACATGTTTGTATGTAAATGGATTTACCAATAAAATTATTTCTATAATATATGACTTTTGACTTTGTTGTTTTATCAATACAAAAATAAAACAAATTATCAAATTCCTTTTAAGTAATTTAGAGGCATTTTATAAAGATCTAAATCTAGGCTTTAAGGGTTAAACTAAATTTTAGAAAGATATTTTAAATCATGTGGGTGCTAAAGCAAAATTATTATAAAATGCCTCTTAATCATTGAAATGAAATGGATAATGTTTTATTTTTGACAGTGTCACTTTAAAGTTTGTTGTTATATTTTCGTACTTAAAAAACATAACAATATTGAGAAAGTAAGAGTTTAAAAAAACAAAAAAACAAAACTTTTTACCCCACCCACTCTACCAAATATTGGGCGCGATTTTTTCAAAAACGGCCGTGCAACGACGGCTGCACGGAACTTCCCCTCTGAAAAATAACCGATAGTAAGAATCAAATTGAGTACGATGTACAATGGTACGAATATAATTGATGACGAAGTACGAAATTTCGTAGGAGTTGTCGTTCTTGAATTCATTCTATTTTTAGAAGCAACACACCTTATCAACAAGTATTCGAGAAAAAAATGTGTTTTGTTAACTTGAAAAGCACCCCATCTTGATTAAAAATGTTTGAGACCCCATCTTGATTGATTTATTTCAGATACCCCCCATTCACCACAACTCTATTGTTTTTGTGTGTGATTTACCCACCCACCTGTAGATGCGATATTCCGGAGTTAGGACGTTTTTTTGGGTCAGGTATTTTCTATAAATCGCCGTCCGCTACCCACTGGTATGTTTTAATGGAACAGCCCTTACATACAAATTCTTGCGGAATGAAACAATCATGTTTGTTTCTCGATCATAAACATTCATTTTCGGCAATTGTTCTACTCGACTCAACTCAACACATGTCCCTCATCAATAAAGCACCGTGTCCTAATTACTCAACACTAAGTGTATACACAGGTCACGGGTCAGGTCACAGGTGGTAATCAGCAGTCTGCTATCGCGAATATGATTGGCTGATAGCTTATTTAGTGGGATCGACAATAAACCTGTCAATCAGATTCAGGCACGCGCAGGACTGCAATTGTTTCAAGTGGCATAATGCTTTGGGATTTAAGGGATGTCGCGGAGATCAAAGGATGACGGAAATTCGCCGCCGGGCATTAAAGCATGTCGCATGCAACATCCGATATAGGTCTTGGGGAAACCCTGTACATAACTAATCTGTCAATCGATCTGATCCGATCACCCGTGGTGTCTAAACACCTTGTTAATTGGTGTTATTATCGACGCGTGTAATCTTATCTGACTATTTAGCTGGGAACACAGGATTTTGTGATATGGATTAGAGCTAAAAGCTGTTTTTTTGCCGGGCTACTTCAAAAGAAAATTTGCAGTAGCCCGCCGGACGCGAGATAGAAAAAAATGGTAGTCCGGATCTCGACTTTTGGTAGCCCGCGGGCTCCGGGCAGAGGATTTGTCGGACCCTGCGCATGCGACATCCGATATAGGTCTTGGGGAAACCCTGTACATATAACTAATCTGTCAATCGATCTGATCCGATCACCCGTGGTGTCTAAACACCTTGTTAATTTGTGTTATTATCGACGCGTGGCGGTGTAATCTTATCTGACTAATTAGCTGGGAACACAGGATTTTTTGATATGGATTAGAGCTAAAATCTGTTTTTTCGCCGGGCTACTTCAAAAGAAATTTTGCAGTAGCCCGCCGGACGCGAGATAGAAAAAAATGGTAGTCCGGATCTCGACTTTTGGTAGCCCGCGGGCTCCGGGCAGAGGATTTGTCGGACCCTGTATTATCAAGAAAGTTAAAACTTGATAGAATATAAGACCAAAACAAATTGTGTTCCGTATGTTACACTCTAAAAAATAATAGAGTAGGCAGGGTTAAATGGTTTTCCCAAAAGGATTTTATCATTCCACAGCTAATAAAATAAAAAATAATCTCTTAAAATAACTAATGAAGCATAATATAATCTGTCTTAAAAGCTTTTTGACATCATATTTAGATAAAACAAACTGGCTTCATGACTTATCACTGACTTTTGCAGACTCTGGGATTTAAGTGTAGTTTCTCTATAAGAATAGTGTCTGGATCAAATCCTAGCTCACTTTACCATATTTCCTCTTATAGTAGTAGTCCCACCCCCCCCATAATTTTGTGATTTAAGTGTATTTTCTCCATAAGAATAGTGTCCGGATCAGGCGTGGCGCAGTCGGTAGCGCGGCTGATTTTTAACCGGAGGCCCGGGTTCAATCCTCCGTGGTGCCACTGAGTTCCGTCGGTGTGTTCTTGGGCAAGACACTTACCTTAACCTCGTCCGTCGGATGGGGACGTAAACCGGGCGGTCCCGTGCATCGGTCTATCCTCCGAGCACGTTAAAGAACCATAGGAATCTATTCGATAGTAAGAGTAGGGCAGGTTCCCGGATTCCTATGTATCCTTCCCCTCTCTCTGGGGCGGCTCTAAATAACCTTTACTGTGTTGATGAGCTGTTAAACAACATTCAATTCCGCATCAATCCTAGCTCACTTTAATAGTATTGGCCTCCCTCCCCATAAATCTGGGATTTAAGTGTATTTTCTCCATAAGAATAGTATTTAATAGAATAGTGTCCAGATCAAATCCGTATTTTCTCTTATAGTAGTGCCCCACCCCCCACATAATTTCAAAAAAAAGAAAGGAAGAAAGAATTTTAAAAATAAAATGATAAAAATAAATTAATGAAAGAGCTTTAAAATTCAATACGTTTTCGATCTTTTATATCCATCTTTTTTACATTTTATAAGAGCACCTCCTTAGCATTTTGCATCGTGCCCGGGTGCTACTATTAGGAGAAATACGGTAAATGACCCTTTAAAATATTGTCCAACTCCATTTTAAAAACGCCATTTAAAATAGTATAGGGATTGAAACCTTCAGGCCTAGCAGGTTTTAAATAATGGTCCATCCCTGTGAATATTAATGAGGGACTGAGTGAGACATAATTTGCATTAATTAATATTCATTGGCAGACATGGAGTTCAGTACCTGGTTCAGTCTTGTTTCGGTGATAATTATGCAGTTTTGACATCTCTTCACAGTTACATCTGGAGATATCCCATAACCAGCTGTAACACGAGATTGAATCTTGTGTTGACGATATACACATACAGTTTGGACATTGTCCCATTCCTGGCTGTAACACGAGATTTGAGTCTTATGTTGGTGATAAACATGCAGTTTCGATATGCGTAGAGCCCCTCATAAATAAAGTTTATTCAGTGTTTTTTTTCAATTAAAAGAAGCTAGTGAATACAAATATTTAAATATTTGTTTATAACTCTGCCATCAATTAATAAAGTACAAAGTGATAGTGGAAATTCTGATGATTTCTTCTTGTTAACATTTAGATCTATCTTATGTTAAGGGACACGCAGCAATTTTGTGGTATGGTAGTTATCAAGCATCAAAATCATCACCTTAATTATTAATCCAGTATTAGTTTGACTACAAATTTGCTTAAATATTATAAGGCCAGATATTATATTGTGCGGTTCCTATTACATGCTAAAAAATAGGTAGGTAGGGAAAATACCGTATATATATTTTTTAAAATATTTATTTTAAAGTTTGTCCTTTTTACTCACTCAATACTTTTAAAACCTAAAAACTAAGTTAAATATATATATATATTTGTTGATATCAGGTACAGAACAGATGTAAAACATCATTTTGATTTGATTTTTTGTTTGTTTTTCTTTCAATTTCTTTGTTTCGGCTCTTAAAAAGGAGGTCAGTTGTATTCAGTTAATTATGTAGAAAAAATAACCACATGTGCAAAAAAAGTTCTGCCTTTCTCATGATAAACATCTAAGACTGTTTAAATATTATCTTGTAAAGTTATAAATGCCGACTTCTCGGGGTGGTGAACTCTGTCACACTCCTGATTACGACTTTAAATCTGTAATCAGCTTACCTTCCCAACAAGATGTGGCTCGGTTGTTACAGATTTATCAGCAGGGACCCTAAATCTCTTCCTATGTCAACGTAAGTCATATGATGGATGCAGTGTTCCCTTATGTCTTTCACTAAAATAAGCTTATATAGGATCCTATCATATTTAAGCATCGTTAACAGAAAAGATTTGCCAATTCATAGATTTTTGCCTTTGTTGATTTAAATGAAGTTGTGTTGCGGCCTTAATGCAGTTCATTTCATATTGTTACTTTTAATTTAGGTAATAAGTCTTCAAAAATGGTGTCTTTCAGAGCTGTAGATAATTTTTCACTGCAATGAGTATTAACTCATCAGATTCAAAATGAATGAGTAACAACAAACTCATTCAGAGTAAACAATTTCTTTAAATGGTTCATGCTTTCAAATTAATAATATTTTAAAAGAAACAACTATTCTCATTAAATGGAAGTTAAGTAAAAACAAAATAAACACTCTGACCTTAATATTAGACAGATGCTTGGAACAATTTTTGTCATGTAAATATAGTATAATCTGTTCCACAGGACAATACATACAAATGTAATACTCAGGATTTTTGAAAGTTATGAGTTTTTGAATTGAGTTGATGAGTTATTATAATCTCAAAAAATTAAAAAACTGAGGTTTTTTGTAAAAAGAAAATGTGAGTAAAATACTCAAAAAACTCAGCTTATCTACAGCTCTGGACTCTTTTTAAAAGGAAAGTCATTGATTTGAGTTTTAACAGTGATACTTACATTTTGTTTTTGAAAATGAAATGATCCTTGTAAGTCACGATTTATTTCTTAAAGACTTTCAATGCAAACGTTGTCAGCATTAGATCTAGTAAAAGTTAACACATCATATATTTTTTGCTTGTTCAGTTGAGGTAGTGAGAATGAACGGAGAGACAAATGGAGTGGAGGACACGGACAAAGAGACGGCTATAACCAAAGATGAACAAGATAAAGAGAAGGATGAGAAGGAGGAGAAAGACGATGAGGAGAACAAGGAGCAGGAGGTGGTCCTCATACAGGATACAGGCTTTAATGTGACAGTTGTCGTTCCTGGCGTGGAGGAGTTTGAATTACCCGTGAGTATTGCTAGGTTGCCTGTAGACTGTAAAATATTAATCTCGCTCTCTTTTTCGACGAAGGTGGTAAGATATAGCTGTCATATTACCTTTGCGATGACTACAGTGGCGCACGCGTCAACATTTATGTTAACAGTTAACTTTTGCATTTACGTTTTTCACATGCTGATATCTAAACATTACTTATTCAAATTCTGAATCAGTGAAACTTTGTTTTGTCTTCACTATCCTCAAGGGCACTTAGACTCGCAGGTTCCATAACTCTGTATTGCATTTTAGCAAAATTATGGTCCTTTTCTTGCTAAGAAAATTATTTTTTTGACAGCAGGACAGGTGAAACATTTACTGCCGACACAAAAAGTTGTAAGATTTAAATTGTGTGAATTACAGACCTGTATATATTTACTTTAATTTTTAGCTAGATAAACTTTGCGGAGTCACTTGACAAATTTATTAAAGTCCAAAATCAAATTGTATATTTTATGATAATTTTAGGTGAGCTCTATGGAGCTAGTACAAGAGATCCACCAGGTGTTGATGGACAGGGAAGACACGTGTCATCGCACGTGCTTCTCTCTTCAGTTTGATGGCATCACCCTCGATAACTTTGCTGAACTGAAGAGTATTGAGGGCCTGGAGGAGGGGTCTGTTGTCAAAGTTGTTGAAGGTATGATTCTACAGCTTTGTTAGTTTTAGTTTATAAAGAGAGAAACTCTGTATACATTATCGTATTTCTGTCTAGGATGGGTAAAGGTTTTCCACCAGCTGAAATGAAATAAAATTCTTTTGTTTAAATAATCTTGAAATTATGAAATCTGTATGATTAATCCATGGTAAACAATATCAGTTACTTAGACATTTGATTATGTTGATTGATTATGGAACCGATTGTATCCGATGATCGATTGTAAATTTTTACCGATTGCCCATCACTACTTGAGTCTTTTTAAGAAGCAGTGAATAATCAATTTATATTTGATATTGTCTGTCTTTCAGAGCCCTACACGATCCGTGAAGCTCGTATCCACGTGCGCCATATCCGAGACCTGCTGAAGTCTGTGGACTACGGAGATGCATATGCTGGCGTGGACTGTAACTCGGTGTCCTTCCTCAACATCATCACAGCCGGAGACATCCTAGGTATCAGTATGGAGTTCATATAATTTACATTCTTTGAAAATGCTCGAACTTTTGAATGCTGCATTTCTCATTAGTGAGGCATTTCATGAATAAATTCACTGTGTCGTTCACACAGAAAAATATTTTCATTTAAAGTTATTCAAATAGATTAATAAGAATATTCACTAACCAATAAATGGTTTATGATACTGCGATCTATAAATAAAGATGTACTTCCATGAACTATTGTGGGAAATAATTGGTCCATGAAATATTGTGAGCAGTAACTAGTCCATGAAATATTGTGATCAATAAATAGTCCATGAAATATTGTGAGCAGTAACTAGTCCATGAAATATTGTGAGCAATAAATAGTCCATGAAATATTGTGAGCAATAAATAGTCCATGAAATATTGTGAGCAGTAACTAGTCCATTAAATATTGTGAGCAATAAATAGTCCGTGAAATATCATAACCAATCAACAACATCCCATGAAATATCGCGTTCAGTAATAAATAGTCCTTGAATTATTGTAAAAAGATGCAAGAAATTCTCCCAAATTAAGTGGAAATGATGAACTTATCATAGCAAAGTGAGGATAGAGAGGTCAGGAAATGTTCTCCCTAACCAAGGTGAGATGCCCTAGCCATCATAGCACAGTGAGCTTGTACCCTTGTTCTGATCCTTAAAATTGTTGGCCAAAAAGTCATGGTAGACCCCGAAACATGTCAGTCTTGGGGTATGGTTGAATTTAGTATTTCAGTGTCAGTTTTATTCAACAATAAGTAAAATACCAAAATCAGCGCTCCAAATAAATGGTTTTTAAGGGTATAAAAGCATTAACATCAATTAGGAAATCAGCATTGAAAACATACCATGTCAGTCCGAAAACATTGTACATGTATTTGTAAGTAAAATTCAACAAAACTATGATAATTAGCCATCAAACTTTAGAAATTGGTATTACTAATTTATTTAGCAAGTGAAATGCCATTTGATGGGAAAGCTTGCCTTGATCACTTAGGAATACTTTTGTTTTGAACTAGTTCAGAAATTATTAAATACATGATTGCGTAGAAAAACTTTGAGTAACTCGGGAACGATTATTTGAAATTCAAGATTATTTACAATACGATACGCAATTATCATCAATGTACATGTTACATTACAGACAAGAAGCGTCACAAACCTGAATCACTAGACTGTACGCCACCCGAGTATATCATGCCTGGCAGTAAGGAAAGACCACTCTTGCCACTACACCCTAATATAAAAGAGCTCCAGGTAAGTGACTTATTGTTGTTTTTCGGAATTCTTTTCAAAAGAACACAGAGGGCTAGCGGGGCCCGGTGGATAGAGTGGTAGACTTACAACCGAAAGACCCCTGCGTTTCGTCGGTGTGTTGTTTGCAAGACACATTCCTTGGGTTCGTCAGTCCGATAGGGACATAAACCGGGCGGTCCTTTGTATCAGAGTACCCAGCGAGTAAGTTGAACTATTCAAATCTGTTGGTATGAGTAGGACAGGTTCATGGATTTCTTTGTATCCTCCCCATCTCTCTGGGGTGGCTCTAAATGACCTATAATGTGTTGATGAACAGTTCAACAACATTCAGTTTAATCCAACTGATATAAGAATGATATTTGTGGAAAGCAACTTTATTTTGTATTGTCCAAGAAGTTGATGAAACCTCACAAGAATTGCTGTTGTCAAATTTTCTATAAAATATAAAGATATTGAAGATATACCATATTATTTCATCTCAACTTTCTTATATCCACAATGTAATGAGTTGACACACATAGTACAGATCCCTTATTAGTTATGTTTTTGTTTCATCACAGGCTCCTCCATGTCTCAAGGTGCTCACCTACAGTGGTTGGAACCCTCCACCAGGCAACCGGAAAATGCACGGTGAGTATGTTTATTTAAACTTCCTTCCTCAAGGTCAAGCTCCTTCCTCAAGGTCAGAATTCTTCCTCAAGTCAAGATTCTTCCAAAATCTTCTAAGTCAGGATGTTTTCTTAGGTCATTATCCTTCATCAAGGTCAGGATATGTCCTCAAGGTCAAGATCTTTCCTCAAGGTCTTTCACGACCCTTCCTAATGTCCTGGCTTTTACCTCAAGGTCGGGGTCATTCCTCAAGGTCTATGTCCATCCTCGAGGTTAGAATTCTTCCTCAGGGTCAGGATCCTTTGTCTAGGTCCAATGTCTTTTCTGAATGTCAAGCTCCTTCCTCAATGTCAAAGTCCTTTCTCAAGGTCAAGATCTGTCTTCAAGGTCAACATCATTTTTCAATGTCAGGATACTTCCTCAAGGTCATGATTTCCTCCTTCATATATATGAATTACTCCTACCATTGTCTGATGAAAAATGTTATTTTTAAAAAAAAAAGGTTCCAAACAAAAATGTATTATTTGTTACTTATAAAATCTATATTCACGGTTTCTAATTCGTGATTACAGGAGATCTGCTGTATCTGTATGCAGTGTCACTGGAGGACAAGAAATACCACATCACAGCCTCCACTAGAGGATTCTTTATCAACCAGTAAGTGTAGTAGAAAGCTATAGCCCATTTGATCGATACTTCGGAAATCCCCGTACACTGTTCGGAATTTCAGTCACACGGCGCAAAGTCACATGACTTCAAGAAGTAATCAGATGCTGGTAGTCACATAAATTTTTGTTTTTGAATGTATTGACAAACAGGCTTTAATTTTTGTTTTTCTACAGTACCAAACATATTAATAACATATGTGTCATGCGTTTATAGTTGACATTTAATAACATTTTTGTAATGTTTTTGATTCACATTGGGCACCGTTAAAATAAATATTTAATGTGTCTAGCGACTTTTTGGCTACTCGGAGATAGCTCCGTGATCTTTCGACAAATGTTGGGGTGAAATAGGCTATAATGAGATCGATATAACAAGAACAGGGCATGAGCTTGGGAGAGACGTATTTGTAGAAAAGGTTTAAACGAAGTCTGGACTTACATATTTGAGGATCAGTATTCGGACATGCTTTCTTAACTTCTGTAATGGCATGCCTTTTGTCATGTCAAAGAGTTTAAATGAGACATTGGATAATGTTAATAACTATTCAGTATAGAAACGTGCAACCTTATTGACTAGCTTGTAAGACTGCAAGAAATCAGTGTTAACAATATATTAAAACAAAGAAATGTATTCATGGGATATCGATGCCGGCACCCCCACTAAAAGCAATCAACGAAAAACTTAAAAATTGACCAAAAAAATGAACCGTAACACAGGTAATACAAGGTTGATTTTGCTCCCAACCATTATGCACATCTTGACATCATAGGTAAGCATCCTGTAAAGTTTTGCAACAGTTGGTTAAAAACTGTGGAGGAGACGAGGTATTTTAATGTAAAATTTGACGAGAAAATGGCTGTAACTCAGGTAAAACGAGGTTGATTTTGCACCCAATCATTATGCACATCTTGACATCATAGGTAAGCTCATGTGTAGTTTTGAAACAATCAGTTGAAAACTGTGGGAGACGCACACCTTTTGGCTAACACTATATGCCGCCTCACCATTTGGTGGTGGGGGCATAAAAAGTTGAAATGTAAAACAAATGAACGTATAGGAGAGTTTAATAAATGAGCTGACATAAAATAGTCTGTAGCGCAAACTGCTGGTTGAAAATTAAATATTACATCATTTTTCTGTAGATGTACCGAGGACGAGTTCAACCCGAAAGCTGCCCAACAGAAGTTCCTCTCCCACACACTGATAGATCTGATGAACCAGGTATGTGGTCTCGTAATAAAACTAAACATTTTGGACAGTTTGACTCAAGCTTGTAAGAATATCCAGTTGTTGAAAATAAATGAAATTGGGTTTTAGGTTCCATTAACTCTTCATATTGAGTTATATTGGAAGTTTCCCATCAGACATGCCTCTGCCACGGAGCGAAACCATGTGGGGCAGCGGTCTGTAGCCCTAAAGTGCAAGGACTTGTCCAATGAGTTGCCGAGGTCACTGGCAAGTTTTCAAAGAATAAAAATCTGTACTCCATACCGATACCTAGGATGTCTCTAGCTGTAATGATGTAAGGAAGGACACCGAGTTACAGTTCACGCCAGCTGTAATGATGCTTAGGAAGGACACCGAGTTACAGTTCACACCAGCTGTAATGATGTTGAGGAAGGACACCAAGTTACAGTTCACGCCAGCTGTAATGGTGTTGAGGAAGGACACCGAGTTACAGTTGACGCCAGCTGTAATGGTGTTGAGGAAGGACACCGAGTTACAGTTCACACCAGCTATAATGATGTTTAGGAAGGACACCGAGTTACAGTTCACGCCAGCTGTAATGATGTTGAGGAAGGACACCGAGTTACAGTTCACGCCAGCGTCTTCAGCTGTAATGATGTTGAGGAAGAACACCGAGTTACAGTTCACACCAGCTGTAATGATGTAGAGGAAGGACACCGAGTTACAGTTCACGCCAGCTGTAATGATGTTGAGGAAGGACACCGAGTTACAGTTCACACCAGCTGTAATGATGTAGAGGAAGGACACCAAGTTACAGTTCACGCCAGCTGTAATGATGTTGAGGAAGAACACCGAGTTAAGTTCACGCCAGCTGTAATGATGTTGAGGAAGGAAACCGAGTTACAGTTCACGGCAGCTGAAATGATGTTTAGGAAGGACACTGAGTTACAGTTCACGCCAGCTGTAATGATGTTGAGGAAGGACACCGAGTTACAGTTCACGCCAGCTGTCACAATGTTGAGGAAGAACACCGAGTTACAGTTCACGCCAGCTGTAATGATGTTGAGGAAGAACACCGAGTTACAGTTCACGCCAGCTGAAATGATGTTTAGGAAGGACACTGAGTTACAGTTCACGCCAGCTGTCACAATGTTGAGGAAGAACACCGAGTTACAGCTCGCGCCAGCTGTAATGATGTTGAGGAAGGACACCGAGTTACAGTTCACGCCAGCTGTAATGATGTTGAGGAAGGACACCGAGTTACAGTTCACGCCAGCTGTAATGGTGTCGAGGAAGGACACAGAGTTACAATTCACGCCAGCTGTAATGATGTAGAGGAAGAACACCGAGTTACAGTTCACACCAGCTATAATGATGTTTAGGAAGGACACCGAGTTACAGTTCACGCCAGCTGTAATGATGTTGAGGAAGGACACCGAGTTACAGTTCACGCCAGCGTCTTCAGCTGTAATGATGTTGAGGAAGAACACCGAGTTACAGTTCACACCAGCTGTAATGATGTAGAGGAAGGACACCGAGTTACAGTTCACGCCAGCTGTAATGATGTTGAGGAAGGACACCGAGTTACAGTTCACGCCAGCGTCTTCAGCTGTAATGATGTTGAGGAAGAACACCGAGTTACAGTTCACACCAGCTGTAATGATGTAGAGGAAGGACACCGAGTTACAGTTCACGCCAGCTGTAATGATGTTGAGGAAGGACACCGAGTTACAGTTCACGCCAGCTGTAATGGTGTCGAGGAAGGACACAGAGTTACAATTCACGCCAGCTGTAATGATGTAGAGGAAGAACACCGAGTTACAGTTCACACCAGCTATAATGATGTTTAGGAAGGACACCGAGTTACAGTTCACGCCAGCTGTAATGATGTTGAGGAAGGACACCGAGTTACAGTTCACGCCAGCGTCTTCAGCTGTAATGATGTTGAGGAAGAACACCGAGTTACAGTTCACACCAGCTGTAATGATGTAGAGGAAGGACACCGAGTTACAGTTCACGCCAGCTGTAATGATGTTGAGGAAGGACACCGAGTTACAGTTCACGCCAGCGTCTTCAGCTGTAATGATGTTGAGGAAGAACACCGAGTTACAGTTCACACCAGCTGTAATGATGTAGAGGAAGGACACCCGAGTTACAGTTCACGCCAGCTGTAATAATGTTGAGGAAGGACAACGAGTTACAGTTCACGCCAGCGTCTTCAGCTGTAATGATGTTGAGGAAGAACACCGAGTTACAGTTCACACCAGCTGTAATGATGTAGAGGAAGGACACCGAGTTACAGTTCACGCCAGCTGTAATGATGTTGAGGAAGGACACCTAGTTACAGTTCACGCCAGCTGTAATGATGTTGAGGTAGAACACCGAGTTACAGTTCATGCCAGCTGTAATGATGTCGAGGAAGAACACCGAGTTACAGTTCACGCCAGCTGTAATGGTGTCGAGGAAGGACACCGAGTTACAGTTCATGCCAGCTGTAATGATGTAGAGGAAGGACACCGAGTTACAGTTCACGCCAGCTGTAATGATGTTGATGAAGAACACCGAGTTACAGTTCACGCCAGCTGTAATGATGTAGAAGAAGGACACCGAGTTACAGTTCACACCAGCTATAATGATGTTTCGGAAGGACACCGAGTTACAGACCACGCCAGCTGTAATGATGTTGAGGAAAAACACCGAGTTACAGTTCACGCCAGCTGTAATGATGTTGAGGAAGAACACCGAGTTACAGTTCACGCCAGCTGAAATGATGTTTAGGAAGGACACTGAGTTACAGTTCACGCCAGCTGTAATGATGTTGAGGAAGGACACAGAGTTACAGCTCACGCCAGCTGTAATGATGTTGAGGAAGAACACCGAGTTACAGCTCACGCCAGCTGTAATGGTGTCGAGGAAGGACACAGAGTTACAGTTCACGCCAGCTGTAATGATGTAGAGGAAGAACACCGAGTTACAGTTCACACCAGCTATAATGATGTTTAGGAAGGACACCGAGTTACAGTTCACGCCAGCTGTAATGATGTTGAGGAAGGACACCGAGTTACAGTTCATGCCAGCTGTAATGATGTAGAGGAAGGACACCGAGTTACAGTTCACGCCAGCTGTAATGATGTTGAGGAAGGACACCGAGTTACAGTTCACGCCAGCTGTAATGATGTAGAGGAAGGACACCGAGTTACAGTTCACGCCAGCTGTAATGATGTTGAGGAAGAACACCGAGTTACAGTTCACGCCAGCTGTAATGGTGTTGAGGAAGGACACCGAGTTACAGTTCATGCCAGCTGTAATGATGTTGAGGAAGGAAACCGAGTTACAGTTCACGCCAGCTGTAATGATGTTGAGGAAGGACACCGAGTTACAGTCCACGCCAGCTGTAATGATGTTGAGGAAGGACACCGAGTTACAGTACAGTTCACGCCAGCTGTAATGATGTTAAAGAAGGACACCGGGTATAAACAGTTCACGCCAGCTGTAATGATGTTGAGGAAGGACACCGAGTTACAGTTCACGGCAGCTGTAATGATGTTGAGGAAGGACACCGAGTTACAGTTCACGGCAGCTGTAATGATGTTGAGGAAGGACACCGAGTTACAGTTCACGGCAGCTGTAATGATGTTGAGGAAGGACACAGAGTTACAGTTCACGCCAGCTGTAATGATGTTGAGAAAGGACACCGAGTTACAGTTTACGCTTGCATCATTGTGTTAGGAAAGAACTCTCCTGATAATTAGTCCAGATAAAGATGGAACAGTCCCCCAGTGTTTCACCTTGTAAGTTTGAACACTATTTCTTGATTCAAGACCTGTTGTTGTGTTGGATCCATTTCTATGCCAAATCTCAGATAAAGCTTGATAATTAGTGAGGTAGTAGCAGATCATAAGATTTGAATTTAATAAATATTGCAGCTGAGTCCAGCCTTCAAGAAGAACTTTGCCGTTTTGTTAAAGAAAAGAGCCCATAAGCATCCATTTGAACGAGTACCAACCCCTTACCAAATATATACATGGATGGTTCCCCAGCCAGATCATACAGTAGACTACATAAGGGCAGAGGATGGTAGGTGTTTTGTTCATAATTACTGTAATAAAATTGTCTGAGAGGGAACCAGTGTTATTTCTTGTTTTTACATAAATGATTCCCCATTCTGATTAAACTTGGATGGTAGCCATCAACCAGGTGTTTTTGTGACTTTTATCAAAGGAAAATATGATACACACTTCCTGCTTCGTCAGTTGTCGTCATCACTAAACATTGGCCAAAACTTTTTAATTTCTTTTTCAAACTTTTGATATGTACACTTCAAGGCAATAGTCATTTAACCTTAGTAATACTATATAAAGGTTAAGGTCACAGTCTAGGACAAATGCCAAGTCTGATCAGATCTATTTAAAGTCAGTAGCTGCGTGTGTATGGTATTTTATTGTACCCGGTACTTTGTGAGTAACCTGTGTATCATTGGTGGGAGAAATTTTTAAGCCCCTATCTCGCCAACAACAGGCACATTCATTATACAACAGATGCACACCATATGTTGCGAATCCGAACAATATACCTACCATATAAACACCTTTACCGAACAGGCAAAACATCACCCTATTGTCATTGTTGCGGGAGCGTCAAATTATGAGTTACCAACTCTTAATTCATGTTACCAAATTCAGTTATTCAGTTACGTGTATTTTAAGTATCCATGAATAATTCTAGACTTTTGATCAGCATATATGCATTATTTTGTGACCTCAACACATGGATGGAGTTTGTAAGAAAGGTTTGGTAGGGTAATTTTGGCATTTTAGTTTAATGTTGATACACACGGCTGTATTCATTAGAATAACAAACCTAGCCATTTTTGTGGTTGTGTGTATTACAGCATTCTCCACACGTCTTGGTTACGAGGAACACATCCCGGGTCAGACCCGAGACTGGAACGAGGAGATACAGACAACCCGGGAACTTTCACGTAAAACCCTACCCGAGAGACTCATCAGAGAACGAGCTATATTTAAGGTAAAAAAGAATCAGGTGCTGGTTAACCTTCATTGAAGGTCACACAGATACTGTAATAAAAACACGTAATTATCAGAGAAGGAGAGTTAGTTAAAGGTAGAAAATGTTTAATTAAAACGTAAAGTGAAACTAGGCCAAATGAATGGTTTCAATACCTCGTGTGTGAACAAATGAACAATAATGTTGTGTTCCATGAACACTGCACTTAATCATAAAACAGAAATCGTGCAGGTACAAATGGTTTATTTATAGAACATTAATGAATCTCAGATTGGAAAACGGTGACTAACCATCCGGCATGTAATGGTTTGGAGACAACTTCAGGTCAACCATGGCCTTGTCAACTTCAACTTTACATATAGTGCTATAATAAAATGAGACTGGTCGAGCACTAATTTATCATGGAGCTTATATGCCCCGAATCCCCAAAAATCGTTCACTGATCTAAATTTTGACTACACTAAACTAACATTTTTTAAAGTAGTTCATGCTTTCCTATACTTATTAACAGGTACACAGTGACTTTGTGGCAGCAGCTTCCCGAGGCGCCCAGGCCGTTGTCGACGGTAACGTGATGGCTATAAACCCCGGTGATGACGCCAAGTAAGTTAAACACACATATATGTCATACTAAACTAATTGACTTTGAAGTTTCTATCTGAAGACAATCTTTTGGTATTAAATTGATGATAAATTAATTGAAATGGTATTCCAGCAGAACATCTTTTGACATATTCTCTAGAAATTCTGTTCAACGGCACTAACCTGCCAAATATATATAAATGGCAACATTACACTACAAAATTGTTTATCCAAACCCTAAAAATGACGCCTTAGTTAGAGTTGTCCAGAAAAACATTAATATTCTCGTGGGGAATGGCACGTTAACAAATATCTAGTTTATATGAGTGATGTGAATGATTATGATTGATTTACATACACTTGTATGCTGTTACCTTATGATTTTGAGTACAGCTGTATTCACTTTGTAATTACAGGATGCAGATGTTCATATGGAACAACATATTCTTCAGTCTGGGGTTTGATGTGCGGGATCATTACAAGGACTTTGGTGGGGACGCCGCGGCATACGCTGCACCAGTAAGTCTCATGTTGTCTGCTTCTCAAAACCAGTGTATTAAAATATTGGTACATCCTAGCAGCTCTACATGTGATGTGTTTAATGGAGACCATTTTGACATTGCCAATGTTGGTCATAATTATAAAGAGCTCGTAGTAATGCTCTGGTCTTGCGGTTACACGCATCCCCTTGTGTACATGGTTACAGACGTCACATTGTGTACATGGTTACACACATCCCCTTGTGTACGTGATGACACATATCGCCTTGTGTAAGAGCTTACATGCGTCCCCTTGTGTACATGCTTACACGCGTCCCCTTGTGTACTTTGTTATATTACGTCGTCTTGTGTAACTCTTGGATAGTCCAGTCTGGGCTATCCTGCGTTTATAGCTCCCTCTCTCTGGGAGTGGTCCTTAAACCCATGTGTTGGTCCGCTGTCAATCACTATTAAATAAATGATTTTGTAACCAAATATCAGTACCTCAGTTCTGACAATATATACCTTGGAACCCTTGTTAAATCATTTTGTTAAGTTGTTATTAATCTTTTATAAATAAATACCCTATACCAGTGTCTCAGTTCTGTCAATATATACACAGGGTAATGATCTACAAGGTGTGAAGGCATACTTCAACACCGACATCGAGGGCATGTACACTCTGGGAACCGTTGTCGTGGACTACCGGGGCTACAGAATCACCGCCCAGTCCATCATTCCAGGTATTCTGGAGAGAGAACAAGAACAGTCTGTTGTGTATGGATCCATAGACTTCGGTAAAACTGTGGTGACCAGTGATAAATACAAGGAATTGGTAAGTTTGTTGTATGGAAGGTTAACTTGAAGAATATACTATATATATATTAGTCTTGTAAAGAATGGTTATGTTTACCAAGTAAAAGGAATGTATATGTAACTCTGTGGCGTAGCTGCTTATAGGCAATGCAGACACACAACTTTTCCCCAGAAATAAACGCTTCTTAAAATGGATAAAAATTGTCAGCGGGGTGTCGGTATGGAGGATTTGTTGCAAAATATATTCAGAAATGTTAACTTTTTGTAATAACGTCGCTCCGATAAAATTTGAAATCTGTCGAAAAAAAACATGATATTTAAGTTTTTAAAAATCTGGGGGAGCATCCTGCCATACCCTGCTAGCACCTTTGCACTTGTGGTGTTCAATTGATTGGACCTACAACTTAAAATTGGTCGGTTATGCTCCTGTAACTGTATGCAGAAGTATATTTAGATCTGTTGTATTAAAGAGACATGCAACCTTCTTTTTTTTTTTCCAGTGTCCCGTATGTCATTCTTCATAATTTGCAGGTCATTATTAGTAATAATGTGAATAGTTCAAAGCTAATTGTTTTTGTATATTACTAATTGTTGATTTGATTTTATGATTAGCAATGAAATACTGCATTTTATCAGGGAAATAAAAGTGTTAGTTCACACTGTGGAATATAGTTTTATTTTCACAGTAGCTGCCGGGGACTACTTTTGTTGTTCGACCGTAGTTTCCCTAAAAAATTGTTTGTAAAATCATAAAATAAAAAGAAAATTCGTTGTTTTGTCGTAAATAACATATTTTATTCCATCTCGTTAAGTATTAAAGTTTTCTCACATCTTGATGAAATAAAATATGTTATTCACTCCAAAACAACCAATATCCTCTACATATTGCACCAATATCATATTTAAAGCTGTTAACGGTTGACTAATGAAGATCAATTGAAAACTCCAACTTGTGTGTCACATTTATTCATACAAGCAGAATTAATATCAAAATGATGGATTAATGCATTGAGGTGCTAATTGTTATGTGTGATAACTGCTTACAACTTCAAGATTGTTCATGTTATTTCTTCTCTTTTTCAGTTGGAAAAATCTGCAAGTCAGTTAAAGATAAGGCCTCACAAGTGAGTTGACTAAATCTACTTTAATATATCATCTTGTTTTAAGTCTTATATAGTTTATAGGTAATATATAAAAAAAGAAAAACTGTTTGTTTCGATTACAGCTATTCCATTAAAACATACCCAGAACCCCAGGAAGACAATTTAATAAATATCTATTAGTGAACCTTATTTTCCAAAATTTGGTTCTTTTATAGCGAGTATGTTTTAAGTTGCAGTTTGTCATTCCCGGAACACTCTGATATGTTTGGTAGAGCACGAAACCACACAACACACATCTCATGTTTATTATTTTCAGAGTTCTTAATGATAAAGAAGAAGAGGTAGAGTTATTGTCCTCAATAGAATGCAAGGTAAGTTTGTAATTCATTGCCTCATCTGATCTTCTTTTGTCAGACTCTACAGTAGGTTAACTAGATATCCAAAATAACCCTGATTTACCCACACATTGTGTTACTTTATAACAATATGGAGCACGACATTTCCCGGACACCATGATGAGAGGAGAGTTGTTGTGAGTTCTACACTAACTTTTGTAATAATGGGGCCTCAGGGCCTCGACTTTTAGGATCAGAGGGTACTTCCCAATAATTATGGCACAACACTTTTTGGTATTACATATTAATCAAACATGCTTGATCAGTCCTAGGTTAAAATTAATATCTACCATGCTTGACCAATTACAGCTGTATTATTGTTCTCAATTTAATTAAGATTCATGCTTTGGTGCAAATTTATGTGTGTCATAAAAATGCACAAGTTTTAAATTTGCTGTCAGAATTGGGTCGAATTGAATTTTCACACGTCATAACTCAAGAGTATGCATCTATAAAGAACCCTGGGTCACAGTTCCTTTCTATTAAACTTACCTACTGGATTAAACAAAATAAGTTCCAATACGAGAACAAAGCACACTGCATACATGTAGGTTGACGGAGAAAATGTAGATTTGTGTCAAGAGTTTTGAAGATTACTTTGGTGACAGCGACATTACGTCCCAGATCTGTTACGAACCTTTATTAATGTTTATATTTTTCCGACAGGGTATCGTGGGTAACGACCAGAGACATTACGTCCTAGATTTGTTACGAACATTTCCACCGGATGTCAACTATTCTGATGGTAAGAAAGGCTTTTGACAGTTGATATAATTGAATTGAATTGAATGTTGTTTAACGGCTCATCAACACAGTATAGGTTATTGACAGTTGATATAAAAAAGGATTGGTTATGTTTGTGTGTGCAGCTTTGAAAGAGACTATAAGTGTTACATGGTTTTAACTGTTAAATGGAACATGTACATATACACCAAGTTCCAGACTTCTTAACAACCTTGAAGGATGAACTTTAATGGAATTCGCATTAGTGGAACCGCTAAACACAAATTATGACTGTTAAACGACTGATGAACTGTCAGTACTGGTTAACCCATTTCTAACACATTTCATTTTTTTGACAGTTTTACTGGCAAACATTGTAGCGAAACTAAATAACATCACGATTTTGACCTTTTAACGTCACATGACTTATTTTTTGCCTTTGAGTTAAGCACTATTCAATATAAGTCTCAAATTGTTCAACCTCAACCAATTTGACTTCTAAGATTGTTGATTCTTAGAATGGCGGGAGGTATACAGTACTGGTTCTACCAAGGAAAATGTGAATGGTCTGCCTCCATCACTAAAAAATCGACTGTCATATATAGCCTAAAATGTGCTGAAAATGATATAAAACACCATTCAACCAACTGATTTTTTCGAGTGCGTTGAATGACTACGCAGTCGGGCACATGTACCCTCTTCCAGTTTGTGCTGCATGCTGCGTAATGTTCCACTTCCTGTCACATGATCAACTTCCTGTCACATGATTAACTTCCTGTCACATGATAATGGCTATTATTGTAAATTGTTACAGTGGAGAAGGATGAACTTAGTAACGATATGAAGAATAACGGATACCCAGTCACACACAGACACAAGTTGTGTTGTTTAAGACAGGAGTTGGTCGAGGCTTTTGTTGAGTAAGTAATCACACTTCTGTCTTGTCCAAATGGGTCTTACCGTATTTTCTCTAATAGTAGCACATGGGCGCTATGCAAAATACATAGGGGGCGCTCTTGTAAAATTTTAAAAAAAAAAAAAATGGACAAAAGATCGAAAATTTAATGTCAGATTTATTTTTTATTTTTCGATTCAAAAGATCGAAAATGTTTGAATTTTCTAATTAGGGGAGTAGTTTGTATTTCAAAAATTATTGAGTCCAATGATATTTTCAATTTCAGAATATTTATTTTTCCATATTCTAGAAATTCATTAGTGAGGGATAAACATTATATCAAGTTAAATGACTTTTCATATCTGACACTGTGTCTCTGCTTTTATTTTTTGAGATGACCTGCTACGTAAAGTGCCTGCAAACTGTTATAATGATGATTATATATCGTCTATAGGAACAGATACGTGGCATTCGTACGTTACGCTGCTTACCAGTTCCAGCAGCTACAGCTACAGAAGAAGGCCACAGCGGAGGGGAATGCACCCGAATCCAAATTAAAGGTAAATTATCACATTGCTGTATACAGACTTGTCCATTTTTGTATTCTGTATGAATGAGATAAAACAGTTGGTGTGTAAGGGTCTGTTGAAAACTAAGAAACCACGGGAAAACATAAACTTAAACTCTTTCTTTATTTTGTTAGTTTGCATTTTTACACTGCTTGTATTTGATCGCAACTGTTTTACATCTTCAGCTTTAATAAATTAATGATGCTGTCCTTAAATACTAGCCTTTCAGATGTGACCATTATTAAACCTAAATCCTTGTCTCGATATGACACCCAGGTTGACAAAGCCGTAAAACTTTACTGATTTATCGAACCAGAAGATCCGACTTCTATATATACTGTGTATTTAATGCCATATTACTGATTACAGGCCATCTCTGACACCAAGACTGTCGTCCCAGGTGAGACAGACAAGACAGCTGATGAGAAGGACGCCACAGATCTCGAGACTGATGAGGCCAAGAAAATTGTTGAGGCTTTGACGGGCAACGATAATCAAACATGTATGTAACCTTTGTCAGCAATCTTCCGTATTCCTTTTAATACTTTAAATTATTCTGTTTAATTGACAATTACTTGATAATAAAGATTAAACCAAATCAGTTGTACAGTCGACCTTTAATACACCAGTTGTCAAATTAAAATCCATTTCAACCAGTCAAATCAGTCTGATTTCACCGACAAACTTAAGGACGTGCAACTTGATTATATTACAACCTATTGTCAATATACTCTCACATCAACAATAGGGTGGAGATGTCTGAGTATTGATGCAAGATCTTTTATGTGGAACAGTTATGTGATTGAGTGTTCGGACTGTTTTAAAACAGAAGTGACACCTAACAAAAACATTTAAAAAAAATCTCCCAGGAGTTTGGTTATGAAATGCTGTATTTATGTTACAGTTGAGCAGAGCAGTAAGGAGATAGTAAGGAAGGCTGCTCAGGCCGTGGGCTCGCTCAGTGAGACAGAGTTCAGCATAACATTCAACCCAGACGTCTTTCAACCCCACGTTAAACACGCGGATCCAGAGGTAAGGAGTTCTTGCGCTATGTTACATGGTTTTAACTCCTAAATAACGAACAATTCCTCCAGTTTTAATCTAAAAAAGATTCAAACAAAATTATATTTTACATAATATTGTCACCACAACTAAAATCTGTTAACTGCTAGGAAAAGTGACATTTAAACTTTTGTTATTATATTCAAACCTGTATTAAGAGACCATTAAATCTTGTCTATTATTTGTATGGTGTTTTCAACCCATGTAAGGTTATATATGACGGTCGATTTTTTGTGGTGGAGGCAGACCACCGACTTTTCCTGGGTAGAACCAGTACTGTACACTTCCCGCCATCCGTAAGAATTGACACTTCCTTACAAGTAAAGCTCCCAGTGGGATTCGAACCCGCAGCAGTGAGAGGCGAATTAAAAGCACTGCAATGGGATACTGGTAAGCAGTCCGTCTCTAAACAGAATGATCTCCTGAGCTGGTGCCGCTGTATAACACAAGCTTCAAAATGTATTAAAAGTAGAACGATAATAAATGTGTGAATATAATATAAAAATATGGGTAATTTATCTGAGTGTAATGTTTGTTTTATGTGTTGTTTCAGTCGACAGTGTTCCAAAAAGAGAAGCAGGCGGTCAAGGATGCAGCAGAGTTTCTGGTCCTGCACCAAATTCCTACACTGGTAAGTATCGTCTTGACATTGTTATTGTGTCACCTGCGTAGCATGGCAGACACTTAGGGAACACACACATTGAATTGCTTAAAGTCCTTATTTTGCCATCAACAGGCAAAGTTGACAACAGATTTACACTGTTTCTAAACCTACTGTCGACAAAGAATATATATATATAACACATATATTGAGAATCCAAACTCTTTTCACAGAATATAAATGGCTTTAATCAGCCAGACCAAACCCCAAAACTGGAGCGTTGAATTATCAACTCATAATTCATTTAATGCATATGCAATCGTGGGTATTTTTAAAAAAAAACGTAAATAAACTTATACTTTTAATTGGCAAAAATATACATTATTATATGATCTGGATAGGGTTTTATAGTGTAAATTTGCCATTATTTGGCGTGTTAGTTTCTTTAATTGTTTGTATTACTTTGATGTATATCGTATTATTTTCCCCCCTTTTACTCAAAAGTCGTGCTTTTTCCACCACACTATTGAAGGGCGTGGGCCTCCTCCTATACCCGAAAAAAAAGTCCTGCCATTGAATAATTTTTCATTTGGAAAAAATATTGACGATTGTATAATTAAATTGAATGCTTTGTTATGTCAATTTTTTGGTTTCGCCAGGAGAATGATTGTTTTATTGTAAGCGGAAAGTTACGGTTAATTCATCTTTAACTTGAATGATACCTTGATGCTTATTCCAACTTCCTGTCTTCCCCAGGTGAATGACTGCCTGGACCATTCCTCGTCACCAATCGATGGTGTCACGCTGACGGAGGCCATGCATACACGTGGTGTCAACATGCGATACCTCGGCAAGGTGGCAGAAGTATTCTCCAAGTATAAATCCGTATCATATGTATATGTAAGTATGACCGATATTTAGGCGTTTCATTTACATGTAGCCCAGTTTAATGAGTACATTGGAAAAGTATCTAAAATTCCCTTAAAAGCACTTCCGCTTTTGAGAAAGAGTGTAATTTGCTCCCCGGAAGCCGGGAAATAACCACTCCGCGCGTGTTGAGTAATAATTTTCAATAAAAGAGTTGTATCCCCTTAAAAGCTCTTCAGTTTTTGAGATAAGAAAAGCGTAATTCGCTTCCTAGACCATCTGCGACGCTTGCTTGTTTTCAAAACAAAACGTCTAGAACAGTCCATCTTAGCAAAGTTTGATTAAGTCCGATACACTGGTAAGGTTTCTGATTGGCTGAGATATACAAAAAAAGGCAGAAAGACAATATATTTATTAATAAACATAGATAAACAAAGAGGGAAACATCATTATTATATTGACAAACTAAATGCGGATGATCAGAAATACTTTAATAAAAAAAATAAATAATTACGGTCACATACTTTCAGTTCCAAATTTGGTTTTGCACAAACGGTCAAGACGTTTGTATTTACAATCAAGCGTCGAAGATGATCCAGACTATTCGCTTCCCAGAAGTTGGAAATGACAACTGCATTTAGGGTTAAAGGGAAGCAAATCGTCTTGTCTAACTCGGCTATATATTGCTGTCAAATTAAAGGGACTGGAGGCGATTGGGATGTTATTTTCTGATTAAGTATTATTTATTTCCCTGTAGCTTGCAATTATCCACTAATTTTCCCAAGTTGCCGACTTCAGGTTTTCTATCGCTTGAACATGTAATTCAATAGTAATATTTACGATTTCATAATATACAACATAAAAACTGAAGATACAATGCAATATTAATACTTTAGTGCAGGGTTGATATACATTTTTAATGTGTTATGTTTAATTAAGTGATTTTAAAGAGACAGATTTTCCTTGACCAATTTTTTTTTTTTTTGCTGTCATTTTGTCTCGGTTGAAATAATAGTTTCTGTCTGATAGTTGTAGTGTAAAATTTAAGGTGTTGTTGGTATTCATGATTTCCGTCAAAGAACATCTTATGGTATTATATCGTACATTAGTAGAATAATGTCTATAAATGCTTTATGTTATGTGATAATTGACAAAATGAATAATTTCAGACCATTTGCATCGCTGAGTTGATGACGAGAGCTGTGAAGCACATCTATAAATCTCACATGCAGGGTGTGGACCAGATGAGTCTGTCTGCCGCCATCAGTCATTTCCTCAATTGCTTCATAGGATCATTCGCCACCCCACACGCTCCCGTGGCTACAGATGAGGTATGTGTAATATTTATATGTAAACATTAAATTTTATGCCAATTCGTTCCCTGCATCTGTTTTAACACTTGTTCAGAGACACGGAGACTTGGCCATTTAAGTAGCATTTCACACGGATGATCATTGTGTCAAGATATTTTTATGCCCTCGAAGTGATGGGGTATATAGTAATTGCAGCGTCTGTCCGTCCGAAACAATTGTGTCTCAACCATAACTTCGTAAGTACTGAAGGCACTTCCATGAAACTTCACACAAATGTTAATCACAGGGAGAAGGTGTATCACCTACAAGAATCGGGTCCTTACCTCAGATGTCAAGGTCAAGATCAAAGGTCAAATGAACTTAGGGGCATTCGTCACTTACTGGTGGTGTTTCTTGTAATTTCATAAAACTGCTTACCTTTATAAAAACATGCTGAGTAGGGCATCCATGTCCCGTAGGCCTATGTTTTGTTTTTATTGATACTTTAAACTGTAGATCAATACAGCGTGCTTATAACTTCACTGATTGTATTTCAGTTAAATGGTAAAGGTTCAAGAAAAAAGAACAAGCGAAGGAATAAGGGCATTGCAATCAGCATTGGTAAGTACGCATGTCTTGAGATTGTCATATATAAATCTCGCTTATTATAATACAGCCTCTTTAATATCAGCTGTCATGTCGAGACATGTGATAAGAATACCAGAGCTTATGTTGTGCGGTCTCTGTATACTTTTTGTCAAGGGGAATTTCCTACATTCTGATTGGCCGAGATAGTTTGCGAGAATTTCCTACATTCTGATTGGCCGAGATAGTTTGCGACATATAAATATGTATACACCTTCACAAATTTCATTCTGATTGGATAACCAATATCATTACATGCCAATTGGACAACTTCATAATAATGTGTAAAAAACCTGATGTCAGATAATCAAGTTGGTGGGTGGCCCACATTGAATGACATACTGCTGTTGATTTGGAACTTTTTAACATCTTTAGAGGCATTCTTTGGTTAAAGTGCATTAGAATATAAAGGTTAAATAATCTGTTCTAGGGGGCTGGTGTGACGCAGTCGGTAGCACGGCGGATTTGTAACCTCAGGCCCCGGGTTTAATCCTCTGTGGTGTCACTGAGTTCCGTTGGTGTGTTCTTGGGCAAGTCACTTTCCCTTAGCCTTGTCCGTCGGATGGGGACTTAAACCGGGCGGTCCCGTGTATCGGTCTATCCTCCGAGCACGTTAAAGAACCTTAGGAATCTATTCGATAATTAGAGTAGGGCACGGTTCCCGGATTCCTATGTCTCTCTGGGGCGGCTCTAAATAACCTATACTGTGTTGATGAGCTGTTAAACAACATTCAGTTGGGTTTTGAAACGATATATCGACCATCTTAAATATTGTTAACGTCACCACGATCGACTATTGCTACATAGTATTATTAATTATATGTACAAATTATGCATACATACACAGAGAACAAATATATATCGGAACGGAAGCATAACGCTTTAATTTTAGTTTATTTCCTTCCATGTTTTGAATAAGATGTTAAATAAAATAGATATTATTGTGTGACAAAAGCAAAGTAAAGATTTAAACAACATGCAACATAAGCTCTGGTGAGTTTAAGAGAAGACATGTTTTTTTATGATTGTTGAATATGTCTGACATTGATATTTGATCATTTTGTGTATGTTAGTTCTATGTTTGCAGACAACACTGACTGGGTGAATGAGACACCAAAAACTTTATGGAAGAGAATTATTGATGAAGTAGACGACTACTTCCACTATACCCTCGAATGGTAAGTCTACTGATATTTCTGACTGTCTATTCAAATAAAATATTTCAGACAAGTTATTAGAAAGGCAAGTCCTGTGGAATTGTAATAGTTTTCGTGCATCATTGTGTTGTGCAACTACTACATACGGATATTGTTTTAGGCCATAAAAAATTATTTACCTGGTTCTCAGGCCCGCCCGCATGTCTTTTTTTGGTGCCGCATTGCCGATTTTATCACAAAAGTAATAAAATAAAAAATTGGAATGCGCTACTGAAAGTTCCGCATCCAAGTTCGTTCCGGTTTTTACATGCAACTACCTCAGGGGAATCCCCTTGTGGGTAGGCTGGTGAGCGGCCGACTATCTGCCGCTCTGCTCGCTAGCTTGTGAGTGTTGTAGTTGTACGGGTACCAATCTAGGAGAGTCGGACGCTTGAGACACTTGGAACTAGTAGATGCTACAGAACAGGCGATTTATTCAAGCGAATTGACAAAGTCTCACAACAACATGGAATAATGGCGGTGTCATCGAGTCGATTGAAGTTCATGCGTGATCTAATACAAATATACAGACTTACTGTGATTGAAAGAAGCATAAGTTAGGAAGAAATGATAAGGTAATGATCGACAATAGAGATGAGCTGATCCAACTGGTTATTGCACTTGTATTTCGAGATATTTTGCATCAATACATGTATTGGAATTAAACTTTGGATAAAAAAAATCGCCCACGTGTCTGTTGACCACTGTAAAATTGTATAAAAAAAAATGCACCCGCCCGCATCTCTTCTCAGAAAAAGTGGCCTGAGAACCAGGTAATTAATTTTTTGTGGCCTTATACATTATTTTTTTATGCCCCCGAAGTAGTCGCACCGTCCGTCTGTCAGTCTGTCAGTCAGTCCATACATTCCTGGACGGATTTTCAAATAACTTGGCACAAGTGCTCACCACAACAAGACGATCTGTAGCATGCAAAGCCCAGGTCTGTGGCTCCAAGGTCACACTTAGAGGTCCAAGGTCAAAACCACTTCGGGGGCATTTGTGCAGACGGCAGTGTTTGGCGGAGCTGCTCTGACGGTCGGCCGAGTAATAGCGGTAAAACACAGTGACATTTCTTGTTTGAGTATTAGTTTGATAACAACACTTGCTTAATCTTCTGATTCTTCTCTATGGGAGTGGCTCCAGATACCTTCTTGATGGGTCATAAAACAAACATTTGATTATTTTCCAGTGATTCCGTCGACTCCGCCCTGGAGAAGTACGGAGTACAGAAGGTGTCGTTACTGCGGGCCTTCTGTCAGAGAGTGGGCATCCAGATCCTCCTGCGTGATTACAGTCTCGACACGAAGAACAAACAGATCTTTTTCGAAGACGACATTATCAACACCTTCCCCATCGTGAAACACATACATCCACGGGTATGTTTGCTTTCTGTTAACATTACCTAAACACATGATGCAGCTTGTTAACGTAAGAGCAACTTTGATAGCTCAATGGATAAATCCTTGGCTTTAGAGTTTCAAACCTCTGCCGGATGTGGGACAGAGGCAAGTCTTCTGGGAAACTCATTGCCCTCAGAGGTTGCCGTCGCAATATAACCCACTATGATGTGTTAAGAGGTAGTAAAAAAACATTTCATTTTGTTAACTTGAATACTGGGTTTGAAACTTGATCTTTTACTGGAATTGTCTTTTATTTGTTTCTAGTAGTTTATAAAAGCTTTTGAAAATTGGTATATATAGTCTGAAGAGTTTTTAAACAATTACTTTAAAAAGCATCTGAAAATCAACAATCAGGGCTCAGATTTAGCGACAATTTGGAAATGAACATTTCGCCAGTAGCATTTTTTGTAACTGGCAAAACGAAAAACTTACTTGCAATTTCTACGGTTGTGTGTGTAAGTAAAATATGTAACAAATAAGTAAAAAGCACAAGTTAGCAAACATGCAAGATTTCATATGTGTCATACAAATACAAAGACATACCAGGAAAACTTAAAAATGTTAAAACACCATTAAAGCACATGTTTCAGACATGGTATTCTAAATTAAACACGTAAGGTATTTTGATGCACTTGCACATTTTTGCCAGTACTTGAAAAGTTTACCGGCATTCTGAAAATGTCACTTGCACTTTGCCAGTACGCCAGCTTAAATTTGAGCCCTGACAGTTGAAGTTAATTTTTCCCTTTTAAAAATGTAATGGGTACAACACTTATTTCTATGTTTTCAGTATTGCTGATAATATTTAGAAAGGCCATAATAGGACACACAATCTATGAAATGTCCAACAACAATTTGCTTTGAACTATTATTATTTAAGTAGTTAATATTCAAGTTATGTAGAAAAACTAATGGACCAGTTTGAAACAGATCAATGCTGCCGTGTGCCTTGTTTAAAAAAATGTCTGTAAAAAATACATCGGCTTTTATTGAGTCGCCTGTGTAGCATGGCAGACACTTAGGGATCATTTTGTCTGTCGCCGTCTGTAGGATATTGCCGTCAACCGTCGCATTTAAACCTGCAACCTGACCTTGGCCATGACTTGAAAGATATTTCACCTATGTTCATGAAACAACACACACCTTCAGCTTAACTCAAGGAATGTTGTTACACATGTGCAATAACTCTGACTCATTTCGGCAGAGTAATGTCCCTTTTGTAGCTTATAACTTTAAAAAGGACATCGCAAGCGACACAGGTGTTCCGAGGAACAACTTGTAGAACTTTGTATTTGCTAGTGTCTCTACAAACACTGCTAAACTGATCTCCCGTGGATCTGAATATAGTTATTTACACAATTTCACAGTAAACTTATATAACTTGTATTATTTCAGGCTTCAGATGCGTATCACTTCTTCACAAGTGGCCAGTCCAAGATCCAGCAGGGGCTGCTGAAGGAAGGCTACGACCTTATCTGTGAGGCCCTCAACCTTCTCAATAACGTGTATGGGGCCATGCACCCCGAGATAGCCGCGTGTCTCAGACTGCTCGCCAGACTCAACTATATTATGGGAGATTATGGCGAGGTATGGTGCAGTTTTAATTTTTGCACTTTTAGGTGGCTGTTATTCGGCTGATGCATTGAGCTCCTTTTTATTATCCTCTACGAAGGCGGGGTAGATAATAGTAGGCATCGGTGTGTCCGCTCGCTACACATTTAATTTTCATGGGACTTATTAGGAAGTATCTGTATGATGTCTATCTAGTAACGCATATTGTTAGGACTTTCCAGTTGAATGACTTTTTGTGAAGTGACAGGACTTTGTTTGTCAAATGTAAAGCATTCGCATAAAATTTCCTCCTTCTACTCAAAAAAAGTTCTTAAGCGGGGAAATAACTGGCATTGACTGTTTCTTGTTTAAGCATCTGTAGTCGAGTCATAGAAGAGAAATTCTAACCACATTTGTTGATAGTTAGTTTTCTTGTCAGACTTGAAACTTGTTTGCTTGTCGTACTTGAAACTTCAGAAACCCTGCACGTTTCGGTGACATAACGGCTTATGTTGCACTGAATGATATGTGTTAATTGTTTTATTACAGGCCATGAGCTACCAGCAGAGGGCTGTGTTGATGAGTGAAAGAGTCCTGGGTATAGATCACCCCAACACCATCACAGAATATGTAAGTTGCCCATGAATCAATATCCCTTTGATATCTTTTTTACAAAATGATGATTTTACTAGATAACCTAGTCTTCCTTTTTTGTGTGAAAAGTCAGTATTTCACAGCTGATGTAGTCAGTTCATATAAAATACATCTATGGCATCTAGTGATAAAAACTACAAAAGGACATAAACCAGGTCCCCAGGATTTGTCGTCTATATTACGATAAACTCTGGGAACCAACTAATCATTAGGGGTCCAATCATCAGTTAATTAATAAACAACAACATGTTTTATCTTAGGCTCATCTGGCGCTTTACTGCTTCGCAAACAATCAAAGTATCTAGTGCTCTACGCCCTGATGTACAGAACTCGACACCTGGGACTTACTTTGTCATGGAGAGAACCATCCAGAACTAGGTCTTATTGATGTAAGTAGATCTTCATTAAGTCTTCATACATAGGGGTGCAGTGGGGACTACTTTGACACGGAGGGAACCACCCAGAAACAGGTCAGATTGTTGTATGTATGTTCATATATAGGGGTGCTGTGGGACTACTTTGTCACTGGGAGAATAACCAGTACTCACGAAATAGGATAGTCCCCAAGACCGGGGTCTGTCAAAATCTGGTTGAGGCTTGTCCCTTTTTGCTATATTTTTCTATATAATTAATCCAGGGCTAGTTAATATTAATTCAGGGCATGCTTGTCAAAAATATTTTTAGTGAGCACAGACCACCCCGGCAGAAATAGGTCTGATTGTTGTATGTATGTTCATACAAAGGGGTGCAGTGTCTACTTAGTCACCCAGAAATAGGTCTGATTGGTCTGATTGAACCACCCAGAAATAGGTCTGATTGTTGTATGTTCATACATAAGAGTGCAGTGGGACTACTTTGTCACGGATAGAATCACCCAGAAATAGGTCCGATTGATACTGATGGTCTTCATAAATACGGTTGCAGTGGGACTACTTTGTTACGGAGAGAACCATCGAGACTAGGAAGTGCTGTAGGAAGAGGGAATTATTTTTAAAACAATATTGGAAAGATTAAATTAAAATATGCATGGAATTTCGAATAAAATATAAACAATCAAATTTCCTACGGAAAAATAGAATTCCTAATTTTGTTTTATCATAATCAAATAATAATAGCCCTAATGTACTATGATAAAAAAGCCATGTTGTGCGACACATTGAGATAAATGAATATTGTATTTGCAGAGTAACATAGGTCTGATACTGCATGCAGTGGAGGAGTACGAGCTGTCCCTGCGCTTCCTAGAACATGCCCTAAAACTGAACACCAGGTGAGATACGACCAGCCATTATTTATTGTCTCCTTAAGATTACAAGAATCTTTCGTCGGAAGAATTTCAACATGAGGTATAGTTGTTTTTATCGGAACGAGGCTCTGCTGAGGTTCTGATTAAAACAGTTATATCGAGGATTGGAATTTCCCTATCTGAACCGGATACCCATGGTTGATTCTTTTTCTTGCACATCATTGTTGATTTCTGTGACTTATCTTCTCCAGTATTAAGATCTGGCTTTAAATCAGTCATGTAAAACGCGAATAATCTTATCAGGTATGCAAGAAAGGTATTGCTTTGGTGTGTAGTGTTTCAAGGTTATAGTTGTTGTGTGCATTCTGTGAATATTCGAGTTTTGTCAGTTGTTGTTGCTACATGTATCCACTTGGTCCTCAGTTAGGAGTGCATAGAAATTGTATGACAGAATTACACTTCTGAAGTAGATGATGTTCATCATAATTTGATTTGTCATCCAATTCTAAATATGTATCAATCTCTAATTCAGTTCTGTAACATTTGATAAAGCCTTCACCATCCAAATTTGGCAACAGTCACTTTAAACTCCAAAATTGGTAACAGTCACTTTAAACTCTAAATTTGGCTACATTCACATTAAACAAACTTCAAATTTGGCAACAGTCACTTTAAACTCCAAAATTGCCAACTGCACTTAAAACTCCAAATTTGGCAGTAGTCACTTTTTAAACTCCAAATTGGCAAGTCACTTTAAACTTCAAAATTGGCAACAGTCATTTTAAACTCCAAAATTGGCAACAGTCACTTTAAATTTCAAAATTGGCAACATTCTCTTTAAACTCCAAATTTGGCAACAGTCACTTTAAACTCCAAAATTTGCAACAGTAACTTTAAACTTCAAAATTTGCAACAGTCAGTGACTCACATTAAATTTGGCAACAGTCACTTTAAACTCAGAAAATTTGTCAGCAGTCACTTTAAACTGGTCATTCAGTGAATATGCCAATCACCTGTATCAGATTCTGGGTTGGTCACAATTTTAATTATTCTCCCCAGGTACTATGGCTTAAAGAGTTTGAAGGTTGCTATGAACTATCACCTGGTTGCTAGGACACACTCCTGTCGTGGAGACTTCAGGGCAGCCCTCGCCAGTGAGAAGGAGGCCTACACCATTTACAGACAAACAGTATGTATTCAGTGCTTGGTATTAATTTAAAATCAGTTAAAAGCAACTACAAATTCTTCTATTTTGTAGTTTGAAACACAATGTAATGTAGTAAATAAAGGTTTACAAATCAGTTTACCTCTATTTAAAAAGCTCTATTAAAATAACAGTTTGCCAAGAAGGGATATAACTCTGACATTTGATAAGTCAAGACCTCAAATTTGCACAAACATTGTTTTGGCGTTGGTCCAAATTGCTTGAAACTCCACCAAGATCTTTGTATACACTACGCAGTTAGATTTTGGTGGAGTTTTAAGCAAATTGGACCAACGCCAACACAATGTTTGTGCAAATTCTAACTGCGTAGTGTATACAAAGATCTTGCACCATGTAAACAAAATATTGACTTGGAATGCATACAAAATATATTAAATTTGAATCCATGTTGTACACACTTTTTAAACATCAGGAGTCGAATGGAAATAGTTTTTTTTTTACTTTAAAAGCCCCTAGTCATTAAAAGCCCTTCTGTTCTTTCATTTTATTGGTGAGACCCTTTTAATATCAATAGAAAATAGGCGTCCACAGGACCCCACCAAAAAGGTAGACAGGTAGATCATGTGTGAAAGATAGAGAATTAATATAGTTGTTACAACAATAATTTGTATTCACCAGCTTGGTGAGGAGCACGACCGCACCAAGGAGAGCAGTGAATGTCTGAAACATCTCACGCAGCAGGCCGTCACTTTCCAGAAAAAGATGAACGAGATTGTGAAGGGAGAAAAGAACATCACACTGGCACCATTACAGGTATAGTCAAAATCATTATTTTTGTGTCGCCTGCGTAACATGGTAGACGCTGAGGGATGACTTGGTCCGTTGTCTGTCGTCAGTCCTTCGTCGTCTTGTCACACTTTAACCAGCAGCCTAACCTTGGCCATAACTTGAAAAGCATTTGAACTATGTTCGTAAAACTTCACACACCGTTTCATCTTACACATGTCCAATAACTCTGACAGAGTTATTTTGGCAGAGTTATGCCCCTTTTCATAAAACTTTCAGCCTAACAAAGGACACAGCAGGTTACAGCCATCCTTCTAGTTTATATGGCAACTACACCTATCCTGTTTTCATGGTATGGAGATGAGCCGGTGTGGCACAAAGGATAACCGGGTGGACTTTAAATAAGATCGCTTGTTTGTTTGAGTATCACCGGTGACTTTCTTCGGTGTGTCCTTAGCCAAGACATTGCCACAAGATTTGTCCATTAGATGGGAATGTTAAAGAAAACTAATCCACAAAGTAACGAAAAAAATACACTACAAAACAGTTTTATCAAAACTATTCAGGT
The DNA here is from genome assembly GCA_037043455.1 of Cyrtodaria siliqua. Classification (NCBI taxonomy): domain Eukaryota; kingdom Metazoa; phylum Mollusca; class Bivalvia; order Adapedonta; family Hiatellidae; genus Cyrtodaria; species Cyrtodaria siliqua. Next base: position 67,616 of record JAWPHD010000278.1, on the reverse strand, counting down.
CTTCAGGTCATATAACAATGTATATGTGCCATTAAAGGTATAGGTTTATCCACAGGTTCTTAAAGTATCTGTGATAGAAAGTGTTTAAAATAAATTATGAGTTGGTCACTCGTTATTCGACACTCCAGTTTTGAGGTTTGAATTGGCTGTTTAAAGCTGTTTATATTGTGTCTATGGAGTTTGGATTCTCAAAATATGTAAATTATATACATACCACGTCGTCGGGTGGTTTAGAAAAAGTACATCTGTTGTAAAATGTGCCTGTTGATGGCGGGATAGGGACTTTAACCGGGCAGTCCAGTTATCGGAGTTGATCCTGTGAGCATGTTAAGAACCGTAGGAATCTATTCAGTAGTAAGAGTAGGGCAGGTTCCTTTGTATCCTCCTCTCTCTGGGGTGTCTCTAAATAACCTTTATTGATGTTAAACAATGATTCAGTTCCATGGGATGTCACTGTACATTATATCAGAATTGTTAATGTTTCAGTTCTGTATTTCATTTATACATGCAGGCTGGAGTTCACGGTCGGCGTTGATGCTGTCGCGAAATCAAGTTATGCAATACATACATTTTCTTTTGGCATCATTAACAATACTTAGTGTCAGGTTTATCTGCATTGCACCACCCATGTCCGAATCCCACTGGGAGCTCGACTTGTAAGTGAGGAAGTGTCGATTCTTACAGATGGCAGGAGGTGTACAATACTGGTTCTACCCAGGAACAGTGGGTGGTCTGCCTCCACCACAAAAAATCGACTGTCATATATAACCTTGCATGTGTTGAAAATGATGTAAAACACCATACAAACAAACAAAACCACCCAAGTCTCTCTAGCATAATTATGTACATTTGTATGTTTACTTTTTCATCTGTTGTTGTTGATAGTGGGTAAGACATGTGATGCTTATACAGTTCTGTGTTTATTCCCAGATACAGACCCCCTCCTTGAACAGTGTAATGGAGATGTTGAATGTCATCAATGGCATAGTGTTTGTACAGATCAGGTAAGATAACTCATGTTTTTTTGTACAAATCGGGTAGGATAACTCGTTTGTTTGTACAGATCAGGTAAGATAACTAATGTTTGTACAAATCAGGTAGGATAACTCATGTTTGTACAGATTAGGTACGATAATTCATGTTTGTATAGATCAGATAAGATAACTCACGTTTGTTTATACAGATCAGGTAAGATAACTAATGTTTGTACAAATCAGGTAGGATAACTCATGTTTGTACAGATTAGGTACGATAACTCGTGTTTGTATAGATCAGATAAGATAACTCACGTATGTACAAATCAGGTAGGATAACTCATGTTTGTTTGTACAAATCAGGTAGAATAACTCATGTTTGTACAATTCAGGTAAGATAACTCACGTTTTTGCACAATCAGATAACTCCTGTTTGTGCAAATCACGCAAGATAACTCCTGTTGTACAAATCAAGTAAGATAACTTTTGTTTGTACAAATCAGTTAAGATAACTCCTGTTGTACAAATCACGCAAGATAACTCCTGTTGTACAAATCAGGTAAGATAACTTGTGTTTGTACAAATCAGTTAAGATAACTCCTGTTTGTGCAAATCACGCAAGATAACTCCTGTTGTACAAATCAGGTAAGATAACTTGTGTTTGTACAAATCAGTTAAGATAACTTGTGTTTCGACTACTCCTCTGAAACTACTGAATGGATTTTCATGAAACTTTACAGAAATGTTGCATGGTGTCTAGTTGATCCTAGCAAAACTTCATGTTGATGTGAAATCCAAGATGACTGCCAAAGCTAAAAATAGATTTTTAAAAAGCATGTTTGTAGCAACTACTACTTGAAAACTATAAGTGATATTGATATGGGACTTTTTTCTAAAATGATCAGCATGACATTGTCGAAAATTATTTTGATTCAACATTAAATATGGTCGCCAGTGGCCATCTTTGTTAACATAGAGTTATATATTAAAAACTTGTAGCGACTACTCATCTGAAACTACTGGACGGATTTTCATGAAACTTCATAGGAATGTTGCCCCTGATGTTCATCCTTGTTGAAATTTATTTTGATTCAACGTTAAACATTCCTGCCAGCGGCCATCTTTGTTTACATAGAGTTATATAGGAAAAGCATGTAGCGACTACTCCTCTGAAACTACTTGACGGATTTTCATGAAACTTCACAGGAATGTTTATCTAGCTATCAAAAACCTATCGGTAGGGCTTCAAGGTCATTGACCTCTTGTTTTCTCACAAATGGACTGCTATTTTTAGCTCATACTTGGAATAATATTGGAAGTATTTTGTTTTAATACACAAAATATAAATGTTGGATGTATCTTATTTCCAGCCCTGAAGAGATAGAAAGACTAAGGCGAGAAATTGGAAAGAAGAATGAACAAAATGTAGAAAAAGACAAGGAAACTAAAGACAGTGACAGTGGAAATGAATCCACAGACAGTGTGGGATCCCCTGAAAAGACCCTTGATAAATCGGAAACAATTGTTAACGGTGAAAAGGAAGCATTGTTAACGACCCTCGATAAATCAGAAACAATTGTTAACGGCGATAACCTCGCGGAGGAAGTAGCGGTGGGGCATTGAGTCGTCATAACGCTCGACAAATCAAAAACAATGTTAACCTTCCAACTGAAGTTATAGTTGATATTCTTTAAAATATACGAATCGAGAGATTTTACGGAGATATTCTTCTGGAAATTGGTGCAGTATATTTAGAGTGGGACTAGTATTGTGACACTGAACAAATTTGAACACAATAAAGTTAAGTGCTGCGCTAAAATATGATACTTCATGTGACAAACTGCTGGCACGTTCACGTCGGTGCCTGCAGACACTAAACAGTTAATGCATGGAGGTTATTCCATTTTGCTTACAAAAAAAAGAGTAAAATGTAAAGAGACAGTGCAGAATCAAGCGTTGTCACAGGTGTTCTAAAATCTTCTGTATACTAGGTTTTGAAACAATTAGCTTTATATCGGAGATTGTGGTTAAGAATAAGTGATGGTAATTTTTCATGAATTTATATAGACAGTCGGCATTTCAGAGTTGTCAAATATAAACTGTAGAAATATTTTCTGACAAAGTTACTGATATTTTAAGTGTGCTGATTTTTAAAGGGTACAAGCTTTTATGTATAATTATGTGCTATGGAAGGAATTACAGGAACAATTTAATTTGAGAGCTTTATAGATAATGTGGAGAGCTGGTAACCGGCATACATGTATTATAGCATGGTATTATGAAGTGCTGGTAATCGGCGTCTGTGTAGTAATGCGATTCGGTGGAGTACTGGTATCCAGCATACACATATTAAGGTGTGATACTATGAAGTGCTGGTAACCGACATCTATTGTAATGCGAAGCTGTGATGTATTGCTGGTACACAGCATACGTGTATTAGAGTGCTTATGTGGAGTGTTGGTAACCAGCAATTGTGGTGTGCTGGTACCCTTCATCTGTATTGTAATGCGATGTAGTGCTGGTATTAGTTTGCTTATGTGGAGTGCTGGTAACCATCAGTGTGATGCTGTGGTGTGCTGGTACCCGGCATGAGTTGTAATGTGATGTTGTGGAGTATCGGTATATAGCACACACATAATATAGTGTGCCTGTGTGAAGTGCTGGTAACCGGCATCCATATTGTAATGTGATGCTTTGGAGTATGGGTATCCAGCATATATGTATTAGTGTGCTTATAAAGAGTGCTGGTAACCAGCAACTGTGTGATGCTGTGGAGTGCTGGTAACCAGCAACTATGTATAATAATGACTATAGTTGATCCAACTCTGAATCTATGTGGCAACAGTCTCTACATTCAGATTTGAGAGTTGGAAGAATTATGCATATTCTATCAAATTGGCCTTTACACACGTTCTATAAATTGTGATTATGCCATTATGGCTTATATGATAGGGTAGAACAAACATTAGGGCCCAGCAGACTGACATTCACATATGTGGATGAGCAGGAATCTCGCGCAGTATCCATTCTCGCACTGACCATTGATCTCGATTATAAAACGCTTAATAAATGAAGATTGCGAGCTGGTCTCAATCACCAGGCTCATGGAATCTGAACTGCATTATTCAGTAACCAAGTAATAACTTCAAAATGATTACTGAATTCATCAAACACTTATTTTGTAAACAAGCGAGGTTTTTCCATGGTTATTTAAAGGATATATGACAATTTGTAGCGTTGATGTTTATCATTAGTATCACAAAACGCACTGTTGTTTGCATGCATTTTTGATCAATTAGAGGGATTTGATATAAGTTTATAAATTAATGCAAAAACATCCATTATAAGCGACTGGATCATTATTCCGCTCCATGGTCGAGGGGTTAACAACGGTGTGTTTAAATTTCTCCAATCCCACTAGAAGCTCAACTTGTAAGTGAGAAAGTGTCCATTTTTACGGAGGGTGAGAGGTATACGGTACTGGTTCTACCCAGGAAAAATGGGGTGGTCTGCCTCTACCACAGAAAAATCAACTATCATATGGCCTAAAATGTGCTAAAATTGACATAAAACACCATTTAAACAAACAATTCCGTCTAATTTATTTGTATGATTTGTCATTTTAATCCGTATTTGCATCTTGTTGGATGTTGCGTATTTAAAAGTGCCGAAGGGCTTCAATGGAATGGCCCATAATATATAATATATATAAATCGTGTAGTTTTGACCTGGCACAGTGTGAACGGCCTGGGCCAGGGTAGTCTAGCCATACAGATCAACATACACGTTTTCCCAAGAACTCCAAATTCCGTGGAAATACTGTAATGCTGTATAGGTGAATTGTGATGTAGTCGTAGAAGTTCTTGTAGAAAGATAATTTAAAAAAAAATAAAAATAAAAAAAAATACTACTTTAGTTGTATAGAATATTGGTGTGATAAAATTACACATATACCAGAGGTAGGTATAATAAAATGAAGACTAGTATTATTCAAAATATAAAAAAACAAAGCAAAACAAGTTTAATCTTATTATGCGTTGGACACTTGCATTAACACCAAATACTATGCATATTGTAGCCACATCACTAAATCTTATCTTTGTATGAATCATCAATCAGATATTAATATTTTAATATATGCAACTGTTGACGTGTTCCATTTATGAATAAATGTTGTGGATGTGATGTGAAAAAGTATCGTGCAAAACTTGAAAGTTTTCTACCCTTCCAATGTCTGCATGATGTTCTACATGAAGACGAGGGATTATAATAACTTCTTTCCAGATTAATACGCTATGACCAGTTCTATTGAGCTGTATATATAAATATCCAATACATTCAAATGCTTCGATATTTTTTTTATTGCTTTTTCTGATATTTTTCTTTTATTTCAAATTATGCATTTTGTTGTTGGAAAAAAAATCCATGTTTTATATTTCTTACATAGATCTTAGCTCTGGGCATTGCTTGCAGAATGTTTTGTTCTTGCTTGTTACGATTCGATCGGAAAATCAGATCTTCTCTAAAATTTTAAAAAAAGCTAATAAAACAGCAATTATTGGGGGAAAAAAAGGTATTCTTTAAGAACTTGTTAAAGATTGATTTCATGTGTTATATCGGTATGAACTTGACTTGTAAGAAACGTTTTCTGATTTGTTTCCAGGTCAAGAATATTGTTCCTGCCTATGTGGCAGGTGGGTAGGATTCTCTTAATTGGGGGCGTGTGGATAATTGGCATGCTTATCCAGGCAGAGGGGTAAAACCACCCTGAATTCGCGTTCATTTTGTACATCGCTAATATACTTGAATGGTGGCAGAAAACGGTGATCGTTTACAATAGAATTTGCAGAAACTTTGCAATTCTGCAGGTGAGAAGGTTCTAGGCACATTCTGCATATTTTTATCTAATTGTAAATGGAGACTGGGCCTGGAATGTTCATTCCTGTTGGTGCCATATAACCTTTTTATGTTGGTGCGCCGTTAAGCCCCAATTAATCCCTTTATTGGTGTCGTGTCCGTCTTGTCCATTTTTGTTTTATTCCTGCTCATTAAATTGTGATCACGATGAAAGGTCTGCGTCAGAATTTTGTTTTTTATTCAACTTTGCTTTGAAATCATGTTAAAAGGTTTCCTGATGTTGTTAATTGTTCAGTTGCATGTAAAGCATGTGATTATTATTTTGTACATAAAATGTAAATAAGAGTGCTATTGTGATAAATTGTTCACCTTTATATGCACGAGTCTTTATATTCAGACACTTGCATGAGTTTATATTCAGACACGTGCATGAGTCTTTATATTCAGACACGTGCATGAGTCTTTATATTCGGACACGTGCACGAGTCCTTATATTTTGACACGTGCATGAGTCTATATTCAGACACATGCATGAGTCTTTATATTCAGACACGTGCATGAGTCTTTATATTCGGACACGTGCACGAGTCTTTATATTCGGACACGTGCACGAGTCCTTATATTTTGACACGTGCACGAGTCTATATTCAGACACATGCATGAGTCCTTATAGTCAGACACGTGCATGAGTCTTTATATTCAGACACATGCATGAGTCTTTATATTCAGACACGTGCATGGGTCTTTATATTCAGACACGTGCATGAGTCTTTATATTCAGACACGTGCATGAGTTTATATTCAGACACGTGCATGAGTCTTTATATTCAGACACGTGCATGAGTCTTTATATTCAGACACGTGCATGAGTCTTTCTATTCAGACACGTGCATGAGTCTTTATATTCAGACACGTGCATGAGTCTTTATATTCAAACACGTGCATGAGTCTTTATATTCAGACACGTGCATGAGTCTTTATATTCAGACACATGCATGAGTCTTTCTATTCAGACACGTGCATGAGTCTTTCTATTCGGACACGTGCACGAGTCCTAATATTTTGACATGTGCATGAGTCTTTATATTTGGACACATGCACGAGTCTTTACATTGAAACTGGTGCAGTCTTTATATTCAGACACGTGCTTGAGTCTTTAATAGTTGTTCTGTAGGTGAGAAGGTTCTAGGCCCATTCTCCATATTTTATCTTGATGTAAATGGAGGATGAGCCTGGCATGTTCATTCCTGTTTGGCGCCATATAACCTTCTGTGTGTTGGTGCGCCTTAAAACCAATTCAATTATATTTGGACATGTGCATGAATCTTTATCTTCGGACACGTGCATGAGTATAATTAGACACATGCACTAGTCTTAATATTCAGACATGTGCATGAACATATTTTATGGGTTTGCATGGGTTTTTGTATTCGGACATTTAGACTAGACATGTGTATGAAATTCTACAGAAGACAGCTGAGAAGTGAGGTAAATGAGCCTTACCGGCTTACATAATAAGGAAATAACTTCGTAGTTTGTATGTTACATAAATATATGTGACGAACAGTCTGCTTTATATTATTAACTATTTTTTGTTTAAAAAACAACAAAATAGCCAATACTTATTAAAAGTAAAAACACACGAACGATCTTGCCACCTTAACCCTCATGCACACTAAGAACACTTTGTATGATTTAACATAACTTTTGAAGCTGTTTTTATAATAAGCTTTATTTTGGAGTATTAACTGCTGTTATTTTAACATGTTTGATACTCGAGCACTGTTTCACCATGATTTGACAGATAAATATGTAGTTTTCCCATGTTGGACAAATGATTAAAATTAAATAATGCCTGTTTGCATCATGTTGCTGTTTATGTTGTTGTGTTTCTAGTTAGTGAGTGACCCATCCTATGATACTCTTGTTGTCTATTAATGCTGTTAAATTTTACTTATTGTTTGGGGCGCTTGTTTCAGCCAAAGGCTTTCTGGCCTTTTAAGACAAAATTAACTAGTGGTAAATAAAAATACCTTACTTTTCAAAATCGGTTGAGAAATAGAAATTGAACATGCGAAAGTGCTCAATTTCTTTTAGAATTATTATCTAAAAACGTGTCGGATAAATGTAAAATAAGGCACTTTAAAAGTTTTATAGAACACTTTAAAAGTTTTATAGAAAAACATTTACCACTAAAAATTCCTGTTCTACTGGTATATACTTTATGTACATATTAATATAATTACTCTTGTTAATGCCGAAAAACCTTTGGCTGAAACAAGTGCCCCGAACAATAGTTATATAATGGAGTAGTTCCGAGGGTACGTCTTGAGCAGCCTCTAATTACAGGGTTGCCAGTGACCTTGAAAAGTCAGGGAAATTTGATTTTTTTTCAAGGTCGGGGAATTGTCAGGGAATTTGGAATAATGGTCAGGGAAATTTGAATTTTCTGAAATGTCGGTGAAAAGTCCAGGATTTTTTTTTTTTTGTTGAGGAATTGTGTGCGTATTTTGTTGTCGAGAAATCTTGTATCTGTGGCTATGGCAGTCAAGTTACTGCATTGCAGTATAAAACATGAGACTGTCAGGATTGTGTTGTTTTTTTTACATAATAATTGATGTAACATATCTTTCAATTTGAATTAAAGTAATATGGGTGGAACGGTCGGCTGTGGGGGGAGAGACGAGGCCGATAAAATTGCGTCATATTTGTCATTGAAAAATTCCATTTGGTCAGGGAAAAGTCAGGGAATTTTATTTGACCCAGGTGCTGGCAACCCTGAATTATCCAAATACACAGACATGATGTAAATATCTTTCTGTCAAGTCAAAACCAGAATCAAACTAATTGAAAGTTTCGAAAAATTAATTCCTAGCACCACCCTCTATTATTGGTGGGTCAGGTTCCCATAAACATTGGTCATGTGCTCCATCGAATATTACCTATGCTTGTGGGACTACATGTGCTTTTCTTACAGGTGTGAATACCTGTTGTACTTTAAATTTAGCTCAAATCTCAGTGGATATAAGCTTGATTGACCAATCGGAACTGCGTATTTGATGGCTTTGATTTTCTATCCATGCCTCAACTTTGCAGGGAAAGAATGAATCTTCTCCAAGGGCGATTGTAGGGTTTTGTTTATTAGTGGTCGTTTCAGTATGTATATATGTGTCTAAAGTTTATATGAAATGTTTTGATTTGAAATGATGTAGGGCTTGCCATGTAAAGCTAGTAATTGATAGTTGTTAAATTCAATTGTGGAATGATCAATAGTTAATAAGTCTGATATAACAAATAAAAGATATCGCCAATATTAAATTTACCTTTAGTTGGTAAAGATGACGATTTCTAATCTCTCACCGATTCGGGGTGAATCCCACTGGGAGCTCGACTTCCTGTGAATACGGGACTAGGTATACATTACTATTTCTGCCCAGGAAAAAATTAGTGGTGTGCCTCCACCACTAAAAATCGTTGTCCTATATAGCCTAAAATGTGCTAAAAATGAGGTAAAACGCCATTCAACCAACCAACCTTTAACCTGATCTCATGACCATTATTCAGTTTACCGTTTAGTGTTGTCACGCACTCCCTTCGAGGGTTACATTAAATAAAATATAGCCATTCTATCTAGATTTTGCTAAATGACCCAAAACAGAATTTCTTGTCTTGCCAACATTCTTGTTCTTTATAAAAGCACATGCATTAATAAAGTGTAGTTAGGGAATATATGTTGTAGTTGAGCAGTTGCTTTACATGGGTTAAATACAATTCCAGGATGCCATTTGAATGAAAAGTTTTTTCTCATATTGTACATAGAAGTGTGATTGATAAAAAAATATTTGCCAGACATGGCCTTAAACTAGAGAAAAATAAAAAATACTAGTCTAAAGCATGCGTTGTTGTCTTTTTGTTCCAGAGAAAACTTCACTTTGACCAGTTTCAAATATTTGAAATGATTATATGGATACCAGGTGTTTCCATAATACATAGTTCTGAGACGTCAGTCAAATCCAATTTAAACCCATACCTATCAGAAGCCAGCTGACCAATGGTGTCTCTTAACCTATGCGTCTTATCAGAGATTGATAACAAAATGCGGCAATGCTTGTGAGAACTTCAGACTTATGTCAGTCTAGCTGTTCCACAAACATGGAATTTCATATAGAACATATAGAACTTTGCCTATCCATAAGTTCAAAATTGGATGCGCAGTATTCCTAAATTTGAAATGAGTACCTTAATAGATGCATGAAATGTTTAGCAATTTCACTAATAATAGCAACTAGAACTATCACTGAAGGTGATAAATACCACCCCCCACAAACAATTTTTTAGTAAGATCAAGGGCAATAACTCTGCATGGCATTGACTGAGCCGCACCAAAATTGTATCGCGTACATGTACACTTCATGTTTATCATGTACACAAAGTTTTAATTCTATAGCTTCCAAACTGTAAAAGTAGTTCACTCCACAAGATTGCATATGCTGAATAGCAAGTTCAAGAGCAATAACTCTGTATGGCATTGACTGAGCCAAAGAAAGATGGTGTCACGCACACATAACTTCATTTTGATCATGTTTACAAAGTTTCAATTTTATATCTTGAAAACTAGAAGTATTTTGCCCCACAAGATTGCATATGATGAATATAGCAACTGAATTTTGACTAAGTTCAAGAGGAATAACTCTGCATGTAATTGAACCCAAAATTGTGTCGCGCATATCTTCACTTCATTTTAATCATGTATACAAAGTTTCAATTTAATAACTTGAAAACTGTAGAAGAAGTTTGATCCACAATATTGCATATGCTGAATATAGTAATTTTGACTAAGTGCAATCACAGTAACTCTGCATGGAACTGAGCGAGCCACACCAAAATTGTGTCGCACACATCTACACTTCATGTTGATCATGTATACAAAGTTTTCTTTCAATATCTTGAAAACTGTAAAAAATAGTTTACTCCACAAGATTGCATATGCTGAATAAGTGCAAGGGCAATAACTCTGCATGGAACTGAGTGAGCCACATCAAAATTGTGTCACGTACATCTAAACTTCATGCTGATCATGTACACAAAGTTTCAATTCAATATCCATTCTCGCCCTCGATCGATACTAGTATCATCTCTCGTGTTTGGCACTTAGAATTATGGGGGGAAAAGTAGTCTGGTCAGGTGATTTGCATATATATAGCGGGACCAAAACCCAGGTTTTAGGACCCAATCTAGACACGCCGGACAAAAGCATCAAACTTTCCTCAAATGTGTGTTTTATATTTCTGTGTATTTTTAAAAGGGTCCCCAAATGTTCGTGAATCCCTAAATGTATTAGGATTATATGCACACTGAATTACCGCACCGCGGATGAAGTCCTGAAAAATCAGGAGGGCACCTGCCGAATATCAGTGATGAATTTGAAAAATTCGAAATGATGTCCGTATGTTCAATATCTTGAAAACGGTAAAAGAAATTTGCTCCACAAGATTGCATATGCTGAATATAGCAATTTTGACTAAGTGCAAGGGCAATAACTCTGCATGGAATTGAGCGAGACACAACAAACGGTAAAAGTAGTTCGCTCCACAAGATTCAACAGACCAGCTGACAGATCGACAGACCAACAGCCGCAGTGACTCCTATATACCCCCTCTCAAACTTCGTTTGCAGGGATATAAATATCGGAACTATGTATAACCTTTGTATTATACATAACATGTAGGTTATGCCATATTAATCTTTGTGGATAAAACCTTGGCTTTAGAGCTACAGACAACTGCCCCGCGTGGGTTTCGCTCCCTGGCGGAGGATTTGACCCTTCATCTCATATCCCCCTGAGGTTGCTGTTCCAGTATAACCTCATATGATGTGTTAATGGAACGTAAAAACCCATTCCATTTCATTATATGACATGCAGGTCACGCATAGCAACATTTGCATTCCATTTGCCGAGAAATGTACACTCAAGTGATATGAAAACGCAACACGGGAATTTCCGCTATATAGTGTATATACTGCACACTTAATTGCACATAATATTCCAAAGAAATCCCAAGATGTTTTTTTAAAAAAAGTTGCAGTTAACTAGAGAAAGGACACAACTGTGATGTTGTAGACGTTTTAATCACACTACACTTTGTAACAAGAACTTCATCAATGTTGAAGTTGCTCTTCGAAAAATTGAGCTAGTTCAGTTCTGTATTTAACGTAAATAGTTTGCAAAATTTTGCATCCTAAGTTTGCTCACATGATTGAGCCAAACGCGTACTCTGTGAATAATGAAACATTGCAGGAATACTATTTGCTGTATTATTTGTTGTTTTAGTATTTTTTCCAAAAGAAAAGGTCTTACGTTGCTATGTACCATTCGATTAAAAGCAGCATATTGTACATACAATATATAGCGGAAATTCCCGTGTTGCGTTTTCATATCACTTGAGTGTACAGGTTTTGCAAATTTCATGAAGAAAAAAGAATTTCAAAGCAATATTTTTTCTACAATTTTATTATACACAAAATACCACATACCTGCCAACTATGTCGTAAAAATAAGAATATTTCTCTTTTTTCTTTTTTTTAGTTTTGAAGAACTACTTTAAGAGTTCAGTTGTAGCTGTACAAAAAATAATATGAACAGAAAGTAAACTAGAAAAGCGTCCATGGGACATGAATCAGGGAGCATTTTGAAATGTACGCCAGATATGAGATGCGTAGCTGCGAACCGAGCAGCGACGCTGTGAGTGGGGGGGTAGGTGTGGGAGGGGGTTTCCCTCTCCCGCTGGAGGGTTTTTTGGGGGGGGGTGGCTCCCCCAAGAATTTTTTGAAAATTAGGAGGCAAATGATGCGTTTTCAAGCTATATTTAACTTTTATTTTTTCACTTTTGCTGACGAATTGTACGCATTGGCATACATGCGTATGCCTGGATACGCGCCTGTGAATGCCCTCTGCATTTTGGAATGTAAGAAAGCTTGCTGTAACTGGATGTTAGGTTTAAAGTAAAAATTAGATTAAGGTCAGTCATTGTGACCTACTTTTGTGTAGCGCTATTGACCTATTTCTTAATGGAATGTGTAGTTCTCATGTAGATGTATCTGTGTACTAGTATGAAGTTGTAGACTTTTTGGTGACTTAGAACTGAACTTAACAGAATCACTGTGTAAACAGCAGGTCAAGGTCAGCATAGTGACCTTGTTTCGGCCAGAATGCATAGCACTCAAGAAGATGTATCTGTGTCTGACGCTTGAAAAGTTCAGCGCTATTGGTGACTTAGAAATGGAAATAATGAGAAACCTTAATTAGAATCACTGAAGTGTAAACAGTAGGTCAAGATGAGTTATAGACTTTTTTTAGTGTCTTATTTTTGGTAGAAATGTGTATATTCATGTAGATGCAGCTGTGAATATAGTGTATATCAGTGACTAAAAATCAGTGTGGGGCAAATCTTAACAAGAGTCAGTGAAGTGTACAAAGTAGGTCAAGATGGTGGAATACTTTTGGTCGATATATCTAGTACTAGTGTAGATTTATTTCTATATGTAGTGTTCAGAGTTGGGCTAGAGGTGACGGGTGACTTATATCTAACAAAAAACCCTACCAAGGTGTGACGGACGGACGGACGAGGGTAACACTATTTGCCTCTCCATTATTACGGCGCACGACACGCTCATCTTTTTGTAAGTTGGCAGGCATGCATGATACAATGGCTATTACACAGAGTGACAAAAAACACACACAAAATACAATATGTATGCTGAGATTTCATACAAATGCACACAAATAAAGTTTTTGAATATATTTCTTTTTTCCCCCCATTTCCTGAAAATTAGGTTTTTCTTTCAATTTCCCAATGTGTTGATCCTTAATTCCCTATTTCAAAATACCTGGGCCCAATTAGACTGTAACGGACCCCCAGGATCACACCCTGAAATCATGCAGGGCCCCAGATGGAAGTTTATAACACATTGCGTTCTGTTACAGAAGGAGACATGTCATTACAAGTACATGTATATTGAGTATTTGAAAGTGTAAAATGAAAAAACAGTGGTATTGTTTGTGAATATTTTAAATGATAATCAACTTTGTATTCTGGTACTTAGTAAATCTCAAAAAGTTAACCTAAAAATGAAAACAAATGAAAACAATGTAAACATTTAAAGCTACAACAAAATACCCTCACTGACATATGACATGGTACTCAACACATACAAGTGAATAAAACATGATTTTTTTCTAAAAGTCACATGAAATATTAGCTGTCAGAAGGAGCCTTTGTCATATATAGTAGAACACAGTAGAACACAGTAGAACACAAGAAACGTGAAATTCCATGAAAACCAGGTTTTCCATTTGAAATACTATTACAGTACCGGTAAGATAAAAATGAAGTAACAACAGTTTTCTTTTTACAAAAAACTGCAAATTACATAAATGATGTTGTTGAAGTTCTAGTATTAAAGTGATATAAACAGTGTACAATACAGAATAAACAGAGTGACATGTGAATCACAAACAAATGCATACACAGAAATTGAGGACTGTAAAGAAAGAAAAGATTTGTTAGTAAGGCATATATAAGCTACATACACAGCAAGTTTCGTTGCAATATCTCATTCCTAACTTAAGTAACCGAGCGGAAATCCTTTTTCTATTTTTAGTAACAGTGACCTTGAATATGACACTAATGAGCCCCAAATGTAATCCCAAGTTTCCTTTCCATATAAGGTACATACACAGCAAGTTTAGTTCCAGTATCTCATTCCCAACTGAAGTCATTGAGCAGAAACTGTTAATTCATTTTCATCTTACCGGTACTGTAATAGCATTTCAAATGGAAAACCTGGTTTTCGTGGAATTTCCACGTTTCCTGTGTTCTACTATGTTCTACTATGTATGACAAAGGCTCCTTCTGACAGCTAATATTTCATGTGACTTTCAGAAATATTTCCATATAAGGTACCTACACAGCAAGTTTTGTTCCAATATACTAAAGTTATTGAGCAGAAACTAAGAGTTTGACGCCGCACACACGCCCGCCCGCCAAACGAAATACCCCAATCTAATAATAACCCTTGGAAAACCTGGTTAAAAAAACATTTTCACACAGAAACAAAAACAAAGTACCGGTAAGTGGGTAGTTTTCTATAATACCCTTCAGCGACATTTTACAGTAAAATAGTTTAATTAAACTTCAAAAATAACAGAAAATTAGCAAACATTTTTTATGCCTAATACATTTCACAATTTCAACAATTTTTACTAATTAATCTATTTACACACAGCGTGATTCTATATACATCAATTATAAATATATATTACAACTCTTGCTAGCATTTCCGAGAATTATGAGGGACAGAAAAGTGATAATTCCTATAGTTAAATAATTAAAATAAAAAATATATATACAAGCCGGTTGTTTTGGAACATCTTTTTACATAATTTTTTCAGCTTCAGCTGTATTTAACTACTACGGTAAATAATCGACACTCAAAGCTGCGTGTGTAACAACATGTGAAATGACGGAAATTAGTGACTGAGGTAACATACGTGTATTTGTGTCAACTTCATGACATCTATTTGTTTAATTTGTATCGATGATAAACATTGTATTCCTCGAGAAAATTGAATAGCAAAACATTCATGAGATTTTATTCTCCGATTAGCAAAACTTCAATTCACTGGCATTCTTCAGTGTCAATAACGACACATGGTTTGAGATTCATACGCAAAGGAATGTCATGATGTGCGGTGAGAAACTAACTAAAATAAGGTATTTAACATATATTTTAGAAAAGCGTAATATAATAACAAATTCATGAATTTACCATTTGAAATACAGAAGAATGTGCAAATCTGATAAAGTATCATTCTCCGCACTTGTTTGTTTAACCGATTTTCATCTCCTTCAGGAATTAAATCCTGTATTTCACCACAAAAGTTCTTTTAACTCTATACCACCCAAACCCTATACCTTATTCTACTCTACAAGATAACCAAACTGAGTAAGTTAAATATTAAAATTACTATACATGTATTTATTACCAAAAAATATAATTTTACTATATAATAACTAAAGTAACAAATGCCTCCTGTAAATCTAATAATTCACCCACGTTCAAGTATATTATCTTACAGTTCTTACTCGGCCTCAACAAACATCAGTAACCACTATCCTCTCTTCTCACTTCCTTCTTAAACAAGTTTGTGCCTTATAAAAAAGCTGGTCTCCTAAGGGACAAATTCCTTGCGAAGTATTGGTGTTTGGAGAAACTACGATCTTGTTATATGTGGGAGTAGGAACATCCGAAATCTCACCACTACCAATAAGATATAATTATGTCAAGAAGATAGCATCTTAAAACAAACTAAGTAACCACTCGTATGTGCAAAAGACAAAACAATGGATTAAAACTCGAAGCAAAATTCCTTGTCCAAGGAGGAACTGTGATCTTAGTTTTACACCAAGTAGGAGAAACTATGATGTTGCACTTATACGTGGGATGAGAAATTTTGATCTTGTCCAATACGTGGTAGGAGGAACAATGATCTTGTCCTTATATGTGGGAGGAGGAACTATGAACTTAGTTTTACACGTGGGAGGAGGAACTATGATCTTAATTTTATACGTGGGAGGAGGAAATATGATCTTAGTTTTACATGTGGGAGGAGCAAATATGATTAGTTTTACACGTGGGAGCAGGAACAATGATCTTAGTTTTATATGTGGGAGGAGGAAATATGATTTTAGTTTTACACGTGGGAGGAGGAAATATGATCTTAGTTTTACACGTGGGAGGAGGAACAATGATCTTAGTTTTACATTTGGGAGGAGGAAATATGATCTTAGTTTTACACGTGGGAGGAGGAAATATGATCTTAGTTTTACACAAACACATGCCTACAATCACTCCGCGATCGAGTGGGAACTGTCAGATAATCACTCATCCTTCTCCGAATGTACACTGTTCTGGTTGGTTAATTTACAGCTCTGGTCGATACCTTTACATCATGTAAGTAACCGTCATCTAACAATGTGTAAATTACACAAATCCAACATGACAGATACAAACATCATGGTTTTGCCAAAAAGCCGCAGTTATCACTACAGCTTATATTATTCCATTTGTTGTCACATAAACTTTAAGAATCCAAAAGTGTTAACCCTTATTGGTCATTTATATTTTTTTTATCGTAGACTTACAATTATATAGTATAGTATATATAATATAAGTATAATAATGATTGTTTTTTAAAGAATCCAAAAGTTATAACCATTATTGGTCATTATATTTTTGATATTGGAGCTTCAATGTAACTATGATCATTTTATCATTCCCGATTTATAACAGATGAAGCCCTTTTTTAAACTGGATTTCATATCAGTCCAGTAATGTATATTGAATTTCATTAATTATTTATTCAATGCAGGACATATCAGTAGTTTATTTTTGTACTATGGTATCGTAATTCCAGAGCTGTTTTATATTCTTTTTTTTTCTCATTTTTTGCTTTATTTGTTTTTAATAAGACTTTGTCATAGCAAATACATGTTACGTAGAAGCTACTACAAAGTCCCCAGAACAGCGCAATAACCAATCCAATATTAATGTATTACCAATACCAATATTAATCAATAAACAATCCAATATTACCAATACCAAGATTTAGCAATTAATACTTCAGTATTAATCAAATGCCAATCCAATTGATTTATAACCATTACTAATATTAATCAACAATCTAATATTAATCAATCGACAATCCAATGATAATTAATTTACAAGATGATGTGAATCGATTAGCAATAATACTATCCCCAATATTAATCAACACTCTACTGCGAATCAATTAACAATCGAATGATAATCAACTCACAATCTAATATTACTCAATAAACAATCTAATATTTATCAATTCAAAATCTAATGGTAATCAATTCACAATTCATTATTAATCAATTAATAATAATTTAATTAATCAATTACCAATCTAATATTAGTCAATTACCAATCTTATAATTCACCATCCAATGGTTATCAATTCATAATTTCATTTAATAACAATCTAGTTTTAATCAATACACAATCCAATGTATATTGGTTGAAAAAGTTAAAAGATAAATCAACCATGATACAATGATAGAACATTGCTTATAAGGCTAATTTTAAAGAAAACAGTTTATTCTTGCTTTCATCTGTGTCTCATCCAACAGACTGATTTTATATTTAAACATTGAAGAATGTTTCGATAATATTCAAATATTATTTCTGTTGATTGTGTGAAATATTGATTATTGGATCCCTTAATTATCGTTTCATAGGTTTTGTCAAATAAATGTGAACCTCAGTATCAGCAAAATATTTAACCATATGCTAGAATACTAGAGCATAAACCACTAGATTCTGAAATAATGGTTATTGAATGTATATTCAAATAAGCACAACAAAGTTACACATTTACAAGCTTCACTTCATTTTCTATCCCTTTTTCCATTTCGTTTTTAAACTGCTTCTGGCTTTCCATCTAATCTCATCATTTCCTCCTTGTTCACCTCGTCTTGGATGTTACCACGACTACTGAAGTTTTCTGCATCATCAATGGTGTCTGGAAGCTTGCGTCCAAGCGTCTCAGGGAGCATGATGGTCAGGATTCCACCAATCAGAGTGACCACACCAAAGAGGATCATGGGAATAGCCTTGCTGCCAAACTCATCCTGAATTTATATAGAAATTAAACATAGACATAACAAATGATACTCAAACATTTTTTTAAAACAGTTCTAAAAGACATACCACAAAGGTGAGGTCTGTTTTACAAATTCCACGCATCAAAAGAAACGAAACCAATTTGTGACTTGTTTTGTTTTGATGCTGGTACCAAAACTGTGTCTCACAAGTGATACCCAAAACACAGGGAACCATTGTTGTACTCCTTTTCATTTGGCTGGTACTAGGCTTCACAGGAATTCAGTTGAAGGCGCCCAGTGTGACAGGGGCTTAACACGGACATCCTGAACTTTATCTGGGAAAATATGGACAGGTAAATACTGATACTCTAGCATATATTTCTAAAAATGTGTTCCACATTATACATCATAATCTTCTGCACAGACCTCATTATTACAGAACAAAGTCACAGAGTAAATCTATTTTTAGTTTTGGAATCAGTCTGCATTTACCTGTAGGTCCATATTTACCCATATTGCCCCTTAAATCTCATTGATTTCTTAAGAGTAACAGAGATTTTTTTCACTCTTTTGGGAATGGTACCGGTACCCATTCAAATAGGGAAAATTCGCCAAGTTTTTTTTGTTTGTTTTTTTAAATTGGGAATTTTTCCACTCCAGTTGGGAAAAAAACATACCTTTTGCCATTGGGAATGGTACCTTTTTTGGTACAACTTAAATAAGGAAAAAAAACACTGAGTATATATCATTGAATGTTTTATCATGTAGTCTAAATGTTTAATGTTCTTTCACTTTCACCCTCCAACCTCAGAGACTTAATATTTATATTGTTAACTTGTAATTGTTTGACCTTTAAATATTAATTACAGGTACTTATGTCAACGTGAGAAACATCCATAACCTGATCTTACCAGGAAGAGAATCTGAGGAGCGATTACCCCACCCACTCTGGTCCAAAAGGCACAACTTCCCATACCAATGTTCCTGTAATTATAAATCAGATGTAGTGCAATATATAGGAGGGTACCACCCCATCACTTTACTAAATGTAATATGGTTGTCATGTAAAATTCACAGTTTATAGACATATAGTGCTAAAAATACATAATTTATTCAATACTATGAGGTTATCTGATGTTACAGTTTAAAATGATGTAGCAAAATTGCAACAATACACCTTACAAGTTATGGAAATACTAGCATGTGATAAATATTTTAAGGACCGTGATCTTATTTTTCCTCATTCTATATGAGGTCTTATAAAAGCGGGTTTATATGGGTTAGTGTAAGATTCTTATTGTCCAAAGATGTTGAGCCATGTCGGGTGCAAAGTGGGCTCCCGTTACTTGTTAGATTCACTGTGCTAGAAGTATATGCTGGCCACCGATGTTCCACAGAGGGTGATAGACAGGGTTAAAGTAACTGACGTGGGCCCAGGACTACCTGGCTTATCTGCAGTTACATATCACCTGACCTTTTAATATTTATATGTACTCTTCAGTGGTTTTGAAACTGCTTTGGGTAATCGGGTCTGATGTTGTATCATGTTGCTCTGGCGACACTCGTGTGGTGGAAAACAACGATTGCATAAAACCTCTACACGGTTCAGGACTATCGAACAAAACCGGTAAGGACAAATGATGACTCAGTATCAAACAAAGTTGAGAACATATAGAAAAAAAAAAACTAATGGAATTAACAGAGGCTTCAAAATATGTTTTCTGTGGCTGAATACTAACCTTATAATGGTTGGGAAGAGTTCCGCCGTGTAGATGAATATCACACTAAACAAACCGCCCATTGCAAACTTTCCCGCGATTGCGAGACCGCTCGTCAGGTAAATGAGGTCAACTCTGACTGCCGACACCACCCCGGCACTGATCATGAAGAGCGAAGCCAGCATGAAGTATATCAGTAGTGGCTTCTTACGCCCAAATCTGTACGACAAAAATTAAATAAATAAATAAATATATCAAGTCGAACAATTTCAATGGTGTTTTACATAATTTTTAGCACATGTTAGACCGTATTTGACTGTCACATTTTTACTGTCGTAGCAGCAGACCACCCAATTTTTCCCTGGGTAGAACCAGTACTATATACCTCCCGCCATCCGTAAAAAGAAGCAATTGACAATTCAAGCTCCAGTGGGATTCGAACCTGCAGCGTTTTTTGGTGAGAAAGTTTAAGATGCAGCATCTTTACTATCCTGACCATTGCAGATGAGAGTACTTTATACGACCTACCGGTATACACACCCATTGACTGAACTAAACAGCGTTATTACATACCTTATTATAAATAGTAACACATGTTAGCAGAAAAACAATGATTATCAGTCCTGTTTCTAAATTCTTAATCGGCACACTGTGCCATTATGCATTATGGAAAATCGGCACTGTAGCAAAAGACTGTCCCATGCAAAGACATTAACGTCATCAAGCAATACAAAGACGTCAATTGGCGCATTATGGCTGAGGAGCGGACGTTGAAATCTCAACTGCAATTTCAATTTTCATGCCCAGTAAATAAACGTTTGAAGCTTTGAAATATATCATTAAAGCAAAAGACAAGGGAGAAAACTAACTTAAAGAAAATTATTAATTTAATGTAATGTATTTATTTGCCAAATAAGTGTTTGCATCTTGTGCTACTTGTATGTTTAATGTACACCGTTTGGTAAACATGTCGACGTATTTTGTCATAAAGGTGCACTGTTTGTTATTATTCTTCTTCTCCATTTATAGTAAGGTATGTAATAAAAAGGCAAATATACGGCTAGGTGTGCCATTATCGACAAAAGGCACACCACGGCCGTATATTAACCTCTAAGTAATTGGTTAGTTGACCCTTCAATAAACATGTGGTTATTTAGGGCAGCCCCACTCCCAACACCTAGAAAGCGAGAGAGGAGAGGACAGTGACAGAAAGAGAGGTGAGAGAATTCAGCAATTTCCCTTATCATTAAAAAGAAATAAATTACTCTCTCTTTTATGTATTTGGTTGAAAGATGGGAATTATATAAATATGTGATTTCCCAGTTAATGGGGTAGCGCAATCAGCAGTACACTTGCTTTTCACCGATGCAATCTGGTATCAACATTACGGGTGTGGTCACCCAGGTTCTCTGTTTCCTTCCCACGTCAAAACCTAACATTGTTATTATGCCATTGAGAGTGACTTGTATAAGCCTTGTAATCTGTTTCATAATCGGTTTAAAATAAGTAAGATTTATACTGACTTTTTCAAAGGAAAGCTTAGTGATGCAGGCATGGCTCAAACCATTTGCCTTTAGGTTACACAAGTCAAGTGCATATGACTTACAACCGACCCCCACTCCCCCAACCCCTTTGCAAGACAATAGCAGCCAGAAATTAAGAAATTAAAAATCCATATTAAATAATTATTGTACATGTGTAACAAATTCTTCAAACATGTTGCATCTAATACTGTACAAGGTGCTTACTCTGTAGGGAGCCAACCTCATGACTGATTTAACAATTTAGGTAAATATAGACCTGTACAAATCTCTGGCTCACATGCTGCATGCTGGGTAGCTGGATTACTTCCTATTACACGATCAGGGATATTTTTCAGCACATTTTAGGCTATGTATGACAGTCGGTTTTTAGTGGCGGAGGCAGACCTCCCACTTATTCCTGGGTAGAACCAGTACTGTATACCTCACTGTCTGTAAGAATTGACACGTTCTCATTTACAATTCGAGCTTACATTGTAATTCGAACAAACAGCAATATGAGGCGAGAAGGTTTCAAATGAAGCATCTCCACCCTCTCAACCACGAGGTGCTTTACATGATCAGGGAAAATTGTTTTATGATGATCCTGTAATTTCCAACCATAAGACTAATTAACTATTGTGTACCTCTTTGTGATGTAGATTACCAAGGTATAGGCAACAAACTCCACTGCTCCGGCGATGAAGAAGTTGAGGTATTTGTTGCCAGGGAGACTAGTCAGTCTCCACGTGAGTCCATAGTAACCAATAGATATAGCAAACCTGAAATATGTTCATAACATGTCTGAGTCCATAGTAACCAATAAATATAGCAAGCCTGAAATATATATAACATGCGGGTCCATAGTTACCAACAAATATAGTAACCCTGAAATATATGTATTGTATACTAGTCCATGGTAACCAACAGATATAGGCAACCAGAAATATATATAACGTATGTGAGTCATAATCACCAATAGATATAGCAAACCTGAAACATGTTCATAACACGTGTGAGTCCATAGTTACTAATAGATATAGAAAACCTGAAACATGTTCATAACACGTGTGAGTCCATAGTTACTAATAGATATAGAAAACCTGAAATATGTTCATAATATATGTGAGTCCATAGTTACTAGTGTCTTTTTTTGGTTGCCAGTAAGGCAGTCAATATCCAGGTGATTCCTAAGAAACCAATAGCTATGTTTATCACATAACTTACGGTGTGGGAGTGGAACCATTCTATATTTTTGATATAAGTATGCAAATAAGCCTAGTATGCATTGTCAAAAAAAAATCGATAATGACTATGATCCGAATCCCACGATTTATGTCAGTTTGAGTCCATAGTTACCAATAGATATAGACAACCGGAAATAATATATATCCAGAAATATATACAACGTATGTGAGTCATAATCAGGCAAAGTGCAATAAAAGTCGATATGTGAGTTATGTGATAAATAGAATCTAACATTCGTTCTCATTCATTATTGAATTTATTAAACTCGTTAGCAAAAATGATATAATGCTCGAAAAGAGCCTCGCATTATATCATTTTTTGCAACTCGTTTAATAAATTCACTAATGACTGAGTACTCATGTAAGACCCTCTATGTGTCTCAAGTAATCAGAACCTCGGGTAACTTTTGTTGCAAGGGAGACCAGACAATCTCCATGTATATCCATAATAACCAATAGATACTATAGCAAACCTAGAATTGTACATATCTTGTTACAAGTGAGACATCTATATATAGAACATAACTCACCAGAGGTAACACAGTATGAGGCTATGCTTTCTAAGTTTTGGCGTGCGCAGCATGTCGATGAACGTGTACTGATGGTGGTCCTGGTCACGCATTCCAAGCTGCATCTTCACGTCCTCCCACGCATGCTGTGGGAACGCCATCTTGTTCCACGTGGTTACCTTGGTAATCTGTTTCTCGGCAGCATCGACCTTGTTAGTCATGATCATCCATCGTAGAGACTCGGGCATAAAACTGAAATACGAATTACAAGTTTCAGAAGAAACCAGAAATGTGTATGTAAGCTATTAGCTGAAATACAAAAATCCATAAAGGGCCATAACTCGCCAAAACTCAACGGTCCAGAACAGCACAACGATATGTGCAATTTGATTTCATATTGATACTTCCTAGCAAGTATCATCAAAATCCGTTGAGCACTTCAGGTGGAGTACTCTGGACAATGTGTGACAAAGTGTCACGTACAGACGGACAAAGTGTGATGTATGGACGGACAAACTGTGATGTATGGATGGACAAACTGTGATGGATGGACGGACAAGGGCAACACTATAATGCCCACCACACCCCCTCTCCCCATAAATAACCAAAAATAAATAACAACAGCTTTATAAATATTCGGTAGAGAAATGGCCCTGATATAAGAATGAGTGCATCGTTCTTATATCGGGGCCATATCTCTACCTCGGGAGATATTTCCTGTATCTCAAAAACACTGGTTATTAAATTCTATATATATTCTGACTGATATGGCACTATATTCTGATTGATATGGCACTACATTCTGACTGATATGGCACTATATTCTCATTGATATGGCACTGCATTCTGATTAATATGGCACTATATACTTATTGATATGGCACTACATTCTGATTGATATGGCACTATATTCTCATTGATATGGCACTACATTCTGATTGATATGGCACTATATTCTCATTGATATGGCACTACATTCTGATTGATATGGCACTACATTCTGATTGATATGGCACTATATTCTCATTGATATGGCACTACATTCTGACTGATATGGCACTATATTCTCATTGATATGGCACTACATTCTGATTGATATGGCACTATATTCTCATTGATATGGCACTATATTCTCATTGATATGGCACTATATTCTGACTGATATGGCACTATATTCTCTTGATATGGCACTACATTCTGATTGATATGGCACTACATTCTGATTGATATGGCACTATATTATTATTGATATGGCACTATATTCTCATTGATATGGCACTACATTCTGATTGATATGGCACTATATTCTCATTGATATGGCACTATATTCTCATTGATATGGCACTATATTCTGACTGATATGGCACTATATTCTCTTGATATGGCACTACATTCTGATTGATATGGCACTATATTCTGATTGATATGGCACTACATTCTGATTGATATGGCACTATATTCTCATTGATATGGCACTACATTCTGATTGATATGGCACTATATTCGCATTGATATGGCACTACATTCTGATTGATATGGCACTATATTCTGACTGATATGGCACTATATTCTCATTGATATGGCACTACATTCTGATTGATATGGCACTATATACTCCTTGATATGGCACTACATTCTGATTGATATGGCACTATATTCTCATTGATATGGCACTATATTCTGATTGATATGGCACTACATTCTGATTGATATGGCACTACATTCTGATTGATATTGCACTACATTCTGATTGATATGGCACTATATTCTCATTGATATGGCACTACATTCTGATTGATATGGCACTATATTCTCATTGATATGGCACTACATTCTGATTGATATGGCACTATATTCTCATTGATATGGCACTACATTCTGATTGATATGGTACTATATTCTCATTGATATGGCACTACATTCTGATTGATATGGCACTACATTCTGATTGATATGGCACTATATTTCAATGGATATGACATTTTATTACATTTCTGTGGGTGGGGTGAAATATTGGGATTTCTCAGTGAAGAAATATTCATAATCGCTAAATATTAATAACTAACTCCGAACACAAAAGCAACTTACTGTGACGTTGAGTTATGAATTGAATTGAATGTTGTTTAACAGCTCATCAACACAGTATAGGTTATTTAGAGCCGCCACAGAGAGAGGGGAAGGATACATAGGAATCCAGGAACCGTGCCCTACTCTTATTATCGAATAGATTCCTACATTTCTTTAACATGCATTGAGGATAGACCGATACATGGGACTGCCGGTTTACGTCCCCATCCGACGGACGAGGCTAAGGGAAAGTGTCTTGCCCAAGAACACACCGACGAAACTCAGTGGCATCACGGAGGATTGAACCCGGGGTATCCGGTTACGTTGAGTTATGACGTCAATAAAGTGTTGCTGTCGTCCACGTCATCTGTCAATAACGTGCAATAAAGCAAATAATTTAGGTTGAAATTATACATAAACTGATATAAATGTAATAAATAGATTGTTTAACTGCTTGGATCGATTATAAGAAAATCCTTCACTCGATGGTAGTCGTGTTTTGTTTTTTCACTCACTCGCATACGCTCGTTCGTGAAAGAGCAACACTTCTACCATCTCATAAAGGATTTCCATATAATCGATGCAAGCAGTTAAATAATCTTTATTTAGTCATAAGAACATTTTTAAAATTTGAGATTTTTCTAGAAAAAAAAAGCTTTAAATGGACCAATAATGCTTTACCATATATAGAATACGGCGAGAACACTTGGTAACGAGATGATCAGCTGTAGGTGGCGCCAGTTGGGGATCAAGTACGCCAACAGCGGAATTGTCATCACGCTCAAACCCCAGAAACACTCCAAGATGGCGCCAGCGTAGCTACGATGCTTGGGTAGGAACATCTCCATGACCAGTGTATATGTGGATGTTTGTAGGCCCTGAAAACATAATCAGAAAACACCTTCTATTATCAAGTGGATGTTTGCAGGCCTTGCTTTTTTAAATACAAAAGATGGAAAATGTATTGAGCTTTTATTAGGGGAAATATGGTATTGATAAACTGTAATTTTGTTTTTGTT
This sequence comes from Cyrtodaria siliqua, assembly GCA_037043455.1. Classification (NCBI taxonomy): domain Eukaryota; kingdom Metazoa; phylum Mollusca; class Bivalvia; order Adapedonta; family Hiatellidae; genus Cyrtodaria; species Cyrtodaria siliqua. The sequence continues at coordinate 41,016 of JAWPHD010000278.1, read as the reverse complement.
TTGTTTTTTACTTAAGATATCAAGGCAGGATTATTTGTATTTTGTATAAACTGTGATCCCAATTTGGCTCCTCTAGAGCATGTTGTTACTGAGAAACAAACATAATGCAAAAACAGCCGTCGCTGGTGAAAAACACATCAACATAATTATGTGTCCCTTTTTTCTCTGCAATCGGTGAGACAAACATCAAAGGGACACATGGCAATTTTGATTTTTATTAAAAACTCACGGCATCCCATTAGTTTTTCAACAAAACTTGCATTTGTTCAATCATAAATATTAATTATAAGAAATTGTTGTTGCCTAATATTTACTGATGATTATATTGCAACAATAATATATTTAAACTTATGGTAAAATAAACAAGAGGCCAATGACCTTGAAGCTCTACTGATAGGTTTTTGATAGCTAGATCAGCATTCCTGTGAGTTTCATGAAAATCCGTCAAGTAGTTTCAGAGAAGTAGTCGCTACAAGTTTTCATTATATAACTCTATGTAAACAAAGATGGCCGCTGGCGGTCACGTTTAACGTCGCATCAAAATAATTTTCGACAAGGATCAACATCATTCCATACTTATCATTTTAGAAAAAGTCCCATATCAATATCACTTATAGTTTTCAAGAAGTACTCGCTACAAACTTGTTATTTGAAATCTATTTTTAGCTGTGGTGGCCATCTTGAATATCCGACCAACCTGAAATGTTGCTAGGATCATTTAGACATCAAGAGCAACATTCCTGTGAAGTTTCATGGAAATCTGTCGAGCAGTTCCAGAGGAGAAGTCGTCGTCCGTCTGTCTGTCCGTCTGTCCGTAAACTTTTTTTTGTAGTGACTACTCCTCTGAAACTACTGAATGGATTTTCATGAAACTTTACAGAAATGTTGCCCATAACATCTAGTTGATCCTAGCAAAAATTCATGTTGATGTGAAATCCAAGATGGCCACCAAATCTAAAAATAGATTTTTGAAAAACAAGTTTACAGCGACTACTTCTGGAAAACTCTAAGTGATATTGATATGGGACTTTTTCTAAAATGGTCAGCATGACATGATGTTGGTCCTTGTTGAAAATAGTTTTGATTCAACCATAAACATGGCTGCCAGCGGCCATCTTTGTTTACATAGTGTTATTTAGTAAAAACTTGTAGCGGACACTGCACATTTTTTTATCAGTAGAGCTAAAAATGAGAAACAAACATTTTATTTAATAATATGCAAGCATGTTTAAGTCAAAATGATACCGAGTTAATACTTCAAGATTGCCATGTGTCCCTCTAAGATTGCCATGTGTCCCTCTAAGATTGCCATGTGTCCCTTTAAGTAATTTTTTGTATCGAGGAATTCACTACTCACCTGCATCAAGATTCCCTGTATGAACCGGAGTGCCACAAACACCGAGTACCAGGGTGCATACGAAGTCGCTATGCCGACCAGAATGGGCAGGTACAGAGTGGCCAGCATGACCGGTTTACGACCAAACTTGTCGGCCAGGTGACCGAATACTAGCCCGCCCACCATCACACCGCAGAAGTATATAGTGGTTGCCAGGGACGACAGATATGCTTGACTGCACACCAGGTTCCACTGCAATGACAAGATTTTTTATTTTTTATGTTTACCCTATTTTTTAAACCAGTCAGATACTGGCTACATTTATCGTGAAGAATTACTGCCTGTATTCTTCAACAATCAATTAATCATGAAGAGACTGATCTATAAACAGAACATTTATACAGCAGTCCACGCGTGGGCAGGTCTGTAGCTGTAAAGTGCAAGGCTACTGAGGCCTAATAAAAACATTCTTTTCACTCTCACCCCATCTTACACTTGATAAATATTTAGAAAGTAATCACAAAAATTCAAATGGGTAATTTAGACAGAAATATTACGTCTATGACACTTACCGCATCAGCCAATCACTGAGAAGTGACACTTTATTAAAATGAACTCAAAGTGGCGATTCAAGCATTACACCTTATCTCTGAGATAATTACGGGCCATTCCGAACAATCCCAGTACACTAACAAACTGCCATTGAATAAATTATAATTTCCGACTTACCTCTGTAACAATATTGGACTCTCCCCGTGACTTCTGGTAAACCATTATACTGTCTTCATTGTCCGGACAAGTAACCGACACGTTTCTGCCGACGGGATATGAGTAAATTGAATCGCACTTCCCGAAGATACCTGTAATGTTATCGTTGTCATTGCGGTAAGACGTATACAAGTCTGCAAAATCCGCGACACTGTTCTCGGTGGAATTGTAGTAAGTTCTTGAGTGACACAGATGTTTTGGTCTGGATCCCAGAAACGCCATGATCACATGATTGAAGACAAGGGGAAAGTAGTTCAGGCACAGTAGTAGGAATATGAAAATCTGATAACGCCCTGGATTCCCGAGCTGAGAAAGTAGATCATCCAGTTTAACCTTCATTGTACTGCTACTTCTAACAAGTTCTTCTATAATGGATGTAACCGTCCTCTGAAAAAACAGAAACAGATTATCAAGACAGTCAAATAGATGGACAGACAGACAGATTAAAAGACAAGAGTCAAAAGCAGTTCATCAGTTGAATAAGGTGACATTATTTGATTATTTGAAAGTCTTCCAAAACAAACAAATGAAATACAACATAATGTAGTCCAATCAGACATAAAATTCTGTTTGGGCATATGTCTAGTCCACATCACATGTGTTATTTACAATTCAATATAATAAACTTAAATATTTATCTATTAAAAATATACTTTAGTATGTCTCTGTTATGTATCTCCAACATTTGTAATAAGCAAATATTACTATGTAAATACATTTACAGCTAGGCAATTATCAATATTGTTTTAATTTTTTTTTTCCTTAATCTACAACCATACAATTATGAAACTTGACGTTTTCCAGTGACCACATTTGTTATAGTTAATTATTTCCTGTACTGTAGTTTTGATAACAAGACCATGCTGATCTTATCTCTAGATAATCGATGCTATTCATATAAGGCAGTGGATGTGAAACAGGATTTAAAGGGGGTACATCAGGATTTTTCATGAAACATCTTAAATTTTAAAAATGTTCCAATTCATGATAAAACACTTATATCAATCAAAATATAATGTTAGAACCATTGTGTTACTGTCTAAACTTTGAAAACACCATATAGCTATGATGGAATCGGACGTAAAATGCTGAAATTAACCCTGGTGCGTCACCTAGGATAGCACATATTGCTGTGCAGAATGTTTTTTTTTGGCAAATAAAGGATCATTTTTCGGCTCATACATTATGTTTAGGCCATTCAGAATAGAAAATATTATTTTTTGTCAATTTTCAGTCGGACACCTAGACCCCATGAAAATCCTGATGTACTCCCTTTAAACAAGTGGGAGAACCAGATCGAATATTGGGATGTGCGACATCTTCTGTATATGGGGTTGAACAGAACAGCTGATATTGGATTGGGGAAGAATGGAGAAAGAGAACGAGAAAAATCAAAGAATTGGGAAAAGTGCAAAAGATGTCAAAAACTCAAAATAAGTGGGAAATTCATATCCTTGTGTACACCTCACTAAATCAGACCCCTGAATAAAATGACATGTGCATACATCACTAAATCAGATCCCTGTGTACACATCACTAAATCAGACCCTTGTTAAGACCACACTAGTTTGACACCCTGGTGTACACATTACATCAGACCTTTGCGTAGACCTCATTAAATCAGGTCATTGTGTAGACCTCACTACATCAGATCCCTTTGCACACCTCACTAAATCAGACCCCTGTGCAGACTTCAATTAATCAGACATGTGTGTAGACCGCAGTTAATCAAACCCTTGTGTACAACCCATGAAATCAGACCCCTGTGTAGACCTCAGTTAATCAGACTGTTGGTGTAGACCTCACCCAATTAGACCCCACTAAATCAAGACCCTTGCTAAATCAGAACCCTGTGTACACCTCAATAAATCAGAACCTTGTGTAGATCCCTCTAAATCAAATCTTTGAGAAGACCCCTCAAAATCAGACCCTTATGTCGACCACACTACATCAAACCACACTAAATCAGACCTTTATGTAGACAACACTAAATCAGACCCTTGTGCAGACCTCACTTAATCAGACCCCTGCAGCCCACTTAATCAAACTCTTGTGCAGACCTCACTTAATCAGACGTTATGTAGACCCCACTTAATCAGACCCTTGTGTATACCTCACTAAATGAGACCCTTGTGTAGGTCCCACTATTTAATCAGACCCTTAATGCATAGACCTTACTTAATCAGACGTTATGTAGACCCCACTTAATCAGACCCTTGTGTATACCTCACTTAATAAAGCAACATGTGTACACCTCACTAAAGCAGTTTGAAGATTAGAGCTACTTTCATATATAAATTAACTTCCTAAATATGCACTGAAGCAGTTTAATTTAATACCAGTTATATATAAGTGATTGTAATGTGAATAACTTCCTTGACACCTGTAGCTGCAATACAGGTCACCACTATATTGTCTGCATGGATGTTTATTTATAGAAGTGAGTGCAACTGGGAAATGCACTTTTCATTTTGTATTGGTTTCACGTTTTTCATGGAAGCTTGCCCGTTTAATTGAGAAATGAAATGAAATCGGGTTTCACATCCTGTTAACACATCTTATTAGGACAGCAACCTCAGAGGGAGATGAGATGATCCCACCAGACACGTCTCCTCAACGGAGTGAACCCACAAGGGGCAGGGGTCTGTAGCTCTAAAGCTTAAGGCCTTATCCACTGGGCTACCAAGCCACTCAGTACTTAATATAAAACTTGTCTCCTCAAGGGAGAGATCCCACAAGGGGCAGGGGTCTGTAGCTCTTAAGCTTAAGGCCTTATCCACTGGGCTACCAAGCCAGTATTTAATACATGCCTCAACCTGGGAGTTAACCCCAAGGGGCAGGGGTCTGTAGCTCTAAAGCCTAAAGCTTAAGGCCTTATCCACTAAGCTTCGGAGGCTGCGGTTTTAATTTAGAAAGATCGCAAGATGTTTTTTTGCCGCAGTAAAAAGTACTTCAGACATGGTCATTGTTATGATGCGCGTATTAATTTTTTTACAACAAAGAGGATTGAACTGTTTTAAATGTATTCTCTCATTAAACAAACTGAAGCACAAACAGTGGTGCGAATGCCGGAGTGCGAATTCAACATTTAACTGAAAAATCTAAGTAAAAAGTGGGTATAATTCAGGTAAAATACATGACAGAGTTTTGATTCTTAATATATAACATCTTGTAAGGATAATGAACATGTGTGCCAAGTTCCAAAAATTTCCAACAAGAAATGAAGAAAAACAAAAACTTTAACCAAAACGTCAAAATGCTTAGACAGACAAACAGACACAGACGGAAATCGCCAAACTATAAGCCTGGATTTGCTATGCAATCCAGCTTATAAACTCTTTATAATTATTATTATTATAATATGCCCGCATATAGTATTGTTAGTTATGACTATTCATACATGGGGCAATAAAGCATTACAGTCTGGTTTGTTCAGGTTTTTAAATCACCATTGTCACAGGTCCGGTATAATGTTGTGTTCTGCTATGGAGATAAACTTAAATCTTGTGCTCAATGAACTTATTTAAATTATTGAGAAAAAAAAAAGGAAAAAAAAAGAGATCTTACGCAGGTTTCCACCTTTAATGACATTCATTCATTCGATTCTAATATTTTTAATATTAAAATTATTCCCCTAATAAGGGCACCTCCACTAATAGTATAGAGACATTTTTCTATAAAAGGTGTTTTTTTTTACATTTTATAAGACGCCCCATTGGCATTTTGCATATCGCCCGTGCACTACTGTTAGGGGAAATACGGTTTGTGCCCATGTGCTACTAGGGGAAATACAGTATGTGACGGTGCGCTACTATTAGGGGAAATAAGTTATGTGCCCATGCGCTACTATTTGGGGAAATACGGTAAGTGCCCGTGCAGTACTATTAGGGGAAATACGGTACGTGCCCGTGCGCTACTATTAGGGTAATACGGTATGTGCCCTTGCGCTACTATGAGGGGAAATATGTTATGTGCCCGTGCGCTACTATATAGGGGAAAAAGGTAAGTGCCCGTGCGCTACTATTAGGGGAAATACGGTATGTGCCCGTGCGCTATTATTAGGGGAAATACGGTACGTGCCCGGGCACTATTATTAGGGGAAATACGGTACGTATATATCATATATATATACATGAAACGTACTGCATATTTTGACAAAAAGTAATAGCCAGACTGAAGGCAAACATTCACTTCTTGCCAAAATCTAAATCAAACATATTTTTCATGTTCAACAATACAGCCATGTCACCTTTCGTAATGGCGTCTCAATTACAGGAAATTTCTATTGATTTTCACTTAAATTCCGTTGACGTAAATTGGAATACCTGATGTTGTGTGTCATTGTTCTCCAATCGATAAAACCAATTACAATTGTGAATTGCATAAACGCTGGCAAACACTATACCCGGATCAATAAACCCATACAAAATTTATCATTTACTTTTATGTTTCAATCATTAATTTGATTGGCAATGACAACAAAGTTTAATAAAAGAGAAAAAATGTATAGAAGAAAAAACAAACCCTTAAAGGCACTGGAGGTGATCTGGATGAATAATTGGCATCAATCCAAATACGAGTAAAACCATCAAAATGTGTTTCATTTGCATATTCAATTAAAATATGCATGAAACTATGTATAATAAAAGAATTAACTGAAATAGTTCAGATGGGAAAACTTGAAGACTCGTTTATTTTTGGTGCATAAATCATTAATATTAATTCATAGGTGCGTTAATGCTAAAATAAATAGTGATCTGACTACACTTTTATTTAATAATATATTGTACAACTGCTAGTAATATGAACCCCATATGAATTAATGTTGATGATTAAATAACACAATTTAATACATCGAGTCATCATATTTTCCAGTCAAAACATATAAATAATAATTCAACCAAAATTAACATGCAGTTTATTTAATGCATGTGCACATATATATGAAACTGACGAGGGCTTTCTCTTGTATTTGTATTGGCTCTTGTATTTGTATAATTACTCTTCCAGATTGGCTCCTGTCCATTTCGACTTTATCAAGTCGTTTAAGGCATTTTGAAGTCAGGTTTTTTCCCTTTGCTAATATTTGGATTCTTCTTATACTTTGAATACTGGTGGTTAAGATAATAAATGATGTAAAGTATCAGTTTGAAGAAAAAAAATGTATACATAATTCCAGTATTAAATGTTTTAAATATATAGACAAGAAATAGCCTACCTTATTGCTAAAGCACTGTGTTTTTTAGCACTGTGTTTGCACTGGACGGCTCAACCCCACTTTATTGTCCTGGTCTCAAAGTATTCAATGATCAACGTGAATAAGCTGTAAAAAAAGATTTCTGTTTTTAAACATGACATAATAATATATATCTTATAAAATATAAATATCATAAATTTAAAAAAAGAAGAATTACATATATAATGTTTTTTTCATTTAAAATTAGGTCATAATCAGTAATTTTCAGACCTTTAAAAATAGACATATACATTCTCAAAGTCTAAACAGATATATATATATATATATATTATATTAGGCCATTTTGTTCAAAAGAACACAATATGTTGACGTACTGGAATTTTCAGAAATAGAAAGTGAAAGTAAAAGGGAAATAAACTGCCCAAAGCAAGGTTGTCATGTAAAGAAATAGAAAACAGAAACTTGAGTTTCGACATTGCAAGAATAACAATTATTATACAATTAATTTTAAATATTAAAATGTAAAATAATATCACCTACATTTGCCAAAACCTCAAAATTGTTGCATTAATTAGACTATAATAATATTTAGCTTAGTAGGTTATATTACATTTCGCTTGAGGGCTAACAGTTTTTAACAGTTCCTATATTCATTTATTTATTATTTATATTATTCTGTTTTTCGAAACCTATATAATACAAATAATAAACGTATATATAATTATATTATACTGATAAATATTTATTTAATTATGTTTTTATAAACAGATCTATCTAAATTTTCCAGGCTTAAAATTTTAATTATTAAAAAAAAAAAATTATGACTAGATCTCTAATAAATTAACCGTTTAACTATTTATAAAGATCTATAGAATTAACAATATTTATATACTTTAAAATTCATATTATTTCTTAAATGTTTTGTATAGATTATAACTATCATAATATGCTTTCTCATACGCTTTGATTTCATTTATTATTTAAAAAATAATTTCATAAATGTTTGCTTTAAAATACCTGCATTAATTGCCATTTAAAAACCGATTATAAAAATAGCTTTTAACCTACTACTGTATACACTCAAGTCAAAATGTTATACAAACCCAGTAGCATATTTTCATACATACAGTACACCTGTTAAATCCAGATTTTGTTCAAACCGTCAACACGTTAGTTATAATGTCAGATTCACTGCTGAAGCTTGTATTTATGCTGGTCAGGGTCAAATGGGAAGGTTGTTTCACATTTAACATATGTTGTAATGTTCTATTTATAAACCCACGATAATCAGGCATGGACTAAATCCTGAGCAGAAATAGTGCAAAATAACAGAAATGGGATTACAGATGTGAATGCCCTCAGCAATATCATTAAGTGATTTCATATTAGCCCAGTTCTGTCATATTGGCATAAGGCCGAAGGTTTTGGGTAAAGGCTAACCTAAGGCGGCAGGCCAATATGACAGTCTGAAGACCAATAAATTGGACAACATGTAAAACACTTAATGACAATTTAATTAATTAACTGCCACTACAAACAGTCTATTAAATCATCTTAGAATTATTTTATTATTAGAATTTTGTGTTTCTGGATTTCAAGAACCTCATTACTCAATGTCAAGTAAAACCTCAGTGAGTTCTGAGAATGTAATGAGTTTTAAATTAACTGCTTTCATTGGTCCAATTTTTATCCTGAACCAATCGGAATGCTTCATTCATATTTTCATTTGGTTGTTTTCTATCATGGCATCACTATCTGGTATTATGACATCACATCCTGGTATTATGACATCACGTCATGCCATTATGATGCAACTCTGTGTGTTCTGAGAACTGACTTGCATGAATGAATGTCAGTTATAACTTATAATGGCAAGTTTCTTCATATTGGCTTTGTTTTTTCATATTGGCCGACTTTCGGTTCGTATTGGCCTAGTTTGCATCATATTATTTGTTGAGTTTCATGTTAAACAGGCCTTATATAGTTTAGGTAATTAATAGTCTTTGTTATTAAGCAATTAATTTCATAGTAGCTCAAGTATTAGTACAAGGCGTGTCATAGTGTCCGAGGACGAAGGGCGAGGGTCAATATGATCAGATAAATTGGGTCAATATGGCATATAATTTGAACAATGACTATTTATGAAACTTTCAGTATGTGTTATATGAATTTCTAACTGGGCCAATATAAGCTGAAATCAGCAAATATGACTGTAATTCGGCCATTATACCCGATCAGCTCAGCCAATATGAGATCAACAGGGTCAATACCAGATCAGCTCAGCCAATATGAGATCAACTGGGTCAATACCAGATCAGCTCAGCCAATATGAGATCAACTGGGTCAATTCTAGCTGAACTGAATCAATACAAGATCAACTGGGGCAATACAATATCAACTGGCCACCTAGATCAACTGGGACCAGTACAAGATCAACTGGGCAATATGAGACCAACCCGGGCCAATTAGAGATCAACTTGGTCAATATAATATCGACTCACCAACACGAGTTAAATTTGACCAATATGAGATTAACCTGGGTAAATATGACATCAACTGGCCAATACAAGAATAACTAGGTCAATAGGATATCACTTAGGGCAATACAGATCAACTGGGCCAATACAAGGTCACCTAGGCCAATACAAGATCAACTGGGCCAATACAAGGTTAACTAGGTCAATACAAGAACAACTGGGAAAATACAAGATCAACTAGGTCAATACAAGCTCAACTATGCCAATACAAGATCAACTGGGCCAATACAAGCTCAACTAGGCCAATACAAGAACAACTGGGCAAAAACAATATCAACTATGCCAATACAAGGTCAACTAGGTCAATACGAGATCAACTGGGTCAATACAAGATCAACTCGGCCAATACAAGATCAGCTACTATGCCAATACAAGATCAATTGGGCCAATACATAGTCAACTATGTCAATATAAGATAAACTGGGCCAATACAAGGTCAACTAGGCCAATATAAGAACAACTTGGCAAATCAAGGGCCATAACTCTGTCGTTACTAACAAGATCTAGCCGGTTTTCGAAATTGTCCAAGATTTCATTGATATACCGCGCTTTGCACAACTAGACATTATATTTCGTAGAAATCCAACAAGCCGTTTAGGAGGAGTAGCGCCGACAAGAAATTTAAAGTAAATGTCAAGAGACTGTAACTCCATCAAAAATCAACAAACCAGAAAAAAACGCAATATGCACAACTAGTAATCATAGCTTCCTGTTAAGTTTTGTCAAATCCAACACAGTGTTAGCAAAAAAATAAAAATTAAAAAGAAAATGAAACAAGAGGCCCAAGAGGGCCTGTGGACGCTCTACTGGCTCAAGATAAAGTTTATGTATAAGGGGGCCATAAGTCTTTCAAAAATCATTCAACCGGAACATGGTGATGAAATATGTAACTAGGCTTGGTACTGATCATCCCTGCAAAGTTTCGTTGAAATCCAGCCAGAGGTTCAGGAGAACTAGTCTAGACAAAGTTAGTGTATTAAAACCTTTAAGGGCTCATAACTCTGCCAAAATTCATTCAACCAGAACATGTTATGACAGATGCAACTAGGCTTAGTACTGATCATCCTCGTCAAGATTCGCTGAAATCTGGCAGAGTTCAGAAGAGACTTATCTGGACAAAGTTTGTGTATTAAAACATTTAAAGGGTCACAACTCTGCCAAAAATCATTCAACCTAAATATGGCGATGATATGCACAACTAGGCTTGATACTGATCATCCTTGTCAAGTTTCGTCTATATCCAGCCAGGGGTTCAGGAGAACTAGCCCGGAAAAAAATTGTGGTATCAAAATCCTTTAAATGGCCATAACTCTGCCAACTATCTGTAAACCAGAACGTGATGATGACATGCACAACAAGGCTTGGTGCTGATCATCCCTGCAAAGTTTCACTGAAATCTGGCTAGGATTCAGAAGAAGTAGATCAAAGTTTGTGTATTAAAACCTTTAAAGGGCCATAATTCTGCCAAAAAATCATTCAACCGGAATACGGCAATGATTTGCACAACTAGACATGGAACTGATCATCCCTAAAAAGCTTCGTTTAAATCCGGCCAGGGGTTCAGAAGAACTAGTCAGAACAAAGTTTGTGTATTAAAACCTTTAAAGGGCCATAACTCCGCCAAAAATCATTCAACCGGAACACGGCGATGATTTGCACAACTAGACATAGAATCGATCATCCCTAAAAAGTTTTGTTTAATCCGGCCAGGGGTTCAGGAGAACTAGTCAGAACAAAGTTTGTGTATTAAAACCTTTAAAGGGCTATAACTCCGCCAAAATCATTCAACTGGAACACGGTGATTATGTACAACTAGGCTTGGTACTGATCATCCCTGCAAAGTTTCAATGAAATCCGGCCAAATGAAGGCCCTTTCGTCTTAATGTAAGATCATAGCATATTTCAGAAAATCAAGGGCCGTGACTCCGATGTAAATGGTCCAATCTGAATGGTTTTCGAACTTGTCCAAGCTTTCATTGATATTAACAATCTGGTAAAATTTTCTTAAAGATCGGATAAAAGATGAAGGCCCTATCGTCTTAACGAGGCAAAATATAGGATTTTTAACTAAATCAAGGGCCACAACTCCACTGTGGGTTTTCGAACTTGACCGAGCTTTCATTAATATTAACAATCTGGTAAAGTTTCAAAAAGATTGCACGAAAAATGAAGGCCCTATCATATTAACGAGGCAAAATATAGCATTTTCAACTAAATCAAGGGCCATAACTCATCTGTTACTGGTCCGATCTGGCTGGTTTTCGAAATTGTCTGAGCTGTTATTGATATTAACAATCAGGTAAAGTTTCGTAAAGATCAGATGAAAGATGGAGGCCCTATCATATTTACGAGGCAAAATATAGCATTTTTAACTAAATCAAGGGCCATAACTCATCTGTTACTGATCCGATTTAGCTGGTTTTCGAACTTGTTTGAACTTTCATTAATATTAACAATCTTTGCAAGTTTGGTAAAGATCATATAATAAATGAATGTTGCTAGTGTTCAGAAGGCAGAAAATGGCATTTTTCAGAAAAAACAAGGGCCATAACTTTGGAGTTCCTGACCCAATTTAATTGATTTTCGGATTTGTCCAAGCTATCATTGGTATTAACAATCTGTGCAAGTTTGGTAACGATCAAATAATAAATGAAGGTGCTAGAGCGTTCACAAGGCTTAATATGGCATTTTTCAGCAAAACAAGAACTCCAGTGTAATTCATCTGATCCGGATAAAATCAATTTTTTTTTCAAAAATTAAAAAAAAAAAAAAATAATAAAAGAAAAAAAAAGAAAAATCTGATAAAGTTTGGTAAAGATCAGATGAAAAATGAAGGTCCTATCAAGGCAATTAGGCAAAATATAGCATTTTTAATGAAATCAAGGAACATTACTCCGCTGTTACTGGTCCGAGCTGGCTGGTTTTCGAACTTGTCCGAGCTTTCATTGATATTACCAATCTGGTCAAATTTGGTGAAGAATCTATGAAAAATGAAGGCCATATTGTCTTAACGAGCCAACATACAGTTTTTTAACTAAATCAAGGGCCATAACTTTGCTGTTGCTGGTCCGATCTGGCTGATTTTCGAACTTGTCCCAGCTTTCATTGATATTAACGACATGTTAAAGTTTGGAAGAGATCGGATGAAAAATGAAGGCCCTATCGTCTTAACGAGACAAAAGTCAACGACGGACGGACGACGGACAGTAGAGCTAAAAATAGGTTTTGGGTTTTTCCGATTACAACACGCTTTCGGTGAAAGGTTATTAAAATACAGTTGAAGTTATGTCAGTTGTAAGACGCTTTACCAAACAACAATAAACATTTTGTTACTTTAAATCAAAACTGGTATAAAAATATAAATTAAAAAAAAAAGAAAAAAGTATTTGTTATTGGGATTTTTCCCCCCTCATATGTTTAAATTTTGATCAAAACATTTTTTGTTCAGTATAATAAAATAAATATTGCATCCAAGTGAGGGTGACAGTGGATATTGTCAACCTGAGGAAAATAATGTCAACCGAGGCGAGGCCAATATCCACTGTCACCCTCACTGGGATTAGTCTAATATATCATTTAACAATTATTTAAAGTTTAGTGTTGTTTCATTATTTCCAGAAATTCCGTGATTACAAACATTCTAAATCCATTTTATACAACAATTTTAAACTCTTTTTTTTCATGAGTTCATAATTATTGTTTACTGAGTATAAAGTTCTAAATAATAAACTCTAGATAATTCCAAAATAATTTAATGACTGTTAATATTGTGGTTTTCTTTTAGACAATGACCATCTTGTTATATAATAGACACAAAGCACTGACAAACGAAAATAATATATAATTTATATATCTTTATTATAAAAGGCATAATACTTAAATACGTATATTTTAACTCAAAATATAAAAAAAACATTTTTTTAAATATAATTAAACATTGCTCTCATAAATGCATATTCATGGTCTTCATTTCCATGTACTAAATAAAATGTAGATTTTGGGTAAATAAAGGCATAAACCACAACACACGTGTAGCATGAAATGAATTGAGGTTTTAAGGCACACCAACACATGCAAGGTTATATGGCGCCTAGGAGGAATGAACATGCCAGGCTCATCCTTCATGTACATTGAGATAAAATATGGAGAACGGGCTTCTCACCCTGAACTACAGAGTTGCTGCAAATTCTATAGTAGACACTCCATTTATGCTGGAGCCACCTTATAGTTTTACTGCCACTGCTCTAGTGATATGAGCTAGATGGCACCTGAAACAATGCAGGGGTCATGATGAAGACCTTTAATGAGCATGAACAAAAAATGATAAAATGAACATGAATTTGGGGGTGTTCTATCCCTCTGCCTTCCCCTCCAACGGGATCTGCAGTGGCCCTAACGTGTAACATGCACAATGTAAATTACAACAAATATGAAATGATCTGTATATGTACATCAATCTGTATAGAGAGAGGTTATCGGGGAAAAGGGACGGATTGGCCAGTGAAAGGAATTTAATTGAACTGGACTTTATAGTCACACCAACAGCTTATTAATAGGGTCAAAATTATTTCAACTTTCCAGGTTCCATTTGTGACGGAAGACCCCATGTGCCCCTGGGTAGAACGGTACCAACGTTTAACAGCTGAACAGCTTCCTCACTTAAAGGCCCATGAGGGATCGAACCTACAGTGGTGAGGGGCAAGTGGTTTCAATACTCTAAACACTTGGACACGGACGCCCCCTGCCAGTGACAGGAATGGGGAGGATTGGGAGGGGTGAAGAACACAGCGGGCGGGTTTTTCTTCTTCCCAATATATACTTTATTTTTCAACTTTTCAAGGCCTTTTTCTCCATTTTATTGAATTAATTTGACCCCACTCCCTTACAGAATCCAATGTCACTATTTTCTTTACCCATTTTTGCAACTGGCTTACGCCGAAGAATTTTTAGTGAAATGTAACTACTAACAAGACTTGAAAATAACACCTGCAAGGGCCAAACATCTTATATCAGCTCCTGACTTGTTGACTTGTGCAGACTGTTCCTTAATTGCGGTCATTATGGAGAAGGTTTGTCCATTAAATGCATTTCTACAATAGCATTACCCCTTAGCCTGCTAAGGGCGACTACAATAGCCTTTGCGTCCAATGTAAAACCAGATCAGCCTGTGAGTAACTTGTAGGCTGATCAGGGTTTACAATGTCTGGCTGCTCATCAGTCATTTCTCCAAAACACCCCTTTCCATGTAAATGGAATGATCTAAATTTAAAGAAGGAACAGTCCATTTACATTCATAGCGGGCTAAGGGTTACATATTTAAAGTAGCATTTTGTATAAACACTGTAAATCATCACTGCTAAATATGAAATTATATATTAAAGGCAAACATGATAATCTATATATTATTACTGAATGCAATTTAAAGCCGTTATCCTGCCAACAAATGTACACCGTTTACAAACCAGCTAATGATAAGGCATGATATACATATATATTCAACTTACATATGTTGTGAATCCGAACTCTATAATTACAATATAAACGCCTAAACCAGTGAGACAAAAATGTTGAATTATGAGTTACCAACTCCTAATTCATTTAACGCATATTCAATTTCTGGTATTTTAAGTATCCGTTAATAAATCTACACTTTTAATTGGCACATATGCATTAATTTATGACCTCAACTGATGGACAGATTTTGGAAGAATGGTTTTGCAGTGAAATTTGGCAGTTAAATTTAAGTACATCGTAAAACCCAGTAGAGTATTACAAGTCTGTTTATAAGGTAAGACAGAAGATAAAATCCCGGATTATTTATCAAAAAGGAAAAACATTTGTTTTGCTGAAAACAAATGAATTGGTTTGTAAAGAATCAGAAAAATTGTAATTCAGCCTAAAAAGAACTCAATAAAAATTAAAAAAAAAAGATTTGTGATCACAAAGAACCGACGAATGCTCCCTGAAGTGGATGCTAAATCTGTGAATGAAGTTATATTCGAGACAAGGAGAATCTATAACAAAAACAAATCTTATGTAGATCTATGTGTTTTCATATGAAACAAGTGCTTTTCTTAGACAAAGGTCAAAAGCAAAAACATGCTGTTGCCTACCAAGAAGAATGACAATCCAGTACATTCAAGACAAGAGACGTCTGATAAACATGTTATATAAATGACGTCAGATAAACATGTTATATAAATGACGTCCGATAAACATGTTATATAAATGACGTCAGATAAACATGTTATATAAATGACGTCAGATAAACATGTTATATAAATGACGTCAGATAAACATGTTATATAAATGACGTCAGATAAACATGTTATATAAATGACGTCAGATAAACATGTTATATAAATGACGTCAGATAAACATGTTATATAAATGACGTCAGATTTTAGACATGTTATATAAATGCAAGTGTACAAAGAGGGATAATTCAGTGCTGAAGTTAGAGTTACGGTTCTTGTTCTCTGCACTTCCTTTCATTGTCCTCTTCCATTGTGTCAAGTTTCATTCCATTCCCATTGGTATTTTTCAAGTTATGCTCTCGACATATAAGAATTATAAGTATACAATAATTATAAAGTGCAATACTTGTAATTTGAATGAAGATAGAGTTATGGTTCTTGAGCTCTGAACTTCCTCTCATTGCCCTCTATCATTGTGTGAAGTTTCATTCCAGTCTGATTAATAGTTTTATAGTTATGCTCCTGACTAAACATTATAAGGATAAAATTACAATTGAATTGAACTGAATTGGGGTTTTAAGGCACACCAACACATGAAAGGTTATATGGCGCCTAACAGGAATGAACATGCCAGACTCATTCTCCATGTACATCGAGATAAAATATGGAGAATGCGCCTAGAACCTTCTCACCTGCAAATTCTATTATAGACACTCCATTTACGCTGGAGCCACGTTTATTGTTTTTCTGGCACCTGAAACAATGCAGGGGTCATGATGAAGACCTTTAATGAGCATTAACAAAAAATGATAAAATGAACATGAATTTCGGGGGGTTCTACCCCTCTGCCTACCCCTCCAACGGGATATGCAGTGGCCCTATTCTTTGCCTCGGAACCATTACAAAGGGCAATAACTCGACTAATTTGAATGAAGATAGAGTTATGGTTCATTCCAGCCTAATTAGTAATTTTTAAGTTACGCTCTGGACTAGAAAAGAGAGATGGACAGATGGATGGAAGGACTGATGAAAAGACGGATGGACAAAGCGACGACTTTAACTCCACCTAATTTTTTTGGAAAGCATAAATATATTAACCAGTGTTATGTTCATACTGAATATAGCATTCTGAGGGAATTCCTCTTTACAAATCATGTCTGATTAAATTTTAAATAATGTTGGGGTAATCCCAAACCCCACCTTGCCCCCAATATGCAAAATGTTCCAAGGTCACTGATCAAGTAAACATTTAATGTATTTACATTCTTTTAATCTAGTGCTTGCTTTGCTTTGCTCTACGTTAACAGAATGCCCACAATTCTGATGACATTCCTTCCATGTAAACACATTTACTGCCAGCGCTGCAAGTCATAACAATAAAAAAAAATTGTTGTTTGTCTTGTATGAATACATATTCCGTAGCTGTACCGGTTGAACTTAATGCAATCTAATATTTGTTAGTCAAACCTGTATTAAAGGAACACATGGCAATCTTGATTTTTAAGAAACTCGCAACGTCACGTTGAGTTTTTCTACATAACATGCATTTCTTCAATCTTTATTATTAATTATACTAATAGTTAAAAGTAAATTGTTTTTGCATGTTACTAACTGCTGATTATGCTGCACCAATAATATATTTTAAACTTTGATAAAATAACAAGAGAAAAATTAATGAAACCTCAAAATTTTTATTAATGATACGCAAGCAGGTTTAAAGTTAAAATCACGACGTTAATTTTAATGCTTGGTAACAATTTCAAGACTGCCATGTATCTCTTTAAAAGACCACTAAGGGAAGAGCTAAACTGGTCTAACACAGGTGGTCTCTTAATACAGATGCATGTGAATTAAAAACAATACAATTTGGGAACTGAAATCTCTATGGTCTCTTAAAGCAGATGGTCTCTAAAGCATAAATACTGACAACTCTACATAATACTAGTTCAGCACTATCATCTGTTGGTGTCCTCTGAGGTTGCTGCAGTGCTCCAGGTAAGCTTTCAGCACACTGCTTGTTGTATGCATGAAAAAAACAATACATTTGCGCATTCTTAAAAACAAGCTTTGGACAAAGCATTAATGTAAAATGTTTACTCTTTAGTCATTACCATAAAAAATATCGCGTATTTCCGCTACCCCTTACATGTACATTCAACACTGCTTCTGTCAGTTTGCGTTTTCTAAGTCATTACACGTGTGTATGCGGGAATTTGGTTCTCAGTATTTATCTGTGATTTTTTAATGCATTTTTGTCAGCATTAATTTTATCTTAATGCGTTTTTTGGTGCAAAAATATTGCATAATTACGCAGATACGTGTCTTATCTGGAGCACTGTTGCTGTCTAATATCATGTGTGAATAGGACGTAAACCTCTATTTCATTTGTTACTCATATGTGGCATTTGTCAAATATGTTTATATCTAGATGAAGGCAGCTGGAATTCCATGATAATAAAAGCTTTTACAAAATAGATTGCACAAATGGTGAAGCCTATAAAGTTATAAAAATCATGAACACAGAAAAAACTGGAATATTGCTGGAGGTTCAACTTAAGACGGTGTTATAGGCTTGAAACACAAGTGTCACCACTACTTAGGGTATTTCCCCTAATAAAAGGTTCCCCCAACTTCAAGCCCACCTCTAATTTTGTTTTTTAAAAATTGAAAAAAATTCAATAGCCACTCTTTTATATCCAAAAATCCCACACAAAAAATCAAAATTCAATAAATTTCGATCTTTTACATATAAACCCTAATAAAAAACAAAACAACATTTTATAAGAGCGCCACCATGGCATTTTGCACAACACAGAGCCTGGCCTAATATTCATCAAACTTTTGAGCACAAGAATCTGACTCGACTCAAAATCTAATTTTTTTCTAATTCATAATTTTGCATTGCCGAAATGTTGAGATTTTACCTTATTTTCACTAGGTGATAAAAAGTGTGGTACTCGGTTTTTATCCTTGGGTTCTATAGTAAAATAAAAATCTTTGGCAGAGTATAAAGATGATAATTTTCAAGTTTCGATTTTGAAAGATACATATTTTGAATCAATTTGCACATAAATGTGTATGAAATGTGCAGGGTTTCAAAATAATTACACTGTAAATGGATTAATTTTAACAGTAAACTTGGTTGAACATCAAGGATAAAGACCGAGTTTATCACCTACCAGAATGTATTGTTATGTCTTTTTTCTGGTCATTGATTGGTCAGTATTTTTGATGATGCTCTATCAAAATTATGAATTCCAAATAAAAACAATTTTACAAGCAAATTACTATATTTACTTACAGAAACGAGTAATTTTAAAGGTAATTTAACAGAAAATCACAATTTTTACCCATACTTTTCAGTTGATAGGGTTTGCAAAAAAGTGAGATTTTGAGTCAGATTCTTGCGCTCAAAAATTTGATGAATTTTGGCACAGGGCGCTACTATCAGGGGAAATACAGTATACAAGTAAATTGTCTTTATGACACATTTCATCAAAATAATATAAATAAAATATAAACTTTTAATAATATTTGTTTATATTAATCACTCTTATCAAATTTTCTCTCAAGTTTTTATGTCAACATCTGTTATCATTTTGCATACCGGTAGGTTCCAACATTAGGCTATCCAAAATTATGAGATTTAAAAAAAAAAATTGTACGTTTTTCAAATATGCGATATTTAAACTAGAACTGTCGCCGGAGGCGGACAAATACCGATCCTGCTGTTAACTTGTTGAGGAGTGGGTAAACATACAAGACTTTGTTCCTATAAGATATATATAGAAATATATTATAGAGAAAAAGCCCGGACAAGAATTTTCTAATGATTTACCAAGAATGAAATGCATTAAAATACAAAGGGCCATAACTAAGTGGAAAATTATCGAACCGTCACGACAATATGCACATCTTCACTTGATACTGATGCTTCCTAGCAAGTTTCACGAAATTATAACATGGGGTTTTAGAGAAATAGACCCAACAAGAATTTTCTATTTGACTACCAAATATGAAATGCATTAAAAATACAAAGGGCCATAACTCAGTGAAAAAGAAGTGAACCAGAACGTCATGATAGTATGCATATCTCCACTTGGTATTGATACTTCCTAGCAAGTTTCGCTAAATTCTAACAAGGAGTTTTAGAGAAATAATAGCCTGACATATTAGAAATACAAACGGCCAGAACTCACTGGAAAATTATCGAACCGGAACGTCAGGACAACATGCTCATATTCACTTGATATTGATGCTTCGTTGCAAGTTTCACGAAATGAAAACATGGAGTTTTAGAGAAATAGCGCGGACAAGAATTTTCTATTTGACTACCAAGTATGAAATGCATTAAAAATACAAAGGGCCACAACTCAGTGGAAAATTATTGAACCAGAACGTCATGACAGTATGCATATTGATGCTTCGTCGCAAGTTTCACGAAATTAAAACATGGGGTTTTAGAGAAATAGCGCGAAGAAGAATTTTCTATTTGACTATCAAGTACGAAATGCATTAAAAATACTAAGGGCCATAACTCAGTGGAAAATTATTGAACCGGAAAGTCATGATAGTATGCGCATATTCATTTGATATTGATGCTTCGTAGCAAGTTTCATGAAATTATAACATGGGGTTTTAGAGAAATAGGGCGGACAAGAATTTTCTATTTCACTACCAAGTATGTAATGTATTAAAAATACAAAGGGCCATAACTCAGTTGAAAATTATTGAACTGGAACGTCATGACAGTATGCACATATCCACTTGATATTGATACTTCCTAGTAAGTTTCACTAAATTCTAACAAGGAGATTTAGAGAAATACCTAGCCCGGACAAGAATTTTGTATTATATATATATATATTAGATATACAAAGGGCCATAACTCATTGGAAAATTATCGTACCGGAACGCCATGATTATAAGTATGCGCATGTCCACTCGATATTGATACTTCCTAGCAAGTTTCGCGAAAAGAAGGAGTTATTGAGAAATAGCCCACACACTTTGTGGGGTGGTATAAAAACAAGTTAGATTTTTATTCAATATGAAACAAAGAAAGATTTTTCTTATTGGTAAGAGCGAAATATAGCAACACAACTGCATCAGTTGTGACAAAACTGTGGGTCTCACTCATAATGAGGGAGACTTGAATATTACATGATTCAGAATAAAATAATTTTTCTCCCAATGACTTCATGATGACCTAACTATTTTGGAAAAACATGTCTCCCTATATTATAAGTGGAAAACCACTGACAATATGACAAAGTGATCCATATATGTCTGCCATGCAAACAAATGACACAAAAATGCCTGAAGCCCCCCATCTGATTGTTGTACCTCAAATTCATAAAACTGGCCATAAATAGGTGGGTGCATGCGTAGTAGACATTTTAGAAAAAGGAAGTGTTCACACAATTCATTTTATAATGCTAATATCTCGCTAAAAAAAAAAAGACAAGTGAAATGATTAATTTCAAGCAAACAATAATAATTCATTAATTGTACGTTAATAATTATTCTGTTTTTACCCAAACAATCACACATCCCATCAATTATCGATCTGCTTATCATTACACTTTCTACGTGAAACAAATGCAGTTGATTGGTCAGTCACACCGCCTCGTTCCTGAATATTCAACAGGATGTGCCAGAGGATTAATTCATGTGATTGCAGTGATGGTCTGACAAGCAAGAATGTACTGAATCATTGGCAGAATGTTATATTGTATATTCTGTGATGAATTATAGAAATTTCCCAGTTTGAGAAAATCTATAACATATCCCTTCCTCTACTGTGCTATCTCGCCTAGTGTTCAAGATAGCAGAGTAGCTAAACGACAGATGTCACGATATTACGTCACAAATTGACGTCATGATATTACTCCGCGCTGTCGACAAAGGAGTGACAGAAGAAGGAATACTTGTGTCAAAAGACGATTGGAAAGAAATTCATCACAGAATATATATTACCGGTATATAGTTTAATTAACATTTTTGTTGTGATACGGAAAATAATTCACTCGTGAGAAACATTCTTGCGATATAGAAACTCTTGCGAAAACGCACTCGTTTCTATATCGCAAGAATCTTTCTCACTTGGGAATTATTTTCCGTATCACTTCAACAATGTTAAATAAACTCTATATATTGTATTCCTCCCTAATGTCAATTATCACCAAAAAACACTCGGCAAATTATATGAATGCTTATTCTACTTAAATTAACATTAGAATAACTATAGTAGCTTTTTTTTAAGAGGTGTTATTTATAGTTGTAGCTATAATCTGAGGGCAGTTATATATATATATATATATATATATATATATATATATCATTTGATTACCACACCCAGGCACGTAACAGAGTACGAACATTTGGACATGAAAAAATAAGTCATTATAAATTTTAATTTTGTTAGTATTAATTGCGTATGTACTTGCACATGATGATAATTGGTCTAGCTACGTGCCTGACACCACATGCTTTTATAAACTATTGCAAAGTTTAGATGTCACAGCAATGGACTGTAAACATCGATCAATATGGAGGAATAAAATATCATAAAAAAAAATTATGGCACAAAATAACTTTAAAGTTTATCTGATAAGCTGATCTTTAATATAAAATGTCAGACAGACAAATACATTTATATCGCCCAATATTTCCACAATGCATGCATACTTTGTATCAATGACACTGCCCTATTAAATAACAGCTAAAAATAGTTTACATGTTTGCCATTTCTTAGATATATATAGAATCTAACTAATTATGGTAGGCTATACTGTTCACCAAAAAAATGCTTTCATAGAAATATAATCAACTGTGTGGCACAGCATACATTTTATATACGTAAATTATTATATCTATAAACTTGACTCAAATAATACAAAAACTTTTTACTGAGACATTAAGCGGTTTGATGACTGATGATGATGATGAATGATGACGAGGATGATTGGATATACTGCCATTTATGAAGGTGTCCAACTGGCATTTAAAATAAAGAAATTTTAAAGGGACACATGGCAATCTTCAATTGTGTATTGAGCATTCAAAATAGCATCGCGATTTATTAATCCAGTATCATTTTGACTTTTGAACCTGCTTGAATATACTGAAATAAAAAATTAGAGTTTTCAATTTTCTTCGTTATTCCACGGTGACCATAGGTTTAACTATATGTATATTATTGGTGCAATATTATCGACTGTTATCAACTGTTATTAATATTAAGACAATTTGCTGAATAATATTCTTATAATTAGTATTAATGATTGAACAATGCAAGTTATGTAGAAAAACTAACGGGACGCCGTAAATTTTAAACAAATCAAGATTGCCTTGTTTCCATTTAAAAGCTATAATTGCTGTTAAATGACATCTCTTCATGCAATCACAACTGTTGATGATACAATTGCTGTTTTAATGAAATCTCTTCCTTCCATTACACGTTGTTGACAACTTTTGATGTACGCGCTACAACTTAACAGGTAAATTTCTCGGGTCAATGCCATCTTTCCGAACTTTCAGGGAGAAATCAACAACATCATAACCCTGCGTGAGACGACTCAGAGATATAACGTCAACATTTTTATCGCAGTATTGTGTCAACGTGGCCTCCGTTATCCCTCCACTCGCCTCGATGATCAGTTTGGGGAACTTTTCCTTCAAGGTCGCTGCTGCCTGCGGCAAAGCCTGGAAATAAATTGTAACTGATGTTAGTATCACGTAACTTATTCAGTGTCACCAACAGTTCTACATATAATTCAATATAAATGTATTTTGATCACAAAACGTAGCCCCTTCATGGCCGGGATGGTAAAGACACTGTGTTTGAAACCTTCTCGACTCTCATCGCTGCGGGTTCAATCCCAATGGGAGCTTGATTTGCAAGTGAGAAATGGTAAATTCTTACGAATGCGGCAGGTATACAGTACGGTTTCTACCAAGGAAAAAGAGGGTGATCTGCCTCCACCACTAAAAATTGTCAGTCATACATGTATATGGCCTAAACTGAGCTGAAAATGACGTGAAACGTCATTCAACCAACAAAACAAGGACATGTACTTCTCAGTGCCTTGAAACCATGATTTAGTGCTCTGGTGCTTTTTAAAGCGCATTATAAAGTTGTTTTTAATATTTGGAGACATCAATTCTCACACATTGCGGCAATTTGTCTCCAGTCCCATTAAATGTAAAAGCAATGTGGTTTGCCTTTTTTTCATATGGGAATTTAATATCAGTACCAGTTTTACAATAACGGGCATATAAATAATTTAAATAGCTATAAAACTAAATTACGAATGGTGAAATGCATAATTTTAACATTCAATAAAGAATACATCTTTTTTGGAATAGCAAATGGGCTGAGCAAAGCTTTAAAAATGAATGTTTTTAAAATATTTGAATTTTAAATAAATAATATTATAATGGAATCCGGGTTATTCAAACACCTGGGAAATCAATATTCTGACAAGCAAATATGTCAACATTTAATGCATTCACGTTTTAGTATTATAATAAATCGGGATAATGAACCATCGGTGAACCAGGTTTCAGATAATTTGTTAACACAAATTGAGATAAATTGACAAAATGTTAAGATGTCATAAATTTGGAGAGCTGAGGATAGCAAGTCTTCTTAGTTCAGTTTTACACAGGAAACATATCTAGAAACAGGGTTTTATGTGAACCTAGAATTTATCATTCAATCTAGGGTAATAAAAAAGAAATGAATGAATATCAATATTACTAAGGTGTTGTTTTCTGATGTATGATATGTTTTATATGTTTTATGTGCTGAACTCTCCTGGGTTAGTTATGCATGCAGCTCCAGTGTTAGCTATAATACACGCATAGCTTAAACCCCAGTTACCTATGCATGCATGGCAAACTACAGACATAAATGTAATTGGTTCAATATAGTATCCCTTATCATACACAAGTTTGATAGGAAATAATTATTTTTTAGTACAACAAAGGCACCAAACAACACCTTGGTAATATTCATTCATTTCCTTTTTATTAAGATTCTAGTTTAAATGATTCTGTGTTCACATAAAACCCTGTTTAGACTTGAAATTCGTATTTTTTACATATATGATACATATGTATTTCACAACAGTAAAACATTAACTTCATGTTTACTGTGAGTACACCAAAGCCAACAGAGTCATGTAAAATGATTTGGTACCCTAAATACTTGTCACACTTTTGCTACCTTTTTTTTTTAATTGGATATTTTTTTCTCCCATTTCTGCTCATGTGAGATAGGCATTTTCCTCATGTGAGATAACTCTATCTTACATGACATGTGACTTATGACGTCATGACGTTACGTCGACGTCGCCTTTTTCTGGCGTTAAATCAGCAAAGTCATTGATTTTATGCCGGTAATAAACACATAATGGGAGAAAAATAATCCATCATGAGTGATCCATGTGAGATAGGAAATCTCACCCTCGGGATCAGAATTGCAACCAGGCACTCGGCAGAGCCTCGTCCCTGGTTACAATTCGGACCCTCGGGTGAGATTTCTCTATCTCACATGGATACTCATGATGGATTCTTATAATCTCAAAATTGGGAAACATGTTTTGTCATTGGGAGTATGAGCTAATAACCACTATGAAAACAGCCAAAAAAACATACACAGTTTCTTAATGCTTTCAAAAAAATGTCCTCATATTTAGACATACTGGGATTTGAGATAAATGAGTTAGGGATGATTAAGTTTCAGTTTTGACAAACTTCTGCTGAGAGATTGACCTCACTTTGAGACATTCAGGAAATATGCGATAAATAATACCGAGATAATTTAGTTGGAGATAAATGAGTTTGAGATATATTTGACTAACCTCTGCTGAGAAGTTGTCCAGCATGACGATCTCACAACCTGCTTCAGCTGCTTCCATTGCATCATGAACGCTGCGACATTCTACCTCGATCTTGGTGGAGAACCCTCCCACTACACGAGCATCTTTCACTGCCTGAAGAAACAAGAAATCGGTAGAACCGATGGATGCTCCCCGAATAAAGGCAAACATGTGAAATACATTTGGATGAAAAATGTAGGAGGAGTTGAGCGGACAAGCTTAATTTTAAAAACTTCACGTCCCATAATTCTGCCAAAAAATCAATCAATCAGAACATCCTGATAATATGGGCTACTAGACATCCTAACAAATTTCATGAATATCAGATAAAAAAATGTAGGAGAAATTGCGCGTAAATGCTTTACATTTTAAAATGTTTAAAGTGCCATAACTACACTAAAAATCAATCAACTAGAACGTCTTGAGAATATGCGCTTCTAGTCATCATTGTGAAACTTCATATAAAGTATCATGAAAATCAGACAAAATATGTAGGAGTTAAGCTGACAAGCTTTTGATTTGAAAACATTCATTCAAAGTCCCATAACTCCGCCAAAAATCATTCAACCCGAACATCCTGACAATATGTGCTTCCATCGCACCATATTGCTACTTCCTGTGAAGTTTCATGAAAATCAAACGAAAAATGTAGGAGTTTAGCGGACAAGAATGTGGGAAAAACGGACATATACGTACAGATATCATGGCAACTATATGATCCCATAAACATTTTAGGGTGCATAGAAAGATTTTATATATTATAGAAAATATAAATTATTTATATGGACTTAAGTGTGTGTTTTAAGCCCCATCCCCATTTAGTGGAATCATTGAATCTTATATGGGACACGTGGCATTCTCGATGTTTTATCAAGCATTAATTATAATTTGCTCAAGTATCCATGTACATGTATCAGTCATTTTAGTGTATGATAAATGCTTCAAGATTGTGGAGAATGGACTCCAGCACAAAATGTTATAAATCCGAAACATTTTTAAAACTGATGAACAATCTCGTTTTGTACTTTATACTAGAAATGTCTGACATTTCATTTTTCAATTCTCTTTAAATTAGTTCAGTATCTCATGTACTATTACTTTGTATCCCAAGAATGCTGCACTTAGCATAAAACATGTAGTGTGCAGGGCCAAATGGTTTATTTATAGCACAGGCATTAAAACATGTAGTTTGCAGGGCCAATAGTTTATTTATAGCACAGGCATTGTGTATGCCAACAAAGATTAAAAAGGTCACAAACGTGTAACTTTTTACCAGAGGTTAAGTTTCAATTAATCCCTGGGGACATCACGTGATATATGCAAATTTTATGCAGGGCTCTGGAAATATTTTGAAAATCCACTTGCCCAGGGCAAGTGGATTTTCAAAATCCACTTGCCCTGTTCAAAATCCACTTGCCCTGTCCAAAATGTCACTTGCCCCAAATTCAAAAGTCACTTGCCCCAAAATCAAGCCTTTGTCAACGTACCAAACTTTTCTAGACGTTGCGCGCCACCGACGTATCCATGGTGGGTAGTAGATTACGTTTAGAGCTGGATTTCACTGGAGAATCACGAGAAATAGATCCATTTTCAGATTGGCTGGGAGAACACAAATCAACACCATCACTACTATCATTAAATCCAAGTTCACTGTCAGACTGACCACCAGAATCACACAAATCAACATTTCTAAGATCACCAGGTGTATTTTCCTCAGTAATTTTAGACACATGTTTAGATTTTGTCCTTACAAGGAACGTAATAGAGACATGGTTAATTTGTAACTTTATTTGTTAGATTGTTGAAATAATGAAGGATCATTTATTAAATACTGCATCATGAAATTACCCACAGGAATCAATAAACCACATTGACTATCCACTACTTGTATATTAAAATATATTTTTATATACATGCGGGGACCTACATATGGGGATACTGTACTATGTTTACAATACGTCCGATTCCTATGAATTACCATAACTCATGAATATCAAAAGAAACAATGACCCCATTACACACATTACCAAACCGCCTTTGATTACATCATCAATTTTACATCAACATTCGTGAATGTGTTTTCAAACGTTTCCCTTTATAGTAACTGCAAACAAAACATCTGCCTACTCAGCTTTAATCGTCAACGCCAGGCCACAAATAAAGTGATAATCGTGTTACCAAATGTGCCAAACAAAATACAAACTCGCAAACAAAGTTTGTTTAATAATATGTGTCAAAATAACTTCAATAAAGCAACCCGCTGCATTCACATACCTTCCATAATTAGTGCCAGTAATTAATTTCTACTTTATTTGTGTATAGTACACTACTTGCCGTAATCGTTTATAAATTGCTGTTTGTTTACAATTTTCCAATGACCCGCGTTTCACCTTTTACACAGCTATAAGTACTTGGCGGACTGATCAGTGTGTATTCATTACCTTTTCCGATAACATTCAGCGTCAATACACAATATGCGTTGCATAAAATCTTGGTGCGGTTATACTCTTCAAACATAATTCGAAAGTTCGGCTAAACATATGATTTATGTTGCGCGTAAAATAATGCATAACAGAAGTCTACAAACTTTACAATGGTTACGTTTTATCGATTATAATTGGATTAATTTTTGGGATGGTCTTATTATGTTAGTAGAGGACACACTTCAGTATAAATAGGGAGATGCATATTATTAATGCTATCGGCGCATGGACATTTTTGATTGGCACCTCAAACTTGCCTCGGCCAATCAGGTTTTGACAAACTGTCAAAGTGGGAGGGATTTCTTAATTACCGCTCGCGGCGAAAGCGATGGGTTCGTAATCGGCACACTTTATGATAAGCCGAGTTTTCGTTTGATTTTTTTGTCTAAAACGGAAACGTCCAGTCGGGCAAGTGTCGGACAACCAGATTTGCGAAGGACACCTGCCCGCACCCAAATTCCACTTGCCCGGGGCGTCGGGCAACCCTATTTCCGGAGCCCTGTTATGGTAATATTATAATCTAATACTAGACAAAGTCTGTTTTATATTAGGTTGAAAATAAAGATGTTGTGGTTTTCAAGTAGCTATCCCAACAACAACAGCCAAATTTTACATTATAATTATGTACACTGTTTCTAAACCTACTGACGATATATATATACATAACTTACGTATTTTGAGAATCCAAACTCTACAGATACAATATAAACGGCTTTAAGCAGCCAGACCAAACCCCAAAACTTGAGCGTCGAATTAAAGAGTTACCAATTCATAATTCATTTTATGCATATGCAGTGATGGGTATTTTTACGAAACCGTGAATAAAACTACACTTTTTTTAATCAGCAAATGTACATTATTATATGACCTGAACACCTTGGTAAAGTCTTGATAAACGGTTTTGTAGTCCAACATTTTGATGTTATTTGGCGGGTTAGTTTCTTTAACTGAAGAACATTTAGTTATTATATAAATATGTAAATATTTCCTTTTTCAAATCCGTTTAAATTAACCAATTTATTGTATGTAAATGATCACATACTGTAATATTGATTTAGCCCGTGAAAGAGGGATTTACAATATTGATCTTATCTCTGCTCAACGACTCTTTATATAGGACGCCCCGTGTCCGAACATTAATCTGTAATCTTACGAATAATATGTTAATATGAAAGTGCCATAGAAAGTTGAAAAGTAGCAATCTTTAAGTGAAATCGACTTTACATACACAAGGGTCATCGACAGATAATTTTTTAAAAAGCCACATTCAAAATATGCAATATATTTAAATTGAATATATTAAATATTGGATTTATTCTTATTCAATAATTATGGAAATTAGTCTATTTTAAAATCAAATTAAAAATAGACTAATTTCCATAATTTACATTTGAAATGGTATCCATTTTAGTTTCTTATTAAAGGTGTTTTTTAAATACTGAATGGATTTAAGAAAAATCCATAGCAACTCTACATTTTATCTGACTGAAATTAAAAATAAAAAAAATAAAAATGTGTTATAAAGAAAAACTGCATCATTCACAATTTTGTCTTCTATTCTTTACACAGCCTTTACTATATATTATTTTCAAAAAATTATATCATATTAATTTTTAATCCAAACATCTTAAAGCTGTGGTGTTAAATATTTTATTTTCATTACTATAATTATATATATAAATTATGATCCCTAGTTCTACTCTCTCCCCACTAACCCCTCCCCTGAACATAACTAATGTAGTGTGCATAATTTACGTGGTCCGAGTATTAACTTTCATACCCCATCCAACCCCTTCTCCAAGAAGCGAAAACGGGGGTTGGCTGGTGTATGAAATAAAACCTTAATTTCGGCTTAAAAGTTTGAACATTGTAAAATTAATACATTTAATAGGTATTTTAAACAGGTTATCTAGCTTTTTTTCAGTAAAAAAAGGTTTTAAACTTGTTTTATTGTCGAAATATAAGTTATAAAACCCTGCTAATATAAGCTTTCCCATCTCTTAATGGAATTAAGGTGGGACCATGTGATGGATATGCCTCCCACCCCGATCCCAACTCCTTCATTAACTGCTGCGGATTCGTATCCCACTGGGAGCTCAGTGTTTTTATGCCTAATTTGGGGCCGTTATTCAACCCCATTCACAATGCCAAAAAGTATACTTTTTTCACAATTATATCCAAAAAATTCACAATCTGATTTTTTTTTATAGGGTAAATACAGACCAGTAAGGATACTAGTCTTAATATACGCTGGTGTTAAAACTAGTCTGTATTTACCAAAAACAAAACTTAAAACCAAGGGATATTAAACTGTGAAATTAAAAGTGAAAAAAGTTTCTTTTTCTTTTGTTATAATATTTCACAATTTCTAGAATTTAGTAGAAAAATGCCGCTATTTTTCACAATGGCACAGGCACAGGCTGCATTCACAAAACACATAAAAAAACACTGGAGCTAGACTTGTCAAGTAAGAAAGTGTGGATTCTTACAGATGGCAGAAGGTATACAGTACTGGCTCTATCCAGGAGAAATGGGGTGGTCTGCCTTTACCACAAAAAATTTGACTGTCATTTATAATTATACGGCATAACAACATGTGCTAAAAATAACGTCAAACACCTGGCCTGTGGGTTTGCTATCATAAAATATAAACTGATAAAAAACGGGCCATACAAAAAAAAACACATAAATGCAAAGCAGTGAAAGCACTGTGATTAATGTACATAAATGTTATGTTCTCCAATTTAGCAACAACACAGTGTCCAAGAGGTTAGGTCCTCTGTACTGACTGCTCTAACGCAGTGACCTGTTCTCAATTTCCAGATTATGAGATTTTAATCAAAAATAAATACAACAAGAAAGTCATGTGAATATAATATTTAAACAAAAAATACAACCGAGAAGTTAAAATACTAGCTACATGTACATATAGGAGTGTTAGACTGACACTGACTTAAGGGCCAGAGATGATTTTTGAGGTTTATTCTAATTTAATGAAAACAATAATAGGAATATTTGCAGTAAATTAATTTTAAATAAAAATTATAACTGGTGTGCTTTTTTTTTTTTTAATTATTAATTACTTTTTTAAAATTATTAATTACTGTTACTGAGTAATTAATTCTGAGTAATTAATAATTTTCAGTAATTAATAATTTTAAACAAAGAAAAAACACCCCAGATATAATTTTTATTTAATCAGGCTGATTTACTACATACATGGTTACTGTTCTAAATATTAATTGTCATTGTAACAATAACATCTACATTTTCAAATGTCTTACCTGGGAAATACTGCCAGCTGTCCATATGTGATTGTCTTTCAACATAATCATGGATGATAGATCGTATCTGTGAGTGGACACGCCACCAACTAATAACGCATACTTCTCTACCATTCGAAAACCTGGAGTTGTTTTTCGCGTGCCTGCTATTTCACCTTTCCAGTCAATCTTATCAACAAGTTTGCGAAGTCTTTGTGCAGCGCTTGCTATTCCGCTGGCACGGGAAATAATATTAAGCGCAACGCGTTCACCGAGTAATATTTGCCGCACTTTACCGGAAACGGTCGCAACAGTCTTGATAGGTTCATTATAGGACCCTTCAAGAATATTTTCCCAAAGAACTGTACATTCTAATTCCTTGAAAACAGCATCAAAAAACGGCCTGCCTGCCAGGACACCGGCACTCTTCATTAACAACACTGCACTCTCCTCCTTTTCCCCCACAACAAAACCACCATAGTCAAAGTTTGACGTGTCCTCCTTCAGCCATTCTCTAGCCAAATGACGTAAAGCCACAGGATGTAAAACATGGCCAATGTTAGGCTTATAAATACCGTTCAATATTTTGTCATCCTTTTGTGAAGACATTGTACATGACACGATATATTCACGCTATTTACCTTATGATGAGGCTTATCGACAAACTGTCAAAATCTCCAAAATCTGTGTACATGAGGGGTTCCGTGTGTTTTAAAATATAATAATTAAACGAAATATTTAATGACTAAGATTTCGTATGGTATCGTAAATTTTATATCGATTATCGATATAAACGATAATGCTCATAATATAATTAAGTAAGCATTGTTTGGTGGTGTTTGGTGGTTAAATAAAAGCGGAAAACTAAATAACAGATAAATGAAGAGATATTTAAATGTCGCTTCTATTTGAAATTCTCGAAACCGGAAGAAAAACAAACATTTTTTGACATTTTCACAAATTAGTTTTATATTCTGTGGTATATTCTTAGTGTCTTGTAGACATTAAGATATTCAGATGAAAATCGCTTTGCTGAATCTTCGCTTGGAAATATCGGATAAAAGCGAAAATAGACCCAACATTGAGTACACGGGTAATTTCATTTTCACATATATTATTTTTTAGTGGGTGGGGTATAGCTTTATATCTAGACATTGCATAATTCATAATTTTGATAGAGCATCATCAAAAAAACTGACCAATCAGTGATCAGAAATAAGACATAACCAATACATTCATGTAGGTGATAAACTCGGTCTTTATCCTTGATGTTCAACCAGTTTACAGTTAAAATTAAGGTATCTACAATGTAATTCTTTTAAAACCCTGCCTATTTCATGCACATTCATGCAAATTTATTCAATATATGTATCTTTTAAAATCAAAATCTTGAAAATTATCATCTTTTTACTCTTCCAAAGTTATTTTAATTTAGAACCTAAGGATAAAAACCAAGTTACGCAAATTTTATCACCTACTGAAAATAAAATAAAATCTCAACATCTATGCAATGCAAAATTATGAATAGTCCATTTATTGTAACTTACAGGTTTGAGACCATACGTAAGCTTGTAAAAAGCATCTTGAGGCCCTTCTAAGGTTGTTCTCCTTTTTTCCGTATTTTCAGCAGAGCTTATGGGATGACGAGTTGTCCGTCGTCCGTCCTTAACATTTTGCTCGTTAAGAGGATAGGGCGTCCATTTTTCATCAGATTTTTACCAAACTTTACCAGATTATTAATATAAGTGAAAGCTCTGACAAGTTCGAAAACAATCCAAATCGGACCAGTAACACCAGAGTTATGACCATTGATTTGCTGAAAAATGCCATATTCGCCTTGTGAACACTCTAGCAGTAGCATAGATACATTATTGATGTCTATGACTAAACGTAGGATACAATACATTTCCGTTGATTTCTCTCGTCAATAAAACAATCACAAAAAAACTTGCTTTATACCAAACATATTTCTTTATTTTATCAGGGCTTGCACTGGCTCATTTTTTCTTTGCGCAACTACATTTGCCAAATGAAAAAAATTAGAGCCAAATTGAAAACTTTGGAGCCAAACATTTTCTTATTGGCACAAACTTTTTACGTGATCTTTCAACTTAACATTTCTTGATATCGTCAAATGTTTGAAATTACTTTAACTAGGCTTTCTACTTAAAACAAATTTAGTTCAAGACAAGCTGGAACTTTAGTCCGTTACACATACAGTTCTATAGTAGAAAGCATATTAGAACATCTCTAAACATTTAGCCATTTGAAGTATATATTACTGAAAAGAACTGACTTTTACAAGGTATTAAAATTGTAAAATATTTGGAGTTACTAGAAGCCTGCTAATTACTCAAAACAATCTGTTATGATTGAGATAAAGCATTACTTCACCATGTATTGTTATAAATAAAGAGCAGGTTGAAGAATTCCTAAATATGTTTAAAGTTATATAGGGAAATAAATTAAGACCAGAATAAAAATCAATAAACAGTTTCAATTTTATTTCAGGTAATAAACTAATGAAAACATCATACATACAGCACAATGACATGAACTGAGCAATATACTTATATTGTCTACACTATACCACAGTCAGTGTCTCATCATTAATTTTATTTTATCAAATAAACTGTAACACAGTAACTCATCATTTGAACTGACAATTCATTTTACCTAAAAAACAAACTATTCTCATCAATACACGTGTTCATTTCACTTCATAATTCGTCGTGACTTTTGTTTCGCCCAATTCAAAAACTCTCTCTTAAATTAAAACTCCTTCAACTCGGGGCCATCAATTAATATTCTCATCAAATTGTCAAAAGTTTTTGTACCCATACTGTTTCGCAAACAGGTTTTGACAAGGTTTTATTTACTGAATCCACGCTCAGTCTGCTGTGGACACTGGCAATACTAAAAGATGTTCAGCTGCCTCAGCCACAGCAGGAAACGTTTCCTTGTTTCTTATTGCTAAGCTGCACACATCCCTAGTACACTTGATGGTCTTGTGGCCACTGTCACAGATTGATTGGGTATATTTACAAAACGCTGTGACCTGATCCTTATAACCCTCCATCCCAACTGTCCCCAAGTAATCTGTAACCACATCTATATCCCCTCCTTATCAGCCATGCTGAGGGTAGGATTAAACACGTTGCTCAATCCTGTCAATATTGCCCCATCACTGTTGTCTGAGAATCTGCTATTCAGATTTTTAACCATTTCTGTGACAAATTTGTCAGAGATTCTCAGCTTCCTCCCTCTGTTTGACACCATCCCTTATCGTGTGACCCCCAAATTCAAATGTATCCAACCCATCTGAGTCAAGCTGTGTCTCAGCGGGGACCATTTTGACAATTTTTTCTCTCATCGGCCCTATCTTTTTATCCCTAATTTCCTCCAGACTACAAATTGTAGCTGTCAGAAGGGGGGTAACCTCCGAGTAATGGTAACCTCCGAGTAATCCATATCTCGGTTTCTGGTACATTTTGGAGAGGGATGACCAAATGCTTGAGTCATCACACAGGTAGTGTCCAGTATACAAGAACTTGTAATTTGTGATGGCTTGAACAAGCCAATGGGCCTTTAGCCAGTGTTTTCTTACTAAGAGACCGAGACCAAGGCATCAACAGAGCCTCCAAAACGTTAACCATCTGGTGTGAAAGACTTGCTTAATAGCATGAGTTTTGACCTTCTAACACGTTCTGAATGGCTTTCCAAGGTAGCCATGTTCTTTTGGGAGATAGTGAAAAAACTTGTAAATGGAGTTGAGAATCTCCTGAAATTTAACCAGTTTAAGGATGCTAATCTGCGCCACTGCAACAGCTTAGTGCCAAGCGGTGGGCAATGCAGTGGGTTGCCAGGACCCCAGGAGTTAATTTTCTTCAGTTTGGTTTACCACCCGAGATTTGTGACCTACAATGACAGCAAAGCACCCGATCTGTACTACTACCCAACAAATCTTAGTCTATATCGTATTCCCTTATTTCACTAACATCTCAGTGACCTTTATGTATATATACATTCAGAAGTTAGCTACGATATAAATCTTGAATCCCTAGAAAGTAAGTCCTTTGGTTTTATTACACAAGACCATCACACTCGAGTAATCGTAAGTATACAATCATATCTGATGAAGAGAAATGCTCAGTTGACTCATCCAGCATGATGCTGAACTTCCCAGACTTGGCTACCTTTGCAAGAAGCTCATCTTCAAGAACGCCTGCAATTCGAAGCTTGGAATTCGCCAAGTGGCATTATGCTCAGATGATTGATGTTCGGTAGGTCATGTGAGCATCAACTCTCAAATCCGCCAGCTGGGAGGAGGCCCTGAAATATAATGAACATAAAACATAAAGCTGTGATGACTTTATTCCAGAATGTATTCAATTATTTTTATTAGCTCGACTATTCAAAGAATAAGATGAGCTATATGTAATCACCCCGGCATACATGTGATACATTCAGGACCTCATCCTGGAGTTAAGTGTTTTTTTTAAGGGAGATTCATGCAAAAATCTGGGAGGTTTTTTTCGCGAGTCAATTTTTACTGCGCGAAGCAGTATTTTATACCCAAATTCCATTAACGAATACTACTAAAAATACACTTTTTAAACAATGTTCTTCATTGATGTCAGTGAGAGATAACAAGAATGAATAAAAACAGTTTTTAACAATATGTTATTTAATAACCAATGATAAACATGTTCACTGTTCTATTTCGCTGTTACTTCGGTTTATGCTCAATAATCTACTTTAATACTTACAGACAGTGCCCCTTTAAAGTTTGTTGTTATATTGTTTCGTACTTACAAAAACCATAAAAATATTGAGAAAGGAAGAGTTTAAAATTATTATTATTTTTTTTAAAAAAACTTTTTTGCCCCACACACTTCGACAAATATTGCCGCGATTTTTCAAAAACTTCCCCTCTTGAAAATAACCGATAGTATGAATCAAAATGAGTACGATGTACAATAGTACGAATCTAACAGAGTACGAAGTACGAAATTTCGTAGGAGTTGTCGTTCTTGAATTCATTCTATTTTTAGAGCAACACCACCTAGACAAATCTGCTTATCGGCGAGTATTGATTCGAGAAAAATTTGTTTTTTAACTTGAAAAACACCCTTCTGGTATGTTTTTAATGGAACATCCCTTATTGTTTTAATTAAATCATACATACTCATCAGTGTATTAGGCAGAAATTCAAGAACTGGGGTGTGCAAATATGCAAACAGGGGTGTGCAAAATAAGATGCATAACTACGCATTACGCGCCAATTCGCGACAAGTGCGTGTCTCTGGGGTAAATTTATTTTTACAGATAAAGGCCAAAAAAATACATTTTTAGGTCATATTTCTTCTATATATGTATACTAAACATAACAATATTGAGAAATGTAAGAGTTTGGAAGTGTTGTTGAGCCAAAAAAAAAACACTTTTTTTTTTTTTTTTTACCCCACACCACTCCCTCAAATATTGGCCGCGATTCTTCAAAACGGCCGTGCAAAAGAAGACGGCTGCACGGCTGGCTGGCTAATACACTGATACTCATTCAAATCATGTTGACATAAGTCTACTTCGTTTTCGCTATCCGATAATTACTTGCATCACCTTTAACAAACATTCATTTTTCCACTTGTAAATAAAATGACGCCTGCAATTTGTTTCAAGTCGTATCTAACCTGTTTAATTACAGACATCATTAAAGACCGTTCATAAGTGTGCTTGCTAATCATTTGGTAAGATTCAATTAAGCCAATAAACATGTTTGCAAATAACAGTCTCACCCCACTTTTCCCCCAGGCTATGATCCAGGTCAAATGCAGTATGTTCACGTGACGGTCTCGCCGATCAAGTTGGCATTACCAAACACAGGAATTAGACCATGATGATTTTTGAAAAATCGATTTTAGCACATTTTACGGGAGTTTTTCACACACATTCCGTGGGGCCGGAGGAGGGTTAGAATTCCGTGAGATTTCATCTCACGCCGTGAGGTATCACATGTATGCCCCGGGGTCGGCGTTGGCGTCTGCGTCCCACATCAAGGTTTGCGTGTAAGCTGTGTTTACAAGTCTATATCTCTTACAATTCTTATCCTAGCACAACCAAACTTGCCCATAGGGTCTCCTAGTAGCATTATCTTAAGGGGCTGCATAAGCAAATTTGGTTCCTGTAACCCATGGGCTCCATTGAACCCAAATTATGATGCCCATTAAAATGTGTCCCATTTCACATCAAATTTTGCGTGTAAGCTTGTGTTTACAAGTCTATATCTCTTACAATTCTTACCCTAGCGCAATCATATTAGGCCATTAGCTTCCTTATAGCATTAATCTTAAGTAATGTTGGTCCTGTAACCTCTGGGCTCCCATGGAACCCAAATTCTGATAGCCCTTAAAATGTGTCTGTTTCGCTCAAATTTTGCATGTAAGCTGTGTTTACAGGTCTATATCTCTTGCATTTTCTTGTCCTAGCTGAAAATTTTGGAATTAGTTTCCTTGTAGTTAGGTTGTTAAAGGGTTGAGTAATTAATTATGTCTTCTGCAAATTCTGGGTCTCCCCATGGATACCCAAATAGTGATGGCTATAAAATGTGCAATAAAGGGCAGATCTAGGTTGCATGTAAGCATGTATATCTATAAATTTGGGTTGGGATTTCTTATAGCATTATGCATCTTATTCATACTTCACTCCATATTGGGCAATGGGCTCCCTCCTCCCGGAGGGCCCCCACTTCTCCTCCTCCCGGAGGCCCCCACTCCCTCCACCCCCTTCCACACTTTTTTTTTAAAAATTTTCTGTGTTGTTTTGGTCGATCTTTTTTTTAAAAAATTTTTCTTGTGTTGTTTTGGTCGATTCTTACGCATATATGTTGCCCCCCCCCCCCCCCCCCCCCATATAACATGTGAGATTTCTTATAGCATTATGCATCTTAATCTATACTTCACTCATATTGGGGCATGGGTTCCCTCCCCAGCCCCCACTCCCCTCCCACCCCCTCACACTTTTTTTTTTGCTTTTTTATTATATTTTATTGTGTTGTTTTTTGTCGATTCTTACACCCTCCCCCACAGAACCCCCACGCCTCTCTCTTTCACTGTCTATAAGCCACTATCCCCGGCTGGGGTGTTGTTAGCTAGTTAGCGACAATCAATCTGGACTGATAAACTAATTTATCGCTGTGTTTATTGAAGACCGCTGTACGATTAGACTCCGCCACTGTTCCGCCTCTTGCTGTCAATCATACTGGTTTGTGGCCCCGAGCTCAATATTATCCAAATATTTAACTGCGTAATCGAGCACGGTAAACATTAAAAATAACGTGGCGCCCTCTAGCGGCTAAATGGCTTTTCAAAACACAAAGGTTGCTTAACGAATTAAAAAGCTAAAGATGCCGTCCTAGTGTTTTTGAACTTTATGATCAACTTGATAACACTAATTAGTTGTACACACAAGGTAGCGTTTAACTGAACAATGGCAAGTGTGAACCGATGTGTGATCGGTCTGTCTATGAATTGGGATAATTTATAGGTTGAACAATCAACATGAACAAATACGAAAGGTGCGCTTACTCAAAATATTGGTACAATTTTTTCAAAAATTTTGGTACAATTTTAGAATGTAGTGGGCTTTTATACTTACTCTGTGCATGATATTCGTGGTGTATGTAGCATTTCTTGAATTTTGTCTCACAATGCAGCACCGCTGATCTTTCTAAGTGGAACTCCTGTTAGTTGAACTTGTTTTATATGCTCAGCTTAGCGCTTACATTTTTAAAATATATTTATTTATTTCTATGAATGTTAGTAGGTATATTGAAATACATTTAATGAAAATACTAAATGGTCTGATCAATGGTGACAAGATTCTGTATTTTTAGCTCTACTGGCCTAGGGCCAGCAGAGCTTATGAAGGGATGTGTTGTCCGTCCGTCTACCGTTAACTTTTGCTTGTGTACACTCTAAGAGGCCACATTTCTGAGTTCGAAAATGGGTCATGATGGGGTCAAAAACTAGGTCACATAGATCAAATATTGAAAAAACCTTGTGTACATCTCTAGAGCCATATTTTTCGACCCGAGCTTGATGCAACTTTGTCAGAATGTTTGTCTTAATTAATATCTTGGTCAAGTTTGAAAATGGGTTCACATGGATTAAAAACTAGTGTCACTAGGACCAAATACTTGAAAAACCTTGTGTACACTCTAGAAGCCGTATTTCTGACCCAATCTTGATGAAACTTGTCAAAATGTTTGTCTTAATTATATCTTGGTCAGTTCAAAAATGGGTCACATGGTGTTAAAAACTAGGTCACTAGGTCAAACTTTGGAAAAACTGTGTTCAGCATTACATGATGTGGTCCTTGTCAAAATCATTTTGATTAGATGTTAAACATGGCTAATTGATCCTAGCAAAATATCAGGTCGGCGGAAATTCAAGATGGTCTGCCACGGCTAAAAATATTTTTTCAAAAAAATAAGTTTGTAGCGACTACTTCCTGAAATCAAAATCAATCAGTAGAGCTTCAAGGTCATTGACCTCTTGTTTATTATTGTATATTTTTCTGTGTTGTTTTTTGTCGATCTCTTTCTTACACATATATGTTGCCCCTCCCCCCACACCCCCTCCCACGCCACTCGCCCCCCACTTACCCCCACCTCGCCCCACTTCACACCCACTCGCCCCCACTTGAAACTTTTTTTTATTTTTTTTAACATATTTCTGTGTTTAGTCAATTCTTACACATATATGTTGGATTTCTTATAGTGATATTGATATGGGACTTTTTTGTAAAATGATCAGCATGACATGAAGGTTATCAGAGTCAAACATTATTTTGAATTCGACGTTAAACATGGCTGCCCAGTGGCCATCTTTGTTTACATACGAGTTATTATGATGAAAACTTGTAGCGACTACTCCTCTGAAAACTACTTGACGGATTTTCATGAAACTTCACAGGATACTGTTGCTCTTGTTGTCTAATTGATCTCTAGCAAAATTTCAGGTCGCCCGAAATTCAAGTTGGCTGCCATGGCTAAAAATAGATTTTCAAAAATACAAGCTTTGTAGAAACTACTACTTGAAGACTATAAGTGATATTGATATTGGACTTTTTGTGAAATGATCAGCATGACATGATGTTGGTCCTTGTCAATCAATTGTTGTTTGATTCAACGTTAAACATGGCTGCCAGCTGCCATCTTTTGTTTACATAGAGTTATATTGTAAAAACTTGTAGCGACTAATCCATTGAAACTACCTTGGCAGATTTTCATGAAACTTTACAGGGAATGTTGCTCTTAATGTCTAATTGATACCTAGCAAAATTTCATAT